>JAWWEY010000055.1:71343718-71397102 GCA_035582745.1 Loriotus luctuosus | reverse complement strand
GGCCGGGCCGGGCCGGGCCGGGCCGGGGGCGGCCCCGCGGGGCGGAACCGGGTTGCGAACCAGCGCCCAGAACCGCTGGAGCCGCCCGAGCCCGGCCCGGCCCTCGGGGGCATCCCCAGCCCCGGAGCGGGCCGCGGCGGGGGCGGCACCACGGCCGGCCCGGCTCCGCTGCGCCTGCCGTGCGGCCCCGGTGTGTCCTGCGGAACAAGCCCGGCCAACGCGCCCCTCCCCGGCCCCAGCCCCAGCCAAACAAGGGATAGGGATCGGGCAGCGACACACAGACACGAGAAAGGTGCAGGTGTAGGCAGCAGCGCATTCACGCGTGCCGAGAAGAAATGATGCTGCTCCAGGTGCTCCAGTGCTGGAGGAGCTGGGAGGCCACCAGGAAGCATCACACCCCTCTCCATTGGCACACGGAGCCGGGATGCAGCGCTCCCGGCGAGGGTTTCGCAGGGGCTGGCCGGAGTGTGCTCCACGGCCCCTGTATCATCCCAAACTGCTGCTTTGGCCGCGGCTGGAAGGGGCAGTTTGGATCTGAGCTATGTGATTTTAGGTACACCTTGCGAGGGTTCAAACCAAAGGAAGTTTTATAAAATCAATCCCACCCTGACTTTCAGCCACATCAAATCATAGCTTGGTTGGGCTATCTGGCAGGCACTGGTCTCACACCTGCTTCACTGTCCTGCTTGAGGGAATGACAGTGCCAATAAGCAAGTTCAAATGACAGCTGTGTTTGCATGTTAATGCCACTATATCTGTCACAGTACCATGGGTTTCAACCTACACAGTCTCAGGAACTGCTCATGCTTCAGAGTCTTCCAGTGGAAGCTGGACATCACCATTTACTGGAACTATTTGATCCAGTTTGCATTCCAACTAGAAGGACTTTAAAGGGTGATGGTATATCAAGGAACTAAACTTCTGTTAGGAACCTCTTATGGCATCAGAGCCTCACTTTGCTGGATTAATTTGTGATTATGCTAGGTAGGTGAAATACCACCCCAATGTGGTGTCTTGCTGTGAGAAATATTTAGTTTTCAATAAATATTTAGTTTTCAGCTAGATGCCATAGCATCTAGCTGAGATGCTGACAAATATTTTGCAAAATAGCTGCAATAGCTAAAACATCAAAATGAATGTAAGGTTACTTACAATTGGGTAATTTTTGAGTGAAGCATTCCTTAGGAAGATCTGAAATTTTTCATCCCAGTCAGTGAGTTTGCCTTGAGAATACACAGTGCAGCTGAGGGCTGAAGATGTTTGTCCAGAATGCCAGGGACCCAAAGTCCTGCTTTGATTGAGCTGCTGAATTTGCAGGCAGGTCTCACACAGCGTCTGTAGGAACAAAACTACAAATAGTGATTGGCTGCTTGAAGGAGGATCCATCTCTGTCTTTTCTTTGCAACTATTAATTTTGGTATAAATTGCTCACTATGAACTGGGCAAAGAACAGGCTCTTGCCCCGTGACCTTCCTGCTGGACATGAGGAAACTGCACAGTGGCAGCGTGAATCCCACGAGTCCCTAGCACAAGCAATCTACCCAAGAAGCTATTGCTGCCCTCTCACCCTGCTGCCACCCAGACTGGCAGGGCCTCTGGAGGGAGGGTCCCTTTTCCTCACGCTGCACAAGAGCTGCACACCCCACTGCCCCTTGTCCTTGCATTTCCCAAAGCTCCCTCGTGTTCCACACTGGCCCTGCCTCTCCCTGGGCAGCAGGAATTGGGGCTCTGCCAGCCAGGACACTGTCTCATCACCTCCTCTGATAAAAACAAACTAACAAACCAAAACCAACCAACCAACAACAAAAGCAACCAAATCAAAACGAACAAAAGCTAATAATATGAATTCTGAAGTGTTGCAGGAGGTAAAAGCTGTTTCTGCAGTTCTCTGCTGCACATACTGATGCAAGTAGTTTTTTGCTGTCATGCTCTTGCCCTTCCAAACCTGTCACTGAGTCAGGTCCAGGGGATTGCTTATAGGATTTCTCTGGGCATCTTTCTAAGATTTTAGGTGATTAATAAATTTGGACTGCTGTTGGCCTTGCTGCTAAGGGGTTGCCACTTTCCATGCCAGTGTTGGTTGCATTTCCCTGATTACAAAAAGGGATTCTTACATCTCATATCATTAACAGTTTAAGTGCTAGTGGTCTCTTCGGCTAAAGAGTCCACACGCATCATTTGCGGGGGTTTCAACTTTCTACAAAAACACTTTAATTTTAATATCTTTTATTTTATATTTTTGATTTGTTTTTGAACAATTTCTTTATTGCTGTTGAGGCTCTTCCTTAAGGGAGTCTGTTTTCTTTTTTAAGTACTGTTTCTGTTTTAAGTACTGTTTTACCCTGAAGAACAAACTTACAGTAGCCCTATAAAATAGTTTTAAATATTAATAGCAGCGTACTAGTAATGGCATAGGGAATGTTAATATCTTCTTTAAAATCCATTCACCAAAAGTACCTCAATAAATAACACTATTACTCTGATACTAGACTAAAAGCAATGAAATCATAAATCCTTACATATTTGCTGTTTGTTGAAACAATTCATTCAAAAAATTACCATAAAAGATCTGAAATTTCTGTAAGATTTCAATAGCACATCCTATTTGTCTTTGAACAGACACTACTTTTTCCAAATGAAAAAAAACAGTGTTTTTTTTACTCTCAATGTATCCAGATATATTGCTCCCATAATAACTGGCTGCCCAGATCTGTTCTATCTCATTTATCCTTTGGCTGACACTTGTTTGCAGCAGCACCTGTAGCTGACCTTTCTCCAACAGCAAATATAAATCTTATATATTTGAAGGTTGCAAGTATTTTGAGCTTAAGCTGCTGGCATCTGCTGGCTCCATGAAGCAGTGAGGCATCAACACAGACACCTTGGAACAACTCACTGTGAGGGAGAAGAGAAATAATGGAAGACTGAGAAAATTCCAGCTGTTCATGAACATGACTTCCTTCAGGAAGGAGCTGAAGACCTGGGACGATGTAAAAAGCAGAATGCCAGTAGGTAGCTCAATACTCCATCAAGAACCAAAGCGTGCAGGTGTCACATTTTCAGAAGGCCAAGTCATATCCATGCAGATAAGTACATGCACAGATAGGAATGTGGCATTCCTGCCTAAAGGACAACTCTGCCGTCATGAACAACTCAGCTTCCTGGTCAAAACATCAGGACATTTGCAAAGAACAGCTCTGTGTGAGAGAAACACCCTTGTTAATAAGGTGGGCTTTTTGTGCTGATATGCTGAGAAGTCCACAGAAATTTAAAAGACAAAAATGCTTGTCAGTACAAAAAATGAACAACCTATCCAAATAACTGAAGGAAAGGCCTGTGTGCCATCAGAAATGCTGCCTGTGTAATTTGATTTCTTTGGAGAAGGCCTTTGCTCCACATTATGACCATTATCCAGCAGCCAAAACATACACAATTACATGTATAACCTTCCTGCTCTTATCTAATCTGGGTTTTTCAACCTCCTTTTAGCTTTGTAATTGAAACACCTTCCAAGTGACTGGCTCTGCAGCCTCCTACATGCTGAATGAAAACCCACCTGCCAGGAGGATGGCTTTTGTGTTTGCACCTTTGGGTGGACCCCTGAAAATCAGAGACACTTGGGAGTCCCCAAGGAAAGGAGTGAAAGATAGTGATTTTACAAGCCACCCTGGAGGAGCAGCTGGAAGTTGGCTGCATGGAGCATTGAAGATAAATGAGGAGCAAAAGCATCCCAAGAGCAGCAGCCAGAGATGAATGAGGTGAGTGGGAGCACCTGTAGGGCATTTCCTGGCTCCTACCTGCTCTCGTGGTGGAATCCTGCACCTGGGCCTCAGGCACATGTTGTACCTGCTATGCACACAAAAGCAAGGTGTGTTCTAAAGGCTCCTTAGAGCTTCTTTCCTCTGCACTAGAGATGTTATCTGTGCCACATGCTGCTCTAATAAATACCTTTGTGTAATGAATAATGTGTAGGGGAAGATTCCATGATGTAGAAGACTGGTCAGAACAGCTACAAATCCACTGAAGAGTTTCAAAGTGATTTGTATAACATTTTTCAAGTTCAGCTGTGTACTACTCATGGTTTCTTTTTTTTCCTGTGGGAAGTACCTGTTTTCTCTTTACTGTGGTTCTTTCTCCCAGTTCAAGATGGTTTGTGCCCCAAAAGATGCCAGTGGAACAGAGATGGAGAGGAGAAAAACGACACAAGGAAAGGTTCACACACTTCATGTGACCACTTCTCCAGGCACCTGCCAGTGCCCTCTACCCCTCGGGACAGAGGAAAGCATACCCCACCCCAAAATATTGCAAAACGAGAAGAAACATTTTGGGGAGGCAGGTTCTTGGCATTTGAGGTGCACAATACGTGATGGAGGAGATCATTAGGTGTCATTGCTGTGCAAAGATCGAGGCCCTCAGAGTAGGTCTGCAGAGACCAGGCACAGAGGATGGAAAAGCACTTTATGGTGAGCTCATGACTCAGTCCCATGATTTTCCAAAAATTTTGGTAACAGGAGAACAAAGTGTCATTTACTACTAAAAATTATTGTCAATCCAGTCAGATTGCTAATTCGTTTTATGAAAATCACTAGATTGTGTGATGGAATTCCAGACTAGACCTAGCTTTTATAGAAACCTGTTACCTTTTCTTTCACAGGGAACTCCTCAAAGACAATCTAGGTGGTGTTCATATTTAGTCTTCCCTATAGCAAAAACCTGACTTGCTGACTTTTTAGATCAGACGATGACAAGTGTCTAGGAGTCACTTGGGTAAAGGAATAATTGAAGAGGTTTATAAACAAATCTCTCCTTATTCATTGTGTCCTAGAAAAGCAGACCATTGCTCTCAAGCTGTCTTTTAGGGGTTTTTGGTGGGTTGCAGCTATGCACACTCAGCTCTCTAAGATATTTTCTCTTACACAAGCAGAGCTTGGAGGATGCTCACAGCTTTGCTCAGCAGCCTTTCATTTCCCCACTATGCTGCAAATTGCTGCTTTGCTGCTGCCTCCTCTGCTTTACCCCAGCACCCAAACATCTCTCTCCCCTGGCCAGATTCAACTGCTCCCTAAGGGAAGGAGCATCCTTTCTTTTTTCAGAGACCTCTTTACACACCTGCTCTCCTTTTTACAGGGAGATAGCCTGCAAAGCAAGGACAATCAAAATACACACTGTCTGTCACACAGAACTGTCACTCCCAGTGTGCAGATGGCAGTAATATTTGTCACTCACTCGTCACCCCGTGAGCCGGGGACATGGCTTGACTTTCCAGCCTGTGCTTGTGGCAGCTTCCAGGACAGCAGGAGCACCAGGAAACTCCTTCTGGAGCCTCATTAATACCCACAGGCAGGCCAGAGGGGATCACCCATCGAGGCTACAGGGCAGGAACAACTGATGTGCTGCAGATGAAGGTAAAAAGAAAGGACATCATCAGATCCTCCCACAAGCTAGACTTAATGCATGAAGAGGAATTTGAAGCACCCCAAACTTGGAAAAAGGGCATTTCTAAAGAAAGCCACCTGCTTTGACAGTATTTTAGGGGTGGTGGGTGTTAGATTCAGAGTGTTGAGACTTTGAATTTGTCAAAAGATTGGGAAGATGCTTCAGCCAAGAAGCCCCAAATATCTGTTGGGAACAGACTTCTTTTTCAGATCTGACGGAAGATATCAAAGGAGTCAGCTTTAAAATGGAATCACCCTATCTGCTGCCAGTAAACGTTCTGGGAGTGTGCTATAAAACTAAAACTAGACTTACTCTGTTAGATCTTATTTTCTGTCACAGTGGGCATCAGATAGGGCTGCAGAATCACACACCAGCACAATCCTCATTTTTTCAGGAGGTTCCATAAACATATGGTCAGTCACTGTGTGTGTATGTGCTATGGATGCCAAAATAATTGTGAGCAAAAGCCTGGTGAGTGAAGTAAAGAACAATCTCTTCCTTGTTCTGCTAGCAGTTCAGGATTTCAGTACTTCACATTTTTTCTAGAAAGCACCTTCATTTAAGTTATGCTGTACTTGTGCATGAGAAAATAATTGCCACACAGGAATCCACATGTCAGGTATACTGTGGAGATCTCTGGAGCACCACCATGATAACTGCAAAGGGCGTAGAAGCTGTTCCACTTGCAGGAGCACTGTGTTGTCTGGTGACCACAGCAGTCAGGAATTGTCTTGTCTGTTGTCCCCATTAAAACAAACCATCGTCCATAAAAAGATCCTTCTGCCCAGGGGAAAAGGTTCTTGCTCAGCCCCAGCAGTGCAATTTCTGCAAGGTGCCCTGGGAGCAGGGAGACACCAGAACCCTGCAGTGCTCCCCCAGCAGCCAGCAGTCTTTCCACACTGAGGAGGCTCCTCTGCAGCCCACGGAGAGAGCGTGCTACAGCCGTGTGTCAGCCAGGCAAGCTCAGCAGCATCTGAGGAGAACCCCTGCAGCAGCCAGGGAGAAGCTGCCCCGCTCCCTGGGATGGTGCGTGATGACCAGGAGACACTGAAGGATAAAGCCTATGCAGTCCTGAAGGAAAGGCCTTCACCCTGTAGGACCACCTCCACAAGCTGTCTCTTCTCAAAATATATTTCTCCTGGACAGGGACATGGTTAATGCAGGCAGTAAGCTCCTGGGACTACCAAAGTGCTGTCACCTCCTGCCTCAGTGCCCATTTCATCCACTGTGCCTCCTGTGTGCGTGCAGCTTCCCAGCAAGAGGGCTTGGGCTGTATTTGTAAAGATGCAGTTAACTAGCTGTCTCCAGGCCCAGAGCAAGAAACCCTGTAACTAAATAAGGACAATTCATTCCAGGAAGTGGGCACACACAAAACTGGCTGAAACCAGGGCCTTCTGTGAGTTCCACCTGTCTTGGTAGCTTTTTCCCCCTCCAAACCACTAAATTAAGAAAGCAAGACAAAAAGCCTCAGCACACAACCTCACTGCATAAAATTATGCCTCACTCAGCAAAAAAAAGGAAGTGAGTAAAACAATGCAAGTGATTTATATCATTCCACTTGCTTTTCAAAGGGCTGTACGAGCACCCTACAATTACTCATTTTTAACTCTATCTCACTACTGTTATGGGTTCTATGAACTGCCTGGCTGAGGCACTGCTGGCCCCTGATATCCTCCCCAACCCTGCAGAGACCCTTCACAAAACCTCATTACAATGTGTATAACTTTTGTAATAAAAGAAATTGCTTATGCACAATGGCATCACAGCTGGAACAATGAGCTGGGGGAATCCTGCATGGAAAAGTGCTGACTCTGCTCTCACAACATCCAAATTCTGCATTTTGTAGCAGGTGGCCACAAAACATGGAGCCACAAGGTGAAGTTTGCACTCTCATAACTTCCTCAACCCACCATACTGTGAACATCAGGGTATCAGCATTAGCCCCTGCCACAGGGACGACACTGGGGAAGGACAAAACATTTGAACAAAGAAGAAAATGGCCTTGAAAAACCTCTCTCAATCTTGCCATATATTCATTAAGTCACGCAGGTACCATCAAGCACACCTCTGGGCAAGCACGTGGAGCCAGAGGATTTGACTCGGTGAAACCAACAGTGGAGAACATACACACCCTTCTGAGCCCATCCTCACTTCTGAAACAGTGTGAAATAGCCCCACTGGAAACAAAAGTTCTCTTTTCCCGAGCTGCTTGGGCAGTAGATCACAACCTGTGTCATGTGAAGGGTAGCAGACATCTAGTGTTCCTCCACAAAGCAGTCTTGTACACCACTCACGGGTGTTTCTGCACCTCCATCTGCACTTTGGGTGAGCACCCTCTAATGAGGCCTCTGCTAATGCTGTGCAGTTGGCAGGCATACATGAAAGAACTGATCAAAATCTTGGATTTCTTCTTGAGCTTTAACGGATGTTTTCCTTAATTAGAGCATTCTTTTGGTTTTTAATTCTTTTTTCCAAATGTCAAAGCTGGTTGCTTCAAAGGATCATTTCAGTCACCCCTGCAAGAAGAGAGAAAATTGCTTAGAAAGATTAAAGGGAGCATGAGAGAGGGAGGTGCAGACTGACAGCACAGAACAAAATATTTAATGAATGCCTGATCCTACTCCCCCCACAGTGACTCTGCAGAGGAAATGAAGAGAACAAATAAGATTTTTGCATTTAAGACAGAATCATGACAATATACCAGAATAGTAAATGCAACTTTTGTGACATTCATCAGAGACCTTTGTGAAGTTCCTCTACTCAAATAAGGCAGATCCTGGCAATTCCCTGCTCAGGTATCATATTGCTGATACTCATTCCAGCTCAGAAGAGCTTCAGAAAAGCCAATTTTAATTCTTCATTCTCAGTTCTTTTCTTCTTTCTCACAGTAATTTAAGTTAAGCAGCTATGGTATTCCATTTAACTTCTTTTCAGGCAATTCTGGGCAAAAGATGAAGACAGATTCCTGACTGGGATTCCTAACATATGTCTAATCTTTACATCTCTTTGGCCTCAGAAAGAGTTGTGCAGAACGTACAGGATAGTTTGCTAGTTTTTTTCCTTCTGCTAGTCTAAGGATATGATGCTCATCACAAACTGCAAAAAAATTACATGGGAGAAGCTGCTTAGATTATTAAAGTATTAGCTATGGATGTGAAAAAAGAGGCCTCTTGCTGCCAAAAATTAGGCTACAAGGCCTTAAGCCATCTGCACCAGGGTGGAAATTCTAATGATATCACAATGAAATTATAATTTGCTCCATATTTACCTGCTTTTCTCTCTCTTAAAGAAGGAGATAAGTAAACAGTGAAGGTAGTGGGCTTCAGAAATAATTTTCTAATACAAATAAATAAATACATAAATAAATGTTCATGCTTGAAAACTCAAATGCAACAAAAGAGAAAGCAAAGTAGGTATTTGTCCTAAGGCTCCCCCACAGCAAAGAAGGCAGAAACACTGTGCTGCATTTCTTTACTTGGCATGCCCATATGGCAAGTGACAATCCTAAATCTCTGCCACACTTACTGGCTCTTCACTTGTGCCAGGTTTTGCTTTTCACTCTGCTCACAGACATTCTCTGAGGCAGCCCTCTCAGACAGATTTGCAGATGAAAGAAAGAAACAGGATATATATGTTTTAAGAGACCTACATCACTTAAGGCAGGGGTCCTCCACAATCTCCAAAGTCAACACATTCTTTATCTAAGCTGTTTACCATTAGATTATGCAAAAAACCCCAAACTGAGAAAAGCAAAGAAGAAATACAATCCTGAACGAGAATACTGCTATTGACCTGCTTGCAGAGCTGAACTGCTCATGCCTTGGCATGCAGACAGGACCTGAGGACATGCCTCCTTACCTGAGGAGAGGTAAGTTTGAGATAAATGAAATCTAGATAGCAATAAAAATACTGGCTGATACAAAACCTTCAAAAATTCCAAAAGAAGGGATTACTTTTTACAAAATGAAGACAGTCCTATGTTCCCTGCTTGAAATTAAAATTATAAGAGATACATGTTTCATACAATGAGCTCTCCAAAAGAAATGGCATACACTTTACACTATCTTTCCTTTTATTGTCTGCTTGTGTCTTTGACTTGAACTTGCATTCTGGACAATTTTATTACAAGTAAGTAAATATTTACATTAGTCACTTGTTATTAATTCTTTTTCCATATTCTAGTCTCCTATTCAAGGATTTAGGCGCAACTCAGCAATGTAAAACCCAGCCACAAATCTTTGTATCAACACCCAGTAAAGACAAGGCTGCAAAGGCTGCAGAAGGGATTTGGTGAGCAGTTATGAACCACAGAGCCAATGCTCTAAATTGAATTCAGTTTGTCAAATATTTGGAAGCCATAAGGCTAAAAAACCCAAAAAACAAACCACAGAGCCAGGGAGGATTACTTTGGAATACAATGATTTTCAACCTATTTTCAATTATAAATTCCTTAAGACATCTCATATTTCTTGTCCTATTTACAACAGAGCAGTCATCATGCTATTAGGTATCAACAACACCTAAAGGATGAGCATGAAATTAAAGCAATGAGTAAAGACTGAAAACTGGAATAACAACTGTAATCAAAAAGAAATAAAGAAATAACTGTAGCTATTTTGTCAGGGACAACTCAAAGACAAGCATGTCTCCAATGTGAAATGCCAACATGTTTTAAAAGGGAGGAGTTTTAACACACTATGAAATTGAAATGATTAAACAGATTAAATTTTCATGGTGATATATAATGGCTGTGGAAAACCAACTCTGATGGGCCTTAGTTTGGCAGGGTGAATAGGGATGCCTTTATACTCACCAATACACATGTTCTGAAGGTTTTTGAACTGCAGTCTGTGATCCAAACCTGTATTCATCTGGTTGCCAATCTGAGCTCCAACACACCTAGAAAACGCACTAACAGAGACTGTGACTTATAATAAAAATATTAGATACCTTGATTTGGGTCACAGAAATAATGGTTATAACAAATCCATATTATTGATGATGAATTCCCATGTCATTCCTTTATAAATAGAAATATATAATTATGGGTCCAGTGCATTTCAGAAGAGTTACATTAAAAGTAAACTGCTATATCTGTTTTATGAGTGACCTGCACACAATAAATGTAGTTTTTTCTTTTATTTAAAAACCCCAACATTCTAGAAATGCCTGTTTCTTTTCAGACTGATTTTTCTGTTCATTATTGCTGACCAGGCACATTCTGAAAACTCCTATATAAAGCACAAAGGCACCCTGACAATAGACACCCATATGTACCTGATAAATTCCACATGATTATCCAGTCTGTTACTTGCATTCATTATTGCTGATTTGCACTGGAGATCTCCAGCTGTCCAAACTTAGAGTGCTGAAGAAAACAGAGATATTTTATCCACTTTTGTTTAAAAAAAAAGAAAGCAACAAAAGGCAAGCAAAAAGCAAGTCTTGTAACAGGCATTCATGAATAATTCAGGTTTGCTGCCTTGGCTTAAATTCAGACGATTTCAGAATGGGAGGCCTGCCTCCATCCCACAGAATGTTGATGGCATTTTCTGCAACCCCACCCCTTGCCTAGCCCTACCCAGCCCTCCCTTCCATTGCATTGCTTTCCATACACATCTCCTGCCTTGCTCTGCCTCCTCCTTTCCTCCCAGGCTTTGCCATGCTTTGCCTGCCTTCCTTTGGACTTGCTTTATCTTTCCTACCTCTCCCTTGCTTTACCTTGTATACCATTCCCTGCCTTGACTGGCCTGTCCCTTTGTTTGGCCTAGCTTTGCCCAGCCCCTCCTGGCCCCGCCTGGCCCAGCTCTTACGGCTCTTACCTGCCTGTGCTCAGCCTTGCCTACAATTTCTGGGCCTTCTCTCTCCTCCCACCCCACTTGCTTTCCCCCACTGGTTGTGCTTTCCACCTCTCCCTGGACTCGCCTGCACTTGGATTGCCTTGCTTTGCCTGCAAAGGCAAAAGGCAAGGGGCAGTGGGCAAAGCAAAAGCAAAGCAGAGCAGCTGCAGACAAGGCAGGGCAAGGCAGACACAGGCAATGGAAGGCAAAGCAAGGTAGCAAGGATAAAACAGGCAATGGCACTGAAGGCCAGGTGCTCACTCAGAGTCATTTAATGATGAGGCACCATGGGGAGGTGAACTCCAGCAAGAGATCTCTTACAGTTCCTCTCTTTGCCAAAGAAGCCAACCTGGGTTGTGCACAGTGTGCAGGCTTAGTGGGTTTCATGGCTTTTCCTGATAGGCAGTTCTATGGGCTAGAGCTGAGCACTGGGAAGGCAGAGGCCAAGCTGTTGAGCTTTTTGTCCTGGTACCTTTAGAGTGTGAGCAGCCCCAGGTGCCGTTCAGTTTAGATCCTCTCCGTGAGACTGAAGGATTGTGATGAGATACACAGAGCTGAGAAGGAAAGTGCAGGTGCCACGGTGTGCTGCTGGCTCTTCGGGTGCAGCTCAAGTTGTGAGCAGCAAAAGCTCTCTCAAGTGGCAATTTTGTGAGCTCTGTTATGTCTGATGTTTTCAAGTTTGTAGCCAGACTCTGTGAGAATGGAAAGATTTCGTAGGGCAAAGCAGCTCGTGTTGCCGTTCGAGTGTGCTGCAAGTAGGAGTTAGTCCCTGGAAGGGGAAGATCAGCGACATCGTTTAATCCTGGCACCGTGGATTGGAGAGCAGTGACAATTTCAGCTCGGCTCTTCAGCACACGCGGTGTTTCAGAGCTGGGCTGGTGCGGTCCCTCCTGCGAGCAGACATCGCCGTCCTGTGGCTGTTTGGGTGAGCGCTCACAGCGCCCAGGACAAAGCGCTCCGCTGGCCCGGCCCCGTTCGTGCGGGGAGCGGCTCCGCTGCGGATCCTGGCTCTTGGGGACTGACAGCACGGGCTCCTGCATGCAGCGGGCATGGGAGAGGAATCCTTGCCCCGCTGGCTGCGCAGCTTACAGGCTGCAAAAGAAAATGCAACTTCCAGCACGGCCTCCTTCTTTTAGAACCTTTTCTGTGGGAGCAGCTGCTCAACAGATAACTCACGCCCACTGAGCTGCATCCTTTCCCTCAAGCTCTATGTACCACTCCATACTCAGGCTGATCCTGAACCCCTTCAAAACACCCATGGACTTTTGCTTTGTTGCCTGCAAAGAAAAAGTCCAACAACACGAAGCCAGTGCTGATGTTCATTCTCCCCTTGCAGGCTGCAAACTAGACCAAACACACTTGGTGATCTGCACTTTCCTTCTCAGCTATACAGACAGCCTCATCCCCTTCTCTCACGCTCGCAGAGTCCACTGCTTAAGCTGAGGACTGCAGGTCCATCAGTCACCGGAGCAGCTCCCAAACCATCCAAATGCTTCAGAAAGAGTGTTGGCAGCTCTCTCACATTCTCTCTTCCACAGCTCTCACACTGCATGTTAATAAAGCAGTCCACAAGCTGGAAAAATAATCCTTCAAAACAACACCAAATACATATTATTGACCTGTGGAGCTGAGATCCAGCAACCTCCAGAACCTCCTTGTTCTCCTCACAAATCCAAGAGAACAGTCACAGTCACAGGTTCCAAACAATTCCTAATACAAAGATGTGGGGGCCGTAAAGTCTGACACTCCTTCAAAAGTGACTGAAAAAAGCTTTGTCCCTGTTAGATTTATGACTTGGAAAGGCATTAAAAATTCCTTTCTCTCCAACAAATTCCACATCCTCTTTTAGCTTTCTGATTGATCCATAGGGAGAATCCACATTGTCTAAATGCTATGCCTGAGCTCAAACACTATTTTCCAAACACGATGTAGAGAGTTGTGGGAAATGCCCATTGAAAAACAACCTGTACAATCTTGCATAGATGAGACAGGTCTGAAAGAAATCCACAGACTTCAGAGAACCACAGAATGGGGTTTGGGTTAGAAAGGACCTTAAAGATCAGCTCGTTCCACTGTCCCAGGTTGCTCAGAGTCCCATCCAGCCTGGCCTTGAACACTTCCAGGGATGGGGCAGCCACAGTTGCTCTGGGCAGCCTCACAAGGAAGAATTTAATCCCAATATCCAATCTAAACCTACTCTGTGTCAGTTTGAAGCCATCCTCCCTTGTCCTGTCACTCCAGGCTCTTGTAAATAGTCTCTCTTCATTTATCCTGTAGGATACCTTCAGGTGCTGGAAGGCCACAATTAGGTCACCCCAAAGCTCCTCTTCTCAAGGCTCCTCCAGCATTCCTTGCTAGCAAATGCTTGAGAAAAAGGAAGGTTTAGATCAACATTGATTGCTCTGACAACTCTCAGTCACGTTTTTGTCCAAAATCTAGTTTTTTATCAATGTGTTTAATCCTTTTGGTTCATCATTGAACTAAAGGATTCTAGCAGAAGACATTTATTTTGTAGGGATTTAAACAAGATTCTGAGCAATGCTGGAGAATGGATGCCCAGAAGGTAAAATAATGCTGCTCAGTGTGGCCCTTAAAATAACTCAAACTCCAGAGTCTGTAGTCTAGCTCACTAACCTCCAGTAAGTATCTTGGGAGCCTGCAGCACGTCCTGCTGTTACAGAGGGATCTCTGGCCTAGTTTCAGCTGGGATGGAGTGAGCTTTCTTCCCAGGAGCTGGGGCAGTGCTGGGGTTTGGATTTACAATGGGAGCAACACTGATAACACACTGATGCTTTGGTGGTTGCTAGGCAGTGCTAACCCTAAAGCAAGGATTTCCTGGTTTCCCATGGTCTGTCAGCGAGCAGGTGTACAAAAAGTGGGACAGGTGAACCAAACTGGCCAAAGGGATATTCCATAGCAGCAGCTGGGCTGGGAGAAGTTGGCCATGAGCTGCTCAGGAATGGGCTGGGCATCACTCAGTTGGGAGAGGTGCTTATTTCCTCTCTTAGGTTTTATTCCTTTCTCTCTCCTTTTCCTCAATATATTTTTATATTTTCTTTTGTTCCAGTTATTAAAATGTTGTTACTTTTTCTTTTTTTTCCTTTTTGTTTTTTTTTTCTTTTTCTCACCTCACCAGATCAGCGTTGGGGAAGTAAGTAACTGGTACTTAGTTGCTGTTGCCACAAGAATCTGCTGAGCAGCTCTCCTAATTCTGTCTTGCTCTTGGCATTCCTGAAAGGACAAGGTGGAAGCCTGCATGCAAACATATTGACATTTCAGTTTTGTTTTCTCACTGAACAAAATAATAGCTGCACCTGGTGTATAATTGTGACATTTAGAATTCCCTTTGCACCAATCTTGTGTTTCTCTCCTGGGAAGAGGATGATGTGGAAAATCCTAGTGTATGGATTTTGAAGCCCCAGCCCTGATTCACACATTGCTCTGAGGTAGGAATTGATGCTTTTCTCTGCTGCAGCCTCTTGGTGGCAACAGCGTAAGGCAACATTTGTGAAAGTGTACAAAAGGCTACCTTTTCCTGTGTTTTGTTAGGCACAAATTCCCCCTGGCAGGTCTGGAAAAGGAGGTAGTGTCTGGAACAGTTTAACTCCAAAGATACTCACATTTTCTACTTACTCATTAGGCCCCCTTTGAGTCTGCTCCCACCAGTGCCTGGCTTTAACCACACAGGCACTATTCCAAAGGAGTTGTTAAAGTACTACAAACATGGACTTCAGCTCCTGACAGGTTTTACCAGCCTATTCCTGGTGTGGCATTTGCATTTAGTAGAAACAGCGAATTGCTATTGAACAGCACTGAGCAGGAAGCATTATCAGCTCTCCAAAGAGAAATGAACACTCAGGCAGGCAATTTTTCCTCCTGTATTCCAGGGTATCGCATACAGACATATGAACTGACTGCAAATCCGAAAAAGGAGCTTAACAGAAAACACAAGCTGTAAATTTTCTTTTTATGTTTTTTCCAGAAAGACACTAAGTTCATAATTTGGTTAGGAGTTAGCACCTGAGACATCTTTATTGGTATGTCTCTAGTGACTTAGAATTTATTTTCATATTTGATTAACCTGTATGCAAGGAAGGAATACCTAGTGCTTACTGAAGATAAAACAATATTTTAAACTTATGGCCTTTTTTCTTGTTTTGCTAGCACCACTTTGGTTTCAAAATCATAGTACACTTGGTTCATTGCCAAATTGGAGCAATTTCTAATCACTGCTAGAGGGGAGGGTTTGGCTCCTCATCTTTCAGGCGGTTTGCAGGTGGCTGAATTTGGGTTGTGTTGTATCCAGAGATGATGTACAATGTGCCCCAAACTTCTGGTTATTCACTACCTCTTAATAGCAAAGGCAAGGGCATCAAAGTCTCAGCGTGAAGTTCTGGCATGGAATAAACACAGTGCTACAGTATGAGGACTTGTCAGGACTTTGAATTACTCTGCATTTGCCTCATCCCTTTTGGACACTGATTTTTGTTACTGCAACAGTCCCAACTATGTACCACCATCCAAGACACACTGTCTAATATTCCTATTCCAGGCCCAGGTTGAGACAAATGTTTAAAGATTACCCAGTCTTGATCTAAGGATGGCAAATGGCATAAAAAGCCATCCCCTTCCCTTTCACAGATTGTTCCATTTCCAACTGATCCATGCAGTTTTAAGATACATCTTGTGAGCAGGATTTCTGTCTCTTGGTTCTAGATACCTATTCCTGAGACAGACTCGTTTTACGGACAGAGGGAAAAAAGCAGCATTCCTCTGGCCTATATTGTATCAACTGAAGACTGACCTAGACAAGTCACTTCTTCTCCCATTGGCTCCCTCTTACCTCTACCTCGACCCTAATTTCGACATAATTTTACCTAAAGAAAAATATTTTTGTTTCAGACTGTGATGTTTCATGTTTTCCCTCCAACGAGCAGAATCAAAGGGATTTCTAAATTTCCCAGTACAGTGCAGATTTTCAAGCCTTAAAGTCACTCCCTAAGTGTTAGAGCTCCCTCCAGTTTTTCAGGATTTTGGGGGATGATGGATGATTCTGGCAGTACTTTGCAAGCCTGATTCCAGTGTATTTGGGTCCAGAGGCACTGGCAATAGGCACCTTACTGTGGTGCTGTGTCTGAACTAATTAGACAAGTGACTCAACCACTCAGTTCTGTAAAATTGTCATAGTGGTGTGACCATAATCATTCACAAGTGACACTGTAATCTCTGCACTGCCTTGTGTTGCACAGCTTAGACAGAAGAGGGTTTAGAAAAATGTCTTCGTGATTTGGATATCATAAAGAAACAGGACAAAAATTAATTTAACTTAACATAGTAAATGATGAATAAAAACATAATGACAATAGAGGAAAAAACCCCTAAACACTTAATAAACCTTATAATGGGTTGTCTGGGAGTAAGCTATTCTGATAGTACATTCCACGTTCCTTTGCTTTGTGCCCCAGAATGGTTGCTGTATCTTTAGGGCAGAGGACTGGATCTGTGTGGGGCCGGGAGAGGCCCTGCTTTGGCACGGGCATTTTTCAAAGCCTTGCTGTCAAGGTTTTCCGTGGCTTGGGGGAATATTGCAAAAAGTGTAAGAGCTTGGCCTGAGCGCCTGTTGCCCTGTGGCACATTTTGGGCACTGTGCCTGGGCCTGCCCGCTCGCTCACTCACCTGTTCCCCGAGGCGTGGAAGCCCAGAGTGTGGGTGCCCTCAGGCCGGGTCTGCACTGGAGCCCTGCTGGCCACAGCTGCTCCTGGGTGCCGGGCTGGCAACTTCGATCCCTGCAGCTCCTGCACCGCAGGCTGGCTCTTTTCTGCTCGTTTTCTGCCCGTTTCCCGGCCCTTTGGCTGTCCCGAGCCGCAGTGCTGCCATCACTTGCCTTCCTGCCCGCAGGCCGCTGCTCCCAACATGGCGCCCGAGCCCTCACGGCCCCCGCAGGGCCCTCACGGCCCCCGGGGGCTGCCTGTGGGCTTGGCTGAAGGAGAAAGCTCTTGGAACGGGTAAAACAAAGAATGTTTTCATTTTGCCTGTTTTGGTCGTTTGTTTTTACTTGTTTTCGTAGTTTGCCTAAACCTTGTAACTTTCATTTCATAATTTAGCTTTCCTCGCTTGATTTTGCTTAAACTTTGTAACTTTCAGTCTGTAGTTTTGTTTTACCATGTAACTGACTTTGGTAGCTTTGCGTTAGTTACTATTCAGACAATTGGATAGTAGAATGAAAGGAATGAGGTGTCTTTACCAACAAACTGTGGGCCTGGGACACTGATGGTAGGAAAAGCTACACACGGCAAAGAAACAATGAAACATGAAAGAAACAACGGGGGAAACCATAAATTCCATAGGAATTCCCCTAATAGACACGGACTGTTACTCACTCAAGACCAAGCTAAATCTCTGGATTTAGAGAAAAAGAGCAGGGACACAAAGAAAAAGAAAAAAGGGTGGTTATACATTACAAGGGATCTTGGGTATTGGGCATTCCGAGAAGTCTGAACTCCCAAATACCTCAGCCAGTGGGGAAAGAGAGAGGGAAATGTGGCTGGGAAATTGGGATAAATAGGAGGCTGCGTCCCCTAAAAATTTGAGACCGCAGGGGAATGCCCCATGGCCTCTGCCTTGACTCAAACAAAGTTGCAGGATTCCTCTGTCTCCTTTTTGAGCATAAGCCTCTGGTGTTTGAGGATTTTCACAAGATATACAACACCCCAAAACCCCAAAACAAATGCTGCAGTTCTGAACAATGAAAGGCAGATGACAATCTTGCACCATGAAAACATAAAGGACCAAAAAAAAATAATTCAGGATTTATGTACTGATTACATACCAAGGGGGATGGACTTTGGGGAATTCTTTAAATATTATAATGTATATAAACCCAAGGATTCTTTAAATTTTATAATGTATATAAATTCTTTAAATATTACAATGTATATAAACCCAAGAGAGCATTGCCTAAACAAGCATGCCTGTGGAAAGGGACACCTCCAGCACACTTCCAGTACTGAATAAATTAATGCTTTCTTAGCAGGTTACACTGTTAAGTATTTTTCTTTAAATAACTCCCATCTTTCTTTTTGCCTGAGCTCCCACCACCATTTGAAGAGGTTGCTGGCTTGTATCAGCTCAAATACCTATTGCTTCACCTTTCATAATGTAACAAGGAAGATTCTTTTTTAAGTTAAATGAAAATAATTAAAATTATGATAAAGCAATAATTTCACTGTAACATTAAATATACTTTCCTGCAGTGAGAATGATTCATCTGTTCTGTAATTTTTTTCTTTTTAAGTAGTTTGTTCTGTCACTAAATTAGACCTATACCTAAGAGCCGGCAATGCACTGTGAGGCAAGTCTGGGCTGTTGAAAGCAAGATTTATATGCTTAATAATTAGATATCGCTCTTCCCTTGCTTTAATTTGGTTTAGGAGACAACTCATATTTTGGTGTTAGAGTAATTGAATCATTCCTTCTATTTTAGCAAAAGCCAGTTCTTGCAGAGGAACACACTGATCACAGGGGTGGCACAGTGTCTATCCAGGGGGTTATTTTTGCTTGCTAATTCCATATCCCAGTGTGGCTCTGCCTGTACACCAAGGACATATCAGCAACACACAGATCCCACCTGCTGCTATTTCATCTGTACTTCATCGCGTGTCACCTCACCTGGTCCGTCTCTTTTGGGCACCAAGAAGCCCCAGCAGCACTGAAAATGCACCAGGTCTCCCTGTTACCAGCCTGTCACTTCACCTTCCTGATGGTACCCTGCTCTTCTCTCACAGGTCACTTCTCCCCAGTCATTCTCCAAATGCATTAAATATTGATTCTAATACAGAAGGGGACTGTAAACTTTCAAAAAGTAGTTTTTTAAGTCTTAAGGTTCATATCAAAAGACACGTGATCCAGATCTTAGGATGTGGCCGTGAGGGAGAATCGTGACACAAAGTAGTCCCACTCGGTGCTGAGAGAGTGGAAGGCGAAAACGCGGTTGCGTGCTCGAGGACGTGATCCGACGCTGTTTGGGTCGGCTGCGGGCTGCGGCGGGGGAGGCAGGGGAGCAGGCGGCGGGGGTGCAGGACGCGGCAGCGGAGGCACATTAGGTATCGGTTGTGCAAGGGCACGGGCTGCGGTGCGATCTCCCAGTGACGTGGGCGTGCCCGGCTCCTCAAGTTCCGGCAGAGAGAGAGAGCGGAAGGATACATGCAAGGCGCCGCAGGATCACGCTGCTGTGGTGCCCCTGTGTAGACCCGGTGGCGGCGGAAGCGGCGTGACAGGGCCCAGGGATGCCGGCTCTGGCTGGACAGCGGCATGCAGCGGCTCGGGACCGGGAGGCTGTACGGACGCTGCGCCGAAAGCAGCGCAGGGTGGGGGCGCGGCCGTGGAGAGATTACTGCTCCGTGCGGAGATCCCTTAAGCAGCGCTGTGGTTGGATGGGGGGGGCGCAGAGTGATATCGCTGGTGCGGAGGATTGCAGCAACTGCGCATGCGTGGCCTTCGTCACTATGTCAGGGCGGAGAGAGTGGATGGCGGCCAGCCGCATGGCGGGCGCGTGGCGGCGGCGGACGCGGAGGGAACTTCGGCCAGCACCGGCGCCGTGTCGGCGGGGCCGAGGGGAACTTGAGGGGCGGGAGGAGCGGCCGCACTCGCGGGTAGCGGTGGGGGGGGAAGCGGCAGGGCTGCGGTGATGCTGCTGGGCGGGCTCGTAGAGGCGGAATTGAGGGGCCGGGCCGCGAGGATGACGAAACCAGGGACGGGAACCGCTGTAGCCGGGACAGCAGGGACCAACGGGACGGCAAAGGCGGGGATGGCGGGAGCGGTGGGAAGGACCATGAGATCCGCGGAGGGGGCTGGGGCCGCGGGGACGGGTATCGGGACCGAGAGGGTGGGGAGCGGGGCGGCAGGGCATAACAGTGAATTCCCAGTTCCTAAAGAAAGAGGAAATTACCTCAGCTCTTGTGTCATGGTTTAGGTTTCATCCCAGGTGGCAGCTACACCCCACAGAGCTGTGTGCTCATTCCCCCATCGGTGGGGTCAGGGAGAGAGTTGGAAGAGTAAAAGTGAGCAAACCTATGGGTTGAGGTAAAGGCAGTTGAATTGGTTAAGCCAAAGCTGTGCACAGAAGCAAAACAAAACAAGGAATTAATTCACTGCTTCCCATGGGCAGGCAGGGGTTCTGCCATCCCCAGGAGAGCAGGGCTCCACACAAGCCGAATAATATTAATAGCAAGAAGCACTACTGGGCTGAAATTGTCTTTTAGGAGCACAAAAACTCAGGAGAAGTGATACCAAAGAGCACCAAACGTGTCTTTGATGGGGAGGGTGTGTGAGGGAACTCCTTCACGAGGTTTTGGAGGGAAGTACTAAAGAGGTGGTGCAAGATCTCACCATGCAGAGAAAAGAGAAAAAGCAATGGGGAAGTGGTCATACATAGGGTTTTTTCCCTAATTTTTTTACACTGAAAACAATGTGAGCAGATTATGTTTCTATCCCCTGGCTCAGGTCCCCTGTTATTTGCCACTGAAGCATCCTGGATTCCTCATGATCCATGGCAGCCCACTCTGCATACCTGTGTCCTAGAGCACTGCAGCAGGTGTGCATTTCATCTGCCCAAAATATTCAGCTACCAGAGATGAGAAGACTTCTGGCAGCCAACTGTAATCTCCCCCCGATCACCAGACCTTCAGTTTTCTTTGTAATAGCAAATCACGAGTGGTTAATTCTTGATGAATTTATATTTGTCCATGAAAACAGAGACAGATTGGCTGGAGGCTGTCTCCTGGATCAGCTGAGCTGAAATCCTCTGACCCTACAGGTCTATTTTCTTTCAGTCCTGTGTGTTTGCCCCTGGCATGTGAATTCATCAAGTGCTGATGCTGCTCTCTCCCTAAAGGAGAGCTTTCACAAGCATTTTTCTGATTTGGAAAATGTGATTCAGAAAAACAACATTTTATTACAATTACTGTATATGCAGTGGGAATAACACCAGCATGGGGAATTTCAAGTTTGTTGAGTGGTATTAGTTAAATGCTTGATATGTTTCCCAAGAATGTTTTCCACTTGAAAAGACAATTAATTTGTGGCTGTTCACATCTTTTTTGTGTTTGCTTTGCACAACAGCAAAACATCTGCATTGCTCCAGGCCAAACTAATATGAATTACCACAAGAATTGTAATTTTCCCATTTATACAATTGCTGTCAGTGGTTTGACAGCTGAAAAAGTTCCCTGCTTTTTAATTTTCCCTCTAGTCAGTCTTGCCCAGCTGACTAATTGCTCTGTAAATTATGGGTTTTCCATGAAGGTTCACACTGCATGGAAAAGAGGGAGCACTGAATAGAGCTTGATTAGCCAAAAGGTAATAGCCAAGTGTTCCCCATGGGGACAGTCAAATGAACTAAGTCAAAATGTGTCTCTTTGTTTCATCACTGATTGTACAAATATACCTTGACTCTGTGTGTGTGAGCACAGAAAATCTGGGGCAGAATGTCCAATAGATAACAAACAACATGCAGAACTGCTTGTGCTGCTTTGGAATGTGCAACCACTGTGGCTTCACAAACCAAACCTAAATTTAAATTGAAAAATAAACCTGCCCAGAGCAAAGATTTATATTTTTGCTTAGTATCTTGATGAACTTTTAAGTCTAGGCTTAATCTGTGGAAAAGTGCTGTGCTCCAAACACAGCCATTACAGCTGATTTGACATGGGAAATCTATAAGAATATTAGGCTATCACCATATAAAAAAATAATTATAAACCATATGAAGAAGATAAAAAAAAAACCCTTCTTCCTGAATTGATGTAATTAAATTCTAGCCTTGTGTCAGGATAAAATGCAAACAGTGATTTTTCCTACTCCATTAATTCTGCATGAATACTGGTACAAATGCTTTGGGAATATTACAAGCTGCTTTGCTGCCCACATTTCAAGAAAGTGAAAAAGCAGAAGACGGAGAAGAACAGTCTGGGAGTTGTTGAAGTATTACACACATTCTGCAGACAGTCTCGAGGAGCTTACCTTTAAATAGAGTGAGGCAGCAAGGGCACGGTGGTCACAGGTCTGCTTACAGATACTTGTGGAGAGGAGAAGAAGTGCAAGGACAGCTTTCTTCAGCCGGGCAGGGAGGCACAGGAAGAGCCAGGGCCCTTTCTGTGAGCTCACATGGCTTCAGAATAGAAAGGAGTGCACACAGTAGCCCTCTTTGGAATCCTGTAGCTGCTAATACTAAAAATACAACAATTTTACTCCGTCTCTTCTTTTCATGAATGGCTTTAGCCTATTGAGCCTTACCCTTAGCCTAGTCTTTATCACCGCTCCAAGCCAGTTTTCTCAGCAAGTGTGACCATGGCACACCCTGGCACAGCTGCCCAGAGCAGCTGGGGCTGCCCCTGGGTCCCTGGAGGAGTTCTAGGCCAGGCTGGTTGGGGCTCTGAGCAGCCTGGGACAGTGGAAGGTGTCCCTGCCCGTGCCAGGGGCTTGGAACAAGATATCTTCTATGTCCCTTCCAACCCAACCCATTCTATGGTCCTATGATACACCGCAGACCAATGTACCAATGGGGTTTTGGTTTGAGGTAGAAGTTTGAAATTGCAGACTGTAATCTTTGGTCACCATAACAAAAAGTCAAGATTAGCTATTTAGCATTCAGATTCTCACATCTGAGAAAGGAGATGTCTAGAGAGTATCAGTAACGTCCTGCTCTAAACTCTCCCCAGGATTTCTGTTTCAGATGTGCTTCTCTGCTCTGGTAGAACTTGGCTACAATTTCATCTTCCTCTGGAAGTCTGTCTTTGCATGGGTGAATATATATTAACCCTTTATGAGCAATGATCTGAGTCTGACAGGAATTATAAAGACTTGTAGGGATGTTGATAATTCCCAACAACTTTAACAGAAATGTATCCCACTAGCAAGATTGTTTGATATTTATTTCTGGGCAGTTTTACTTCTGCTCTTCTCAAGTCAAACTGAAAGAGTTTCTAATTCCTTCTTGAGATTTTTAGTGAACTGAGCTTGAACTCCTCTTACATTTTTTAAATCCTGTGTAATTGTTCTGGAAATCCTGCTACTCTTCCCTTTAAATTCACATCATCTGCCCACAAGTTTTTTTAACACAGAATTGAACTTTTCCCCTTACACATCCATCTGAAATCAAAAAAGTCTGGTTCATATTCTGTTTCATTAATTGCATAGCAAAAGACTTATGAACTGTTGAAAATGGATTAAAACATGAGCACATTCATTGTAATCACATTATATCTTGAGACAGACAACAATTATTTCTTAATGAGAAGCAGAAGGGAAGAGAACGTATTTTCTGGCAAGTTATGAAATAGTAAAGGCCCTGCTCTGTAATCAAACTGGAAAAAGTGGAACCTATTCCTTCATGTGAGGAACAATTCCACCAATATAGGCAGTCTTACATTAGTCCATTACTAAGGAAAAATCCATGTGCACATCCACATACAGCAGGCAGGTTTGATAAGGTATCTTTTGAAAAAGGATAAAAAGAAAACAAAAAGAAGGAAAGAAACGGATCTAAAGATCTTGCCTGAGTTGTTTCCCTCCTTGCAGAGCAGTGGTGATGCAATGCCCACGCAAGGCTCTTGCTCTGTGGAATGGACCAGTGACAGGAACCTGTCCAAGCCAGCCCATCACTGGTTACTCCGTTATCCAACAGCTGAAAAACAAACTGTTACCTAGTTTGAGCTTGAACCAAACACAGAGTATTCTATAATCCACAAAACCAGCCAGCTGAGACCAAAGAAAACCAAAAAATAGAAACAACAACAAAAAACCCAAAACAAAACCAAATCAAAAAACCCCACCCCCACAAAAACCCCCAAAACAAAACTAAAAAACAAAACTAAAAGACAGAACACCCAGAAAGTCACCCAGCTTCGGTTACTGGACTTGCAGAACTCTTTTCTATTTACACCCCCTCTGACTCAATTCCCTGTAGTGCAGATCCCTCCCAGACTTTACCCACTCAGTAAATATATCCCAGTGTCAGTTCCACACGGAACCCTGGTGGACAACAAGCAGAAAAAGCCAGCAGGAACGCCAAGGTGCACCAACAACCTGTGATACCAAACAACAGTAGTTTTAATTTACAAGGCTTCTTTTTCTGCCCAGAGATTTCAGATCAGCAATCCCACCCTGCTCCGCAGGTTTGTGTTGCTATCAGTATCCCCTCAACATGGCCAGCCTGTGCCAGATATTTGTGGAAGAGCTTGCATAATATTTGTTTCCATTTTCTGGGTACATCTGTTCTGAGCCTGCCTGGTGCCAGCAGGGTTGGCAGAATTAAGCCATGGGGATCTGTGAACTCAGAATTGCAGGAAGTAGGTAATATCCATCTGAGTTATGCATGGATACCAGTATTTGTCAGAAGGATGATGTTGGCATCAAAAGCACTTTTTCAGTAGTATTGGTTTTCTGTACTCCTTTTCCTCTTTTGAATTTTTTTTCTTGCCAGACAGGAATATCTTCTTTTTATACTGAATAAATAGTTATTTATACCTATTTTATATTCAGCGTGGTTGTCATGAGCTTTCTAGAGTTCAGACCATCAAAATATGCACAAATGAAAAAGTATTTGCTTCCTCCAGGCTACTTTTGTGGAATTTTTCCCTACAGCATCTGCCTCAGTCTGTCCAAGGTCTTTAATGTGGAGCAGCAGCTTTAGCAATGCCTCTGGGCATCTGAGTGGGAACAATTTGGGGCTGGGAGGATCCCTCAGAGTGGGGGAGTGGGCAGGGGACACCACAAACAGCAGGGCCCTAAGGGGAAGCAGAAGTTCAGGGACTAGCAAAGGAGCGAAAGGGAGGAGACGAAATGGAAGGAAAGAAGAAGAAATGCAAAGGACTCAAAAAGCTGGGAAAGGTGATAGTTCTGAGAGGGCTTGGCCAGAGTGGGTGGGAGCAGGAAGGGACCTGGAAGGCAAAGGGAAACCAGGCCTCACCCACCGTGCCCCAGTCCCACAGAAACAGCCAGGGAGATGCTGCAGCTTCCCATGGCCAGCCCCCCTCCCACTGTGCCACCAGCTGAGGACACTCTCACCCTCAGCTGCCTGCTCGTCCTCCTCCATGTCAGTCAGCACACCGGTGCGTGGAAAAGCTGACAGGGAGCTCCTTGGGCTGCTGAACAGCCCCAGCAACAAACAGCAGCAGTCTCACCTGTCCCTTGTTGCCGAGCTGGCAGGGCAGTGGGACCAAAGGAAGTACTCACAGTGTGGAGAATCACAGTCTGAAGAGACGTCATGTCGGTTGGAAGGACCTTTAAAGGCCGTTTGGCCCAACTCCAACATCAGTTGTGATGGCAGAATCCACAACTGACACCAAAGAAGGCTTCAAGCACCAGTTCTGTGTTGTCCCTCAGCCCAGCCTTTTGTGCCCTGCTGCCGCTGCAGTGCCCCTGTGTGCCCTCTGGGGCTGGGCAGTGCCCCTGGGCACTCCATGGCTCGTTACTGTCAATGCTGCTCACCTGTGCTGCACAGCTGGGGCCAGTTGGGGGTGATTGGGCACAGCCCACCCCAATCACCAGTGACTGTGCCTACAAGATGCAGCATCCAGACTCTGATTCAACCACTCCATTGCATGGGAGAATTCCGTCTCAGCCTCCTGGCCACACCACGGGGTCACTGGCCATGGCAAGTCTGCATTATTGACTGGACACCCTGTTTGCTGCCCTCCCAAGCCCTCCTGCCACAGGCACTGTCCCTCTGTTGCCCTTGCCGTTTCCCTATGAGACACAAGCTCTGAGGACACCTGCTAACTCTTCTCCAGCAGCTGACAACAACTATCCATGCCAGCAGCTGCTAACTGCAGGAGCCAAAGCACAGCTGACAGCCCACGTGCAGCCTGAGCCCCAGGCGTGGTGCCATTAGCGGGCCCAAGGCCACGGTGCTGGCACCCGCAATGTCCTTTGGTTGCCATGTTTCTGTCACACTGTGCCCATCCCCAGCCAGGCTGGTGTGCTGCCACAGCTGCTTTGTGTCACCTGGCATTTGTTAGCAGCCAGTGCTGTCCCCGTGGCAGTGAGGGCTTTGGAGATGGGCAGGGTGAGGAAGGCAAAGCACCTGATCCACATGGATGGGCTATAAAGTTTGTCACATTGCTTTTCTGAACTGTTGAAGCCTTCAAACCAAATCTTCATTTTAATAACTTGGGTGGAACAACTTCTGGGAAACTTTTCTAAAAGGGACTCTGAAAAACACATTAAGATAAAAACACTCCGTTATGGCACAGGGTTGTTACGAGAGAATGCAACTGAACTATTTTGAACTTTGTCTTCTCTCTCACATGCATATTTTCAGTTTCATCTCCTTACTGGAAAATCTCACACTAGCTTGATTTTCAAGTACTTTGTTTTGTTTTAGAATACTTTTTAAATTTAAACACCACACAGAGCCTGATGGTAATTCAGCATACACAGTTGTATTTTATTTTTAGTATCATGGCAGATAAGTTTTGTAACAGGGATTCTGAATAGCTTTTCCTCATCATCTATAATGTTTTTTGGTAGTAAGCCTGCATAACACAGTAAAAAAAAAATTCCCTTTTTGGGAAAGTACTCTGTGTCTTTTGAAATCTTTTTGCATAATAACATGGGTATAGATTAATTTCAACTGGTAGATCTGCAAGTATCACCACTTGTAATCCTAAAGAGTGAATACAAAGCTCTAAGAAATTGATGCATAAATCCTGCCTGAAAATTACCTAGAATCTCTTTTTTTTTACATGGTATTGGCTTTTTCTTCGGCAGTATATACAGGTACTTGATTTTTTTAACCATTTTGTAGGATCTGTGCATTGCTGGTACTGGTTAAAAAAACCCTGGTTTTTTTCTCAGTTATGGGTATGTAATATGGGAAAAATACAAAGTGGATGAACCAAAATCAAAATACTGAAAATACTACAGTGACCTTTTTGAGAATTGGATCAAAATTTTTGAGACAAGGACAGGGTCTAAACCACATTACAATCTTACCCCTGTTAAATGCCTACAAAATAAAAGGGACCAGAGCAAATGATTCCACCTCCATTATCTTTTGAGATAATTAAATTAGTTCTTTTTGTTCTTTCCAAAAGGGGCTTGAGGGGATAAGGAGGAAATCTGCAGCAGAAAATGACAAATTAAGGTTTTTACCCCAAGTCCCACATGTCTTTTCTGGAAAATCTTCTTCTTGAATCTTACACGGATTTCTTTGCTCATTAGGAGGACAGCAGTGCTGCCTGATGGAGGCTGAAGTCTCATTGTGGCTGAACAGGCCCAGGCAAAATGCCACAGCCAGACCATAGATCCTGGTGTGCCTGAGGCATGGACTCCACAAAAGCTCTCAGCAGAGCTGGGCACAGCTGCACCAGATGGGGATACCTGCATTAACTCACCCTCACCAGCCCCCTGCGGCTCTCTGTGCCAGCTGAGCTTGGCGTTTCAGAGTGACCTTCACATTTCACAGTGACCCTCACATTTCCTGCCAGACAGCCAGATCCAACCATGGAACATGTGCAGCACTTCTGCTGAAATGCCATGAAGGGATGAGCTGGAAAAGCACATCAGTGAAACACACACTTGGAAGCCGAAAAGTACCAGCCACACGAGGCTGGCCACACTGGGGATGTCGCTGTGTGCTGGAAATGCGGGTGGAAGAGGATTTGAAGTGAGATACCAGGAGAATTCCCTGCACTGGATGTGCTTCTCTTGTCCTTCCCTATGGCATTCAAGCACCTCCTGTCAAAGCCAGGCAGAAGGAATTCTAAGGCCCTGATACTGACAACACTTTGCCTTTTCACAGCATATTTTCCTACAAGGAATGAACATGAGCGTACCAAGGTTACAGGGTTAGGAATAAGAGGCACACTAAGAGCCAAACACAAGTACCTGGGACCAGTGGTGCAACTAAGGAAGGACTCCTGTCCAGAAGGAATAAAAACATCACTTTCAGGTGGCACTTCACCAGCCCTAAGTGCAACGTACCTTCAAGGACTTGGATATTTGACTGGGTTCCCACATTCCAAGGCAATTCTGCCTCCGCAAGGAAGCACCCACAGAGATCCTGCACAGAAGTTTGCACCCATGGAGAGCTCCCCTGGCAGGAGGTGGCAGACGCAGGGAGCTCTCATTTTCTGAGCCCTCACTGACATTGGACTCTCCTTGCAACAGGAACTAATCTAGAGAATCACCTTGATAGAGAGGGTATATTAAAAAAACCAAGAACTATTAACAGAGAATAATGAGGAACTCTCATTTACTCCTCACTGTGTAGGAACATGCACGCAGAGAAAGGAAATGAAGGTGTGACAGAGCCAAGGAAAGCTACGGCATAGCCTGAGGGTTCCTAGCACAAACATCATCACTGGGATATTGTCCTTGACTGGCTTCAGCAATTTCTATCTGCCCACACCTGAATAAACTGGAAGTTAAATGGACTCTTATAGACTAACTCATCCTGAAACGTGGGTTTTTGATAAAGAACCATCACAGCTAAAGGAAAGCTGGCTGTCCTCCCCTCTTACCTCAGAAGAGACCACCTTTGCTATGGATAATCCTTCCAATGAAAGGAAAGCAGAGATGTTTGCTTTTTGGTACCTGCCAGGCTGAGGAACCCTGCTCCAGCTGTCCCTGCAGCGGCCAGCACCATCTGCCCCTGCATCCTCATTGTTTCTAAAGGGGGCTGAGGTGGGCAGGTTTAACATGTGAAGAGCAACAGGAAATTGCCTGGATTGTTTGGACATTTGGGGTTAGAGAGCAAGGAACAGAAAACAAAAAGAAGCCCTGCAAATATTCTTTTCATTTCTTAAAATGGCAATATTTATTTGTTAAGATAATGAAGTTCAAATAATGAATAACATAATAGTTAACTCTGAAAAACTTCATCAAAAGTAAATGAAACAATGAGCCTGTCCTTTCTGATCATGATCGTTAAGACTCTGCAGCTATGAAAAAAGGCATGGGCTACTATAAAATCATTATTTGTTTCCATCCACTTGCACAAACATTATAAATAAGACTTTCCTTATAAAAAATCACAGAAGATGCTTGTGGTACATTTTGTAAAATGCAACTAGAAAAAGACAAGATACTATTAATAAATAATACATTCAATAACAAAGCAGTTTTTGCTATTAAGAGACATCTAGACATTTTGGGTACAGTCACCATGAAACCACCTGAAAAAGGGACAAATTCTACTGACATAACCATAGAAAATACATTATTGCAGGGCAAAGAAAGAGATTCCCTTAGTCCTTGAACGGTGTTGGCTGACAGCAAACATTTGCTACATTGGAGAGTGAGTTAGATCGAAGCCCTAATCACAAGACTCAGAACAACACCACACTTTGGGATGTTTAACACACTCCACACAAGCACCTCTGCCCCTGAGCGTGCCAAAAAACCAGTGATTTGAGATGTTCACCCAAGTGCTCCTCTCATTTGGACACGATATCCAGCCTGTAAAGCTTACACACATCAGAAATGAGAGATAATATTACATGCTGGGCACTGGAGGTAAAACAAATCCATGGAATTCTGCAATCTCAGGGGCACCATGGTTTGCTTATCTACTTTAAAATCACCTCAAGACATCGAACTAGCACTTACCATCACATTTCTTTAATAAACGGGGCAAGAGAAGAAGGAATGCAAATAAAAGTACTGGAATTGAACAGCTAACACTGACATCCCACATCACACGGCTCCTTTGGGAATACTGTGTCAAAGAGCAAAAATGGCAACTGTGCCCCATCCCTAAGGAGCCAGGAGAAACCCGGAGTGTGTCCTGCCAGGGCCCTGCATGGCAGCAGTGCTGTGGAGCACAGCCTGACCCCAGACCAGCTGGTTTTACCGCAACACCGAGCTCCTTGCCAGCCTGCTGACGTTTTGGTGGCACCAGGGATCCAAGCAGCCCTTCCCTGGGCACTGCCCCTGCCCCTCCTCACAGCCAGAGCAGCCACAGAGATGTCAGAGGGCAGCTCAGGGAAGGTGACAGCACCTTGCAGCCTCAGGGAGAAGGCAGCAGAGGCTCTCAGCAGTGCTCCCTGGGCTGCTTGCCCTCAGATAGCACAGCCTGTTCCCAAGGTCAAACACCAGGCACTTGGGATAACCCAGAGACATTCCCTGCTCCCCCGGCAGGGCACATGTTCAGGATGGCTGCAACTCCAGCACACATTGGTGCCCTGTGCAATCACTCACCTCTCCTAAATACCTCCGTGAGGTAAACGCAAAATTAACAACTTTGAAAACCCTTTGCCCGGCCCGTTTCTGTTCTGGTCAAGCACAAAACTTCCCCAAGTTGCCCCAGGTTCCTTTCAGGTGGCTGTGCCTACAGGAAATGGAAGGGAGTTCTCAGAGTTTGAGTTTGCACTGCAGTTTCTAGCTCTAAGTGCAGAATGTCCCAAACCCCGGTGAGTGATCTCCTGGCACAGGCCCAGACTGGGGATGCAGATGTGGGCTGGGGGCAGCAAACACACACTGTGGCAGCACCACTGGGCCTGACTGATCCCACCAGTGCAGCTGTGGCAGCACCACTGGGCCTGACTGATCCCACCAGTGCAGCTGTGGCAGCACCAGTGAGCCTGACTGATCCCACCAGTGCAGCTGTGGCAGCACCAGTGCAGCTGTGGCAGCACCACTGGGCCTGACTGATCCCACCAGTGCAGCCCTGCGCCTGGGAACAAATCAGATGGGCTGGAAATACAAACAGATTGTCCCTCCCAGTGCTGGACAGAAGCAGATTTAACTTCAGGCTCAGAGCAGTGTGCTTATTACTATCCCAATGTTAAGGGCAACGTTACCAAATGTGAGAAGCAAAAGCAGTGCAAAGGGGATGTGGTTCACTGGAAAACCCACCAGAACTATCTTCCTTCCACTTGCCTTCTCTTTTCAGTATTTTTACACCACAGAGCTCATACTAACAGTCCATCTCAGAGAGACAACATTCACATAAAAAGACATGCAAGTGTTTACATTCATCATCATCCACATGCTACATTTCACAGTTCATTATCAGAGCTAGGAAAACACCACAGCAAGGCACCATTCATTTCCTTGGTGTCTTTGTTTGCTTTTCACTGGAGCTTTCAGAAATAGCCAGATGGAAACACAGGTTAAAGCCAAGTGTCTGCTATGTGTAAAAACAAACAAGTTTACAAGTCCTTGTAACTTCCAGGAGACATAAAATTAAACCAAAAAACCCTGGACACATGTGCCCTGCTCCAGTCTGGAGGCTGGTCTGTGAAATGGTGGGACAGGTACCCTCCAAACCAGCTGGAGAGGAACATTCAAAGCCCTGACTGCTCCCACTCAGGCCAGGGCTGCTGGCAGGGAACCCTGAATTCACTGCTCCAAAGCTGAGAGCCCTCTCTCCTGAAACAACGGGAAAACAGAGACTGACACAAGTCAGGACTGTGGTATTTGAATGGTTCTTCTGTGCATGTTCAGTGCGCAGTTGGTAACCACAGTGCAGATTTGGTCCCAAAATTTGCATGCAGCTTTAGTCCAAAATGCATCCAAAAGCTCTTCATAAGAACCTGCCAGGGTGGTACTGAATATGCAAAAATTCGGTCTGGTGAGTTTTGCCCCCCGATGAAGATCGGGCCTGTGCCCATGGGGCTGTAATTCCAAGCATAATATTGGATCACAGTAAGGGTTATTGAACATATTGAAAAGCAAATTTCAGATGCAATTTCGGCCCCACAAGTCCATGATTTGTCTGTTACAGTTTTACAAAACAGAATGACTAAATTTCCTACTGGCTGCAAAATCATTAACACTGGTTGTTATTCTTATGTAGATCGGGGGAAAGAATTACTAAGGATTTGGTTGAAATTTGAAAGCAAACTCAAATTCTACATCAGGTAGTTTTCAAAAGGCCCACTGAACTTTGAATATACCTTTGACATTCTGACCTCATGGTTATGGAACTGGGCCTGGATAAAAGGAACTGTTCATACTACTTATACCTGTAGTTGTTCTTTAAATAATAGCTGGCTGTGTGATACAGGGGTCTGGTTAAATATGGAGTAGAGACTGGACGAGGCAGAGTCTTGTTAGTCTCTAAAAACAGGGGGGAATGATGCCAAATTGATTTTTACCTTTTTCCTGCTATATAAATTCTCTGTATTCTTTACACAGCTATTTGTACTTCTGCAGTCTATTATTGTATTCTAGTTTCCCCAGGACATTTCCCTGCCCTGACAAAGACAAAACCCATTCCAAGGCCCCCATCCTGTCTTGGCTCTCCCCAGGAACCAAGGCTGAGACATCTCAGCTCTCTGAGATGTATTGTTATAATCAAAGTTTAGTTCCCATCTAAGGGGAGGGGGGGCAGGATTCAGAGAGGGTTAAACTGGGGGAAATGGCCTCACCACTTATGTCTCACTCAAAAATTGGTGATTTCTGTCAATTATGCTAATTTGCTAAACTTACAAAACTGTATCCAGCCCGTTGTGGGGGTGTGTGGGCATTTTGAGGGCATTTTCCATGTCTGCCCCTGGAGGCCTCCAATGAAGACCAGCCTTTGTAATACCTGTTCTACCATTGTTATCTCCAGAGGGGGTTGTTTTATTCCTAGGCTCTTTAAGGCATCAGTACCACCATGGCAGTCACAGGCCCTCGTTAAGGGGAAAACTCCTCATTTTTAACTGAAGTTGAAAGCTATTTTGGAAATCAATTTCTATTTTAGTGACACCTGATTGAGAACGAGTGTACTAAGATGTACCAAAGATTCAAAATGTAACTATGCTCAATTTAGGATAAAACCCAAAGACACCCGACAGTTTCATGAACTGGGGTTTATGAAAGCCAGAAAAATCTTCTCGTTTTTAAAGAGGAAGATAATTTGTTGAGATTTCATCACTGAAAACATAAGTACTGTTATGAAAATATTGTGTCTAATACAGCAAAAAAGCATGAGACCAGCTTTTTTAGGAAAACCAGCATTTGAGATTAAAATAATGCCTTAAATATAAATTGTCATTTTAGAAAACAAGAGAGAAGAAAGAAGTATTTCTTCCTTGCAAACACTATCAGAAAAGAAGAACTGGAGTCAAAAAGCAGGGGGAAAAGACCATCCCATTCCATCAATAAAATCTAACAAAATTCTTTGACGAGAAGAAATACTCGCAGACATCAGATCCATCAGGAATAATAAATTCAGGTTACAGTTACAGCCAGTGAATGGTGAAGCTTGCCAGTGTTGAAAAATCCTTTTTTATTTTCTCTTGGCTCACCCAATGCCCCTGCCAAATGGAGCAGCTCATGGATCACTTCCATGGGACAAGGACCTGACACGGAGCACGACTGCATTTCAACCTGGGATGCCTTCGTGTGGCAGGAGTTGGAATTGCAGTGAGATATTTGCCTTACAAAAGCAACCAACAAACAGCAAAAACTGCTCAAGGTCTAAACTCGTGGGGAAAAAAGAATTGGCAGATTACAGAATTATGATACTTTGACTAAGTATCATAATGTGACAGTGCTTTAAAATAATTTCAAATTTTCATAGGATGAACTCCTTCAGGTTTGAGAAGAGTCAACTAGTTAAAATCCAGGCAATTCTGTTGATTTGATTGAGTCAGAACAGTGAAAGAGAGCAGAGAATCTGGTTTATAGATTGAAGGGTGTGGCTGAGAGGAGAAAACCTTTTCTCTTCATAAATGCACAGCTTTTCCCTCCCCAGGTGTGCCCTGAACATAATGTTCCCATTGTACTTCCTAACAATGGCAGGGGATTTTAACACAAAGGCATAAATTCACTCAGATAAAGAGGGTAGTTCATTTGCTTGTTTTCCTTGTTCAAACCAGATGAGCTTAATAAAATTTCTGGGTTTTTTTCCCTTTAATTCCCAAGCATGAGTTAATTAATTCTCACAGCACCTGAGCTAAAAGTAATCTCCACTCACCTAACAGAGAAATCACCGCAGGAACACAGACTTCAAAACTCTGGGATAAGCAGGAGTTTCCACTACTTCATTTAATTATGAGTTAATAGAGTAATTAGTACTAGGAATATGTAAAATGCTGCATACAAAAATTGATAAACCTGAAGTGGTTTTTGCCTCTCTGGTAATGTTTAGGTTTAGGGCCAGAGGAAAGTTCAGTGTAGAGCAGAGAAAATTTTAAGCAATTTGTGAACAGGGCAAGTTTCACCCCAATACAGCAAGAACTGAGGGAAAGAGAAGCAAAAGAATACAGACTTAACATCAATTAACAACTTTGGGCTCCAAGCATTTAAACCTATGCTTCCATCCCTTTATCTTTACCAGCAATATTGTGTCCTTTTGTGCATTCATCTCCTTTCTGACCTTTGCCTACTTCTTTGGCCACCACTCCTAAATGGCAGCACATAAACAGGCAGAGATCTCCAAAGAGCTGAACATGTCCTGGGCTTTTCTTTTCTTTTTTGACTACATTTGGAATATCACTTTTCTGTTGTTTCTCTGGGTTTTTTTTTTTGGTTTCTTTTTTTCCTGTTTGTTTGTTTTTAATTATAATTTTATTTGTCTATGGACACCACATGGGACAATCTACAATTGGAAGCTTTACAGAAGTATGGACTTGAATACCAAGCTTGAAGTGCAGAATAAGTTGGAAACCAGGGAAAATTCCCATCTCTTTTAACATGGTTTGTTCAGTTATTAGTACATTTTAGGAGAGAAAAAAAAGGGAGGGATATTTTTTCACCTGTAAAATTTATGCAATGTTTTTTGCTCTAAAGGATTTGGAAGTAATTATTCAAGACACTAACCAGCATCTGAGCTATAAACTTCAGGCTATTTTGTTTATATTTATGTAACTTCTTGCCTGTCTATTATTTAGGGAGTCTTCAGAGCCCTGCAAAAGGGGTAAGAGCTCTGACTTTCTGTTCCATTTTCAATGCAAGGTGATGTGTGAACAAGTAAAACATCTCCTGTTTCTGCCTCTGCATGGAACAATTATTGGAAATGCTTATGGAGTGGGGTCTCAAGAGCACTGAGAGCTGACCTGATCCAATATTACCTCAGTGGGGATTTCATTACGGACAGAAATAACCCCACAGTGGTTTCTGCACTCTGCAGCATCAGGCAGTCAGCTCCCAGTGACTCCTCCTACCTGTGAGTCCTATCGGTGTCACTCAGGTTAGATGGCTTTTGGATACCCAGATAAATGATTTTTGTGTATATGTTCTGTAACAGGCCAGACCCTGCAGTGACCAAACAATAACACACCAAAGGACGCAATTCCCAGGCATTTCCATGCTCTTTTCAGTACAAAGCCCAGGCCTTTAAAGCAGCCAACACACGACTGATCTGTAGGATCAGCGTCCCTGAAGGGCCCCACAGAACAAACCAACATCACTCCACAGTGGGCACATCAAGCAAGCACAGCTGTGGCTAAAGTATCTTGGTTTTTCCCTGTCAGTGCAGGACACTCTGTGTCATCTGCCCAAACTACAGCTCAGGAGGCAGCAGCCAACTCCCGTGCTCCAGGGAGTCCTGCCAGACCACTCCACAGCAGCATTTTCCTGAAAACTGCACATCTCCTGGCACTTTCACTCTGCATACCATGGGTACCCAAACAGAAACTTGTGTTCCTGATGAAGGAGTGTTTGCTTTCAGTACATGGAGGGCATATAAAAAAAGTCAAGCATTTCCTATAAGAACACATGCACAAAATAAAAAATAAGTTGTGATTATGGCACTTTTGCAGAACACCAAAGTCTTTGTTGGAGATATCGGAGTAGAGACTCCAACTGGTGTCAGTACTCCAGACGATGCATTTATTTTCAGTGAAGAATTTTCATTTACTATCAAGATAATCACCCAATAACAAAGCTTCCTGCAGAGGGAAGATTCCTTGAGCTGTTGGTAAGAATTCAGCTTGAAATGTAATACAGTTCTGTAATTGCTTCCTTCCAATTAACAGAAAATAATGCTACTCATCTCTGCTGTGGGTCCCATCTGACTGAAACAATTCATTGAAAACACAATTAGAATCAGAGGGAACTGTCCAAAAGGAACTCCAGTGTTTTGCTGAACACCATCTTTTTCATAACCCCAGAGAACAAGTACTAGTGGCGCTGCTTTCTTTAACTCACTGTGCAGTCACTCACAGCAGTTAAATCCAGGATAAAAGGGGAAAAAAAGAGTTTAACTTGGAAGATGAAGGCCTCAAATAACACAGTAATTTCCACATGGTCAGAGTGTAAAGGCTCCCTTGCTTTAGAGGGTCCCAGACAGGATAAATATTGAGCTGAGAGCTGGTCCCCACAGCAGAGGGAGTACACAGTCAGTAATTAAAGATGCAATAATTAATGGGCCTTCCTGAGACTGGCAGGGATCTCCTGTGCAGCTGGGAGCAGGCTGGGCTGCAGAGGGATGAGCTCCCACCATTCCCAGCCCTCCCCTGTGCGGCTGGGAGCAGGCTGGGCTGCAGAGGGATGAGCTCCCACCATTCCCAACACTCCCCTGTGCAGCTGGGAGCAGGCTGGGCTGCAGAGGGATGAGCTCCCACCATTCCCAACACTCCTGACTGTGACTCAGGACAGGGCTTCCCTTGCCTGGGGGCAGGAGCTGCTCCTGGAGCTGCATGCCCTGGCCCTGAGCCCAGGAGGGGCACGGCTGGGCAGAGCCGCAGAGGAACAATCAGCCTGTTCCGCAGGGGGAGAGCCCCAGCCCCTGCCTTGTCCTGCCCAGCCACAGCCACAGAGTTTGCACAGTCCTGCAGAGACCTCAGAATGCCCACAAGGAGCCTGGAGCTGGCAGTGCCTCTCTCCTGGCTGCACCAAACCAAGCATTTTCAATTAGCAACACATTTCTTCCCCCCACCATAACAGCTGTAAAGCAGAGTCAAATTCATTGTAAAGCACATGCATTAAGCTGAAAAGGCTGAATCCACCAGGGCTCAGCCTGCTGCAATAAAAACTGATGAAAATGAATAATCAGAGAGGAACGAGTGGCTGTTTAAGTTCTCACTGCTGCCAAGAAATATTAGCCAGGGAGGATAGGCTAAGCCTCCTGTTGGCTCTTGGCATTCCACTTATGGAAACGAGTTTGTTAATATTTAACAAAAAGAACTCTAAGTCTTTTACTAATTGGTCTCTTCAGGAACTACAAAAAAGTCAAACATATGATAGATTCCAAGAGATAAAATATGGGAATTCAAGGTAACAGGTATTATTTTACAACAGTTGAAAAACACAACCTTCTATCATCTATCATCTTTCTCTTCTCCAATGAGGCAGTCACCAATACCTGGCTGAAGCCATATTTTTATGTGGAGGTATTTTGAGCTCTTGGTGGATTTGTCAACAGTTTAAAATAAGTTTGTTCAAACTACAAAACATATTAGCTGCCTTATGGCAGGATTTTTAAAATCACACTTCAATCCCCAAAGGGAATGGTCATCTGGAAGGACAGGGAAGAGAGATCCTTTGGGATGATGGTCTGGGGCAGAAATACAAGTCCACATTAAGAGGAGGTCACTGCACACTAGCACAGCTGCAGTACCCAGAATATCCCTCAAACAACCATGGAGATGGGGAACAGGCATTTCTGGACAAAGCCTGATGAGTTTTGCTTACCTGGAAGAATCAGCTAATGGAAACTCCACCATGTGAGCTTTTGAAGGAGGCCATGATTCAGGACAGCAGCTGGTTACTCCATTTTATATCTGTGATTTGATGGGAGTGGCAGGAAAACACAGCTTGTCCTTCCTATAACCTGGACTTCTTCCAGTGCTTACTAATCTGTTAAGCTGAAGAAGAGTCAGAGAGGCAGCAAATGGTGAGATTGCTGTCACCTCCTTCATTTTCCTCACTTCTAGATAAAAAGTTCCCTTGCAACTTCATTACAGGCCAGGGTGAGCTGGATACCAGGTCAGCATTCATGAAGCTGTTTCCAGGAGAGGTTTTCTATGACTGACACATTTCAGGACACCAAGTTTCAAAAAGCAGATACTTTGCATAGTTTCAGCTCTCATGGAGGTGCTGACTCAGCTGCCTAGAAAACAACGTTAACTTTGAGGAAAATAACAAAAAGATGAAAGTAGTCAAGTCAAAAAACCAGCCAATATTTCCATATTCTGTAAAACTTCAGCTGTAACAGAGGCTTAGACCTTTGACTTTAGTAGCTGCCTCACACCAAACTTGTTATCTTCATTCCAGCGAAAATATAAAAATACAACATCCACGAGCAAAAGTTCTTAGCACTGCAACAAAGTCTGTGCCAAAATTAGAGATGTTTTTATCCTCATGGGCACACCTCCCACTCCCTTCTCTAGGATTCTGCTTTGCTGGTTTCTGTTTTGCTTGTCTCATCTGGAAAGAGCTCCAAGAGGCTTCCTAACCAACAAGGAGGGAAAGTTTCACATGGTTTTGTCACAAGTTCAAAAATTGGTCTTGATTTCCTCAAGAACGTATACAGCCCCAAAAAGCTAGTATCAAGAGGGATTTCAGTGCATGCCTTTCTTGTAAAGGTATTTAATTTATTCTCCTTACAAACATGGGACAGTGATTGCTCTGCAGGCAGAGCAATATTCCAGCACTTCTGTCCCTTGCCAGCTCTATGATAAAATTAATAACTATGAATATTAACAAATCATTTGGCCAGCCTGAACCAGATTTTATTGAAGATGAACTGCAGTGGCTTTCAGCCTGGCAGATTTGTGCAGCTTCAGCTACACTATCAGGGAAACTTAGGGACTGGCAGTGGAAATAGAGGTGCTGCAGGAGGGAACCTCACTAACAAATATTAAGATTTCAGAAGACTTTACTAAAAATACAGCAACACAAGCAACGACTTCCCTCCTGAGGATGGGTAAATTCTCAGGCCGTGCCATGCAATGCCATATTTGATATCTGTGTTCCTACACATGGACTGCCCTCCTCTGGGACATCCCCGAGGCCAGCTCCACACTCGCCATGGATGAGCCCTCACTCCAGCATTCTCTCAGCTAACAGCCACTCTTACCTTCCCAGCTGTTCGGCTGTGCCTTTTCCGCTGCTCATGCCACAGAGGAGTTGCATCCCTTTTTACCTGCTGATTGCTGGCCAGCATTGCCAGGGACTGACAAGCTAAACCAGATTTTGCCTCTCAACAGTGGCATTGGTTTTTGTTTCTCTCCTCTTCTCAGCTGCCAGTTTTGTGGAAGTTACAGAAAATGGTTAACCCCTGAGGCCATGACTTCCTCACCACACGTGGCTGCCTGGTACTGGGTGTGCCAGTTCCACTCACTGTGGGTAGCTGTGAACAGAGCCAGAGCTACAGATGTCTGCATTGTCAGCTGCACACCACACACAGCCTGGGTGCCTCCTGCCCCCACGATTCCTTGGAAGCTGTCTCCTAGCAAACATCAGGACACCAGAAAAGGCCTCAGGCTCAGTCCTGCAGAGGGGGGAACACAACACCCCCAGGTATCTGGGCACCGGCTGGGCACGAACAGCCAGACATCACCAAACACTCAACAGAGTTTTCCTGCACAAACACTTGTTCTGCTAATGCAATTACTTTCCCAACACACAGAACAAATAATTACCAAGGGGTTGGAGAGCTGTGGGAGAGGTTCAGAAGTGAACTCCTAAGTACTGCAGAAACACCACAAGACGACCAGCAAAGAGGCAGTTCCCCCTCACTCTCCCGGTTCCCTCCTGCTCTGAAGGAAATGCTGGCACCCTGCTGAGGTGCCATTTGTGGCACATCGTATGCCAAACGTTGTTTTCACAGATGATGTAATCCATAAAGCACTCGAAAGTGCAAACCTGATGCACCCAACAAAAACCACACAGGCACCTCTCCATCTCCAAGAAAGGCAGCTCAGTCAGTCAAATTCTGCCGTAACAAGCAGAAAGGAAAATATTTTACTTTCAAATCCTTCCTCACCGAGTCCCCATATCATCGATAATGCACTAATGAAACAGAATGAATTATCAGGTGAGGTTCCATCAGTGTGCTGACTGTACTTTTAATGAAAACATGGACAAAGATATCATGGGCTATGAGGTACATTCAGATTCTATCAGAACGATAGCTAGAACACCCCAAAATCTCCACATTACCCTTTAGCATTGCCCTGTAATCCTACAAAACAGTGCCCACTTTATGCTTGGAATATCCATATTCCAAAATAAAATTTTTATTATGAAACATAGGTTTAAAAAGGAAAACATGACTATTTCCCCCCATTTTCTTACACAGAGTGTTGAATTATTCATATTTAAAGAGGAGCCATGGATTTTTTTCACTTTTTAAAAAAAGTTATTTGTATCGATAGAACTTGCAGCTGGTAGTCTAGAGAGAGAGACCTCATCAACACTTGAGAAGAGACATCCCCCAGAATACTGGAACTCTGGGGCTAGAACAGCACAGGAAGTCGTGGAAAGTTGATGACAGGTTTGACAGTTGATGACACCTTGACTAGATTTTCAGTAAGAAGATAATAAGAGAACACTGGTCTGGATTTTTCAAGTTAATGGTGGCAGCATCTTGCAGCTTAAATTGTGCTGCAGACCGAGCTGGGATTCTCCTCTTGTCCTCCAGTGCTAAAGCAAAGCAAACAAACAAAAGGATTTCTCATTTCCACAGTGAGAGGACCATCTGCTGCCCAAGTAACAACCCAAAATAAAACAGTCCTTCAGGCACTGTGCACACTGGCAGGATTCACCACTGCGAGCAGGGCTGCCTTGCATCAGGCATGCCCTTCTCTTTTTTCCTTTTCTTGCTGGCTGTGCAGCTTTTTGGTGCTCCCAAAGGCTGTTTTATTTCCCAGACTCTCTTTAAGCAGAGACAATCTCGTGTGAGAAGTACAAGTCTTTAAGGCTAACGTTACAATCCAAGCAGAAGAGCAAGTCACACGCAGAGAAACGATTTTCAAAGCTTCGACTAATTTTAAATGACACTTACATTCATTTCTGCAATTTTCCTGCTCTAACACATGAAGAACCTCATTCTACATTCCACTGAACCCCTCAAATACCCTCAACAGTCCATGGACATCTGGAGTCCGAATGCATACAGAATGAATCCCTAAGGCTGGACAGAAAAACAGGTCAGGAACCATCCCTGCCATGAGAGTCGCTGCGGAGATCTTGCAGCGGGTCACTGAAAGCAGGTTGCACTTCCCTGCTGGTTTTGTAACATGCTTCCTTTCCAGAGCAGTTTGTCTTAACCAGCTCTTGCCCACAGCACAGCACTGGCACAGCTGTAATGCAGCGACCTGAACCATCCTGATAATACCTACAACACACAGCTCTACCTGTCCCCAGTAGCAAGGCATTCCTAGGACATTCTAACCAGATTCTTAGAACCTTCACTCTCCCAAGAGTCTTCAGAGGAGCTGATGGTGTTCAGCTCCTTGGGCTTTTAAGCCCTTCCTTTTCCTTCCTCAGGGCAGGGGGCGACACACCAAAAATGAAAGGAATAAGAGGAAAAGAAACAAAGAGTTAATGACACACACGTGCTGTCCTACACACGCACACACCCAAACAGAGGGAAAAAGCAAGGAAAAAGGAAAGTTCTACAGGGTGCTGATCTGGAATGAAATGGAGTTTGGAAGAGATAGTCATATTTGGCACTGTCAGCAAAAGCTTATGAGCGGCCCGGTGACTCTCTGAGCCTTAATGCCCTTTGTACACTTGTCACTTAAAAACGTCCCTGGAAAGTTCAGCTGTGCCGCCTCTGACACGTTTTTCCCACCGCTGCTGAACGGACTTGATGAAGAGATACATTCATCCTCTCCCAGTTCCATAAAGCACTGAACAAGAAGGACATACTCCATTTGGCCTTCAAGCAGCGTTTTTATGGTCCATGCACATCCCTTTAGAAACAACCAACATCACCCAGAGCTCTCTGTTGGAGAGCATGGAAATTAAAAACTCCTGATGTCCCAGAGCGGCCGTGCCCCTCAGGCTGAGGGCTCCTCACAGGGCTCCAGCTGCATCCTCAGCACACCGCTCTTGTGCAGGAACCAGAGCTGCAGGAACTCCTCGGGCATGGCGTGGAAGCCCGAGTCGGGCAGCACGTTGTCGTAGTAGTGGTGGCTGAGGGAGCTGCCGCGCAGGTCCACCGAGAAGGGCCAGAAGCCGTAGATGGTCACCTCCTCGCACAGCCCCAGCGCGGCGCTCACCAGGAAGAGCCCCGTGGACAGGCGCTTGGCGTGGATGCCCTTGCCCTTCCAGAAGCGGCCGATGTCCCGCAGGAAGGCGGGGTTGGCAAACAGCACGGACTGCCTGGCACCGAAGTCCTGCAGGGTGTAATAGACGCGCAGCGAGGGCCCCGTGCCCGTCCTCATGGAGAAGGCTGGCATGTAGATGTAGCTGTGGTTGTACACCTTCACGCTGTCCACGAAGGCTTTCCGGGACCACAGCAGGTTCTGGAACCTGGAACACCACAAGGGAAAATGAGCAGGTCGCACATGGCTTTCCCAGATGTTTCATCATCCGCCTAAGGGTTCATACCCATATTTACAATTCACTGCACACCTTTTTGAGCCCAGAGAAAGTCCAGACAAACTTCTGGCTGTCTGACACGGCCTCTCTTTTGAAAACAGGCACCTGAATAGAGAGTTGAAAACTATCTGGTATCCTGCAAACTCCAAAACATTTCTGATTTCACATTCTTTAAAAAGAACCAAGTGAACGCTGACAACATTCTGTAAGACTCAATCCTTTTTAGCAGTATCTTTCATCTGTCCAAAAATTCAGGTTTTTCAGGTATGGGAATCCATAAAAGAAATTTTCAAATCTGTGTTGTTCTTGTTCTTAAAGGCAGACTAAAATAAGAAGCCAAGTTAGATTAGGAGAGCAAGGTACATGTACAGATTATTTCTGTGATAGCAAAACAGCACATTCCAATTTGTTTAATTGTCAATAGCTATTTGCTGATGGCTGTTTTATTCCTGATGTTTGACTGACAAACTGCTGCACAACCAGTCTCATGGGGTATAAACTTTCCTTGCCATACCCCAAAGGTGGAGTTTCCTCCCCATCTTGACCACTTGACAATGTCCAAAGCCTTCAGAGTGCAAAGCTTACTACAAACCACAACTTACACTACAAACCAAGCCTCAGACGCTCCTTCCACTGCAGCTAGGCTGCTCCCCTGCACGTGATGCCCATTTTCCCCTTAGCTCCCGAATGCCTGTGTGCTGCCTCCCCTCCCTGTTTCCTGCAGCCAAGGCAGATGTGTCATGACTAATTCCCTAGTCACACACCATGAGAGTCAGAACGACAAAGTCAAGCCAGCAGCACTGGATGTTTTTTCCTTTTCTCTTGTGCAGGCAGAAATAGGTATATTAATATGTTTTTAAATGGTTATAAAGAGATCAATTTTATGTATAAGCCTCTTTGAAACCATAACAAGAGTGACACAGGTTTAAACAGAATGCCAGATGACCTCAAGAAGAATTAAACAAAACTTCAGCTGAAATGACTGGAAACAGAAAAAACCCAAACAGCTTCAACAGCATTGGAATGTCTCATAATATATGCCAGGTCTTTTTGTAGTCCTTGTTTTGGCAAAAAAAAAATCCCTTGAAATATTCTTGATAAATTGAAAGGTTTTGTTGACATTTTTAATATGAAATATTTGGTCTCTTGATTTGCTACAAGGTTCTTGCAGAACTTCCTGCACATGGTGCTACAATGAAGCTGGTTTGAAATCTGAAATCTGTCTGGCTCTCACTGCCTCTCTGCAGATCTGCTCCTACTGCCCGGTGCTATTTGCTAATGGAGACAGAGCCGCTGGCTTCCAAGCAAGACCTCAATTCAACCCCAACCTACAAAAAAACCCCAGTAATTTCATAACTTATTGCATTTGGCATTCTTTTCTGTGGAACCGGCCAAGACACAGCTTAGTGTAGAAGGCTGGCCAAGACCAAGGTGCCTTGGCAGAAATTCACTGTCTGCTCTCCACGTGGGCCTCTCCCTCCATCACTATCAGACCCGTGACTGTTCCCCAAAATCAGCTTTACCAGCCTCTCTTCCCAAGGGGCAGCAGGACAGCCTGCAGATTACCAGGTGCATGACTTGGTTCCCTCCTACCAAGCTTATTTTGTTTCCATCAGGACACTCTCACTGAAGGGTTAAAAACAAAAAAGAAATTTCAAGCTTAATTCTTTCAATATTCACCTAAGTGCTCAGAGCCCCAGTACCCAAACATTGTGCTAATATCCCCAATCACTTTGGAAAGGTCCCTGTTCAGTCACAGGGCATTGCAGGCTCAAACTGCCTTCCACAGTGAGGGTGTTGAGCCAACACCATGGCTGAGGAGGGGCCAGAGCTGTCCCCTGACGAGGATGTTCACTGTCTCTCCTGAAGCACCACGTCCTTTCCGACTTAGAGCAAGTCCACGATTTTACTGCAGAGGGCAAATAGTTGTGGTTCTCCTCAACCTGTGTTTTCTAGCAAATGTACCATTCTTAGAAAAGCCCCACACAGCTCAGGATGAACACATTAAAACTCCTCAGTCACAGAGGGCCAGACACTGTCTCTCAATATTCATTTGCTATCACTGCCACAACGTTTGCAATTCTTCTGGATAAATGCCCCAAAAGCTTTAAAGTAACAGGGAGTAAAGAGCAGTGCGCCATGAGACTGGAGCATGGGAGGGTCCATGCAGGAGGGACAGCAGCATTTGTCACCCTGCTGCACCTAAGCTGTCCTTCAGGAACATCATCTCCTCCTGCAAGCCCAGCCTCATCCCAGCAGTCTGGATGGCAGTGCCGTGGGCATCCTGCCCAGTTCAGCACGTGGGCATTACACAGGTGGCCACGAGCCCATGGAGAAACATAAAACATGCTGATTGTGGCTGGGCTGACAGTCTGACAGCCAAAAAGCTGCTGCCCATCCTGAGCACCTCATGAGGGGACATATTGGAAACAAATGAAAATTTCTGTTACCTATTTGTAAAAATGGGAGCGCTCTGCAGCATCCTGACACTTCACAGGCCGGATAGCAGCTGAGAAATCTGGGGACAAATGCTGTGCATAAGCAAGTTCCCAGAGCTGGTGCTGGAAGCTCAGGTGTGCTTTCCTTTAGCTCCCAGTCCAGACAGGGAGTCCTGCAGGTTTTAAGGTACCACAGCACACCCATGCCAGCCAGAAGGCTGCTTCACGCTTGGCAGAGAGACCAGGAAGGCTTTTCCCTGGAGGCTCTGTGGTGCCCACAGGAGCACCAAGGTGTTTGTCTCCTGCATGTCCTGGCACAGCCCTTGATCCACACGGGCACAAATGCCTTCCCTCGTGCCAATCCTCACCCAGAACGAGGAGCTGCTGGTTCCTGCTGGCCTCCTTTGAGCACCCAGTCCTCTCCGTGGCACAACTCAGGAGCTGTGCAGCTCCACCACACACACAGCTTCCAAGGAAACGCACCAAGTGACCCAGAGCTTTGCACAAGAGCGCATCTCAGGTGACGTTATCTCCCCAGTGCAGCTTGGAGCAAGAAACAGCTGAACTGCTCTCAGGGTCCTGCCCTGACCTTCTGCAGGCAGGCTCACACAGACATGTGGTGAGTTGCCAGCATCTGGGTAAAACTGGAGCTGGAATCTTCCAAGCCCCGAGCAGCACCTGGAGACTCCACAAGCAGCTTGGGAATGTGCCACGATGTGTTCCAGCAGCTCCCAGAGAGGCACCAGTGACTGAACCCTGGCAAAAACAGATCACAGCAGCTCCAGCCCAGGCACTTCTGTTTCCACTGCACTCATCAGCACCACATGTTTCTGTCAGGTTCCTAGGAAAGATCAACTCAAACCCAGCAACTTTCAGCAGCATGTGGAGGCAGAGCTGCACAGGTATCAGAGAAATAGTTTCCTTGCTAGCAGCTGGAGAATTCCCTCAAATCTCTGCTCTACTTTTCCAGACAGAAATATTCATCCAAGATAAAACTGCCATGGCACACTGTCACAACAGAACCACCGAAGACTTAAGAGCAGTAAATGCTCTGGGTTTTGTTTTTAATGTTCCTTAGCAGATACACAGGGACTGTGCTGCTCTCTGGTACTGAGAGTCAGTTCTCAGTAACCACAGTGAGTTTGCTGCAGTGACATTGAGCTAACCTTCTTGCAGATAATTATGGCAGCATTCCCTTGCATCTTGGTTTCCTTTTGATCTCCCCAGAGAGTCGCTATCTCATGCCTGTGACGATATCCCAGGCACTGACTCTGCTGGCATCTGCAAAGTCACAGGTTCAGCATTCCAGAGTAACTGGGAGTTGACTTATCAGAAGGGAAAAATAAAATTATGTAACAAGGGGAACAGCTCAGATGCCAAAGAAACAGCATATTATTTTAAAATTATGCCAGAGCTCGAGGGAATAGAGCAGAAGGCATAAAGACTTACATTTTTTGTCATGTCCCTATGACAAACAATAACCTCACAAAAACTATTTGGGTAATTTGATGTCAGCATTAGCCAAGATTGATTTAGGAATTTGCTGCAGCTGTTGGACTCTGCTCACAGCTGGGGTCACAAGAAGTCAGCCTGCAAACACACGTGTGAGCCTGCTCTGCTGTGCCAGAGGGGTTGTACTGCACTCATTGCTCAGAGTGCCATTCCAACAGCAGTGCCCTCCTTTGTGCCCTGTGCTCTCACTCACATCCAGCTCCTGCTGAGGATGTGCCCCTCTGGGGCTGGAGCAGACAATCTCACTGACACACAGGCTGTGTCCCAATTAACACACTGTTTCTGTGTGCTGGGTCCACATCTAGCATGCTTTAGGTGCAGGGCAAACTTTCTACTTGTCCACACGGGGAGCCAGAACAGAGCACTTAAAGCACTATAAATGGACCCCATTTTAGTTTACCCAGCTCTTCCAACAACACAAGCCACTGTTTACTCACCTTAAGGGTGGCTCCCTGACTTAAGGATCAATTGTAATCCCACTAAGGTCAATGGCAAAACCAACTCTGATCCCAGTGTTCTGTTGGACCTCATTTCAAGCACCTTCAGCAGGAGGGATTCTCTCCTGTTCTCACTCTGGGTCCCTCCACAGGCACCCAGCTGAGAGCTCGTGGCACGAGTGGGGTGATGCTATTCCCAAATTTTCCTTCCCCTCTGCCCTTCTTTCCTGCTGGCTGTTTATGGACGGGATGCTCGCTGCCCTCAGGGGTGACTGACCCCCAGACTCACTCCAGCTCATCCCTTCCTGCTGAGACCCCACACTGCTGTTCTTACGGACAGGGGCTCCCAGCCTGTTCTTCCCTGTCCTCCCTGATACCAAGAATTAAAGACACATTTGCCTCATTCTCCTTTTCATAAACCCCTGCAATGGTGTTTTCCAGTGCAGGGATTCTGGGTACTTGCAGCATCATCTTTAAATGGCCAGAAGCAGGGGAAAACACTCTTTCCAGTGACTTTCTGGGCTAATCTGTTTCTTTATGATGCACTGTCCTTAGCACATGACCTTCAGAATAATTTGATGCATTCAGAAGGTCCAGTGAGACATGGCAGAGGTGTGTTTTAATCCTCATTAAGAAGTCAGCTCCTTTTCAGACTGAATTAAGCATTAATTAGAGCTTTCTAAAAACCTCCACCCATTCCTCAGTGGCCCTAAAAATACTAGATAAAGCGCCAAGGGAAAGCTGACTTTTCCAATGGAACACAGAGCCAGCTATCCTGTACAGCAAAACAACAAAACATTAAAATCAGTGCTCACTGGTATTTTGGGGCTGTGTGTGATCCTTATTCTGCCAGCTCAAATTAAAATGTGCTTTAAATAGCTACTCTTTCCAAAACCAGCAGAGGTAAACATCAATCCTTTCTGTTATCTGACAGCTTGGATCTTAGCTTCCACAAGATGAGCTGCTCATCTTAGTCTGACTCTTGCAAAATTGTGGCTGCTGTAGTCACACACAAGTGGAAATAATAAAAAAGGACAGGCAGAACAGCATGGATGTAATTTACTTGTACTGTTAAAATCGCTGCTGCCTCGTGTTTCTAAGTCTTCTGAATACTTCCAAACGCTTGCAGCTGGAAGTCAGGAAGGTGGGGAAGGAGGAGAAGCAACGAAATCAGCTAGGAAAAACCCCAAACAGCACAAAACTAAGTCTGATATCTTTGGCATTGAATTTCACTGGACTGCACACCAGGAAGAGCTGAGCAGAAACATAACCAGATCACACATTTCCTCTGGTTTTAATGGAAAAAGAATCCCAACAAAGCCCAAACAGAGACTTTGGGAGATTTGCTTTGGATTAAGACAGTGTCCCTAAGGCTGCTGTGTCTTTGGGACAGCAACAAAACAGAGAATCATTGCCTGGATCTTTCACTCCAGTACATTCCAGACCCAGGTCCCTGTGGATCACTGCAGAAACACAAGGCCAATAACATCACACCTTCCTGACTGTGCTGGCCTCCCGTGCTTTGTCACCCAAACATAAAACCTACCAAATGATTGCAGTTGTGAAAGACCTATTCATAGCTGAGAACACTTTTGCTGAGTCTTTGAGTTCTGTCTTGAACGTCATGACATCCTTCACACATTAATAATTTGCAAATATCAGTGAAGGTGACATTCAGCTACATCCTCTCTTCAGAATCCTGGAGCTCTCTCCAAAAAAAGCTGGAAAGGGAGAGGAAAACAGCAATGTTTGAATGAGTATTATTTTAAAAGGTGCTCTCTGCTACAAAAATTATAGACTGAAGGAAGTGATTTAAAACAGTAAATGCTTCAACAGGGATTATGGCAAGACCTGTAACTAGGATGTGCTCTCTTTTGAGTATGTAAGCACCCTTTTTAAACTTTAGTGCTTTCTGAGACCATGCCACAGCTGCAGCACAAATCCCTCTTAAAAACTGTCAACTAGAAGCTTGGTGAGAAAATCAGAAGTTCAGAGCCCATAGGAATATGTGGTGAATCTAAAATACTTGAAATGCAGTAAAATAAATTCAAACAACTCTAAAACACATAAAAGAAGATCTCTGATTTTTTTCTGTTAGCTGTTTCCAGTGGGCAACCTCCTCTGGACTCCTAAGGGGACAAGCATTGCAACTGAGCAATCAACTGGTGGCCACCTGAGTATGAACAGAGGAGGTGACAAATTGCTCTGGATCCAAACATGAGGCTGAAATTATAGAAAAAAGAGAGAAACAAACAAACAGACAAGGAAGTCCCTTCCAGTCCTTGGCACACAAGAGCTCAGGCCACCTGTAAAATTGCTGGCAATCAGCCAGGGGAATTCAAACCAGCACAAGGACTGCAGCTGCAGAGCTGCAGAACAAAAAGGCTTTCCTGCCATCTAATGCCCATTTACAGCATCCTGGTGCTGCTCAGTCATGCTGGAAGCATCAGATGCTCCTCCAGGCTGCCAGCAGGGTCCAAGGTGTGTTGATTGCTGCGCACTGGCTCTTTGAAAGAGCTTTCTTTCCCTTCTGCAACTCACACACAGAGCCTTAAGGAACACTAGGAACAAAGCAGTATATTTTCAACTGCACATCCAAGTATTTTCAGCTCAGATTTCCTGATATTGCTGCAGTTTGTCAGTGAAGTAACCCCAGTACATTTTCCAAATATTTCCCTCATCTGTTATCCTCTGCCTCCTCCCAACCAATTAGTTTACCAATACTTTTTTTACTTCATGATTTCCTCAATGCCTTTGTGGAAAGCCTTTAAAAAATTCAAATATACTCTATCTACTGGATATCCACATGCACCTATTCGAAGAGCCCCCAGAGTTTTGCAGGAGAACATACATTTACCCAGGTGTTCACTCGTACTACCTTCGACAGTAGTCTCCACCAAATGAGCTGAAGAGATGTCAGGCTTGCAGATTCACTTGAGCTGTTTTTCATTGGGACTGTTTTTAAGCACTGACCCCGTTTCTAACACCCTCCAGTCTTCAAGTACCAAGGCAGCTTCCAGTGAGGAAGTACACACAGGGCTCTTCTTTCATGGGTGAGCCCAGCTCTGCCTACCAACTCACATCCATCCTGATCTATACCTTAAATTCACCTACAATTATCTCAGTCTCAGCCTGCTGAGTGTCCCCACAGGCACAGGGAATGATCTCAGTGTCTTCCACAGTGAGGAAAGACACAAAGAATTCATACAGCCTCCCTTTTATGGCTGTTTCTTATAGCTCACCAACAACTAACCACACACACAGCCAGGGTGGGGAGGTGTTTTCTGCTTCCTTTTGGCTTGTGTGGTTGCTGCAAAGAGGCTGCAGCACTGGGCTTTCATCCCTCTGATTGCTCTTTCTCTACCTGACACACAGGTAAAATATTTAATCAGCCAGAGCTTATTTTAGATGCAATTTCCTTTGGAAACAACTCCAGCTTTTGGTAGGATGTTTCTCTGTTTCCATTAATCTCCTTTTTCTCTGTCCTTTAGTGGTGTCTTTAGTAACTTCCTGTTACCTTTTCTTAAGGCTTAACAGATGCTTCTGGAACTTTGCCCTGTATGATACCCTTAGGAGAGTCCATTATTTTGGGTTGGTCATCCAGGTGAATTTTCTAAGATGCTCCTTGGTGCTTAAGGCTGAGAATGCCACTTAAACTTCTTTTCAACACAACCAAACAGCCAAGGTTTCCCCTCAACTCTTAGTGCAGCCTGTACTCAATTTAAATTGCTGTAGCTACAACAATTTTGACCAAAATAATAGAACAGAATCGAAGTACAGACAGCTGAAATATGCTGGAGCTTTTTCTAATATCTTCAACTATTTTGATATCTGTGCAAGTTCTAGTTCCTATGCCTTTTTACCCTTCACTGGCTTCATTTAAAGGAGACGCAGTGTCAAAGAAGTAAGAAGCAAACTTCTTTGCTAAGGTAGCAGGAAAGAAGTACTATTTGCTAGGACAAGATGATGCTTTTGAAAGCCATTGAGTACTATAGAGCCCTCTATGCATTGCCTGAGGAAAGTGGAGCACGACAGTTAATTCCCCATTTCTCTTAGTTTCCAAATGCCAGTGAAGATTCAATGGCAGAAATATTTATATTATTTGGGAGTAGCTTGATAATTGTGGTTGGTGGTTTCCCCTGTCACATCCAAAGATGCTACAGCTCTTCTTTTTTATATAATGTGTCATAGCTCAGACGTGGCCCCACCTCCTCACAATCTGAAATACCATGCAAAAGTACCTTTCTCCCTTTTGCTCTCTGCTCAGGGAATGGTCAATCCCAATGAACTGCCAGAACTGGATTGGCACCTCTTTCAGATTCAGGCAGCACAAAAATAAGCTCCTTTTCTGTAATGCTCAGGGCATTTAATCCTGAATTACAGTAGAAATTCTATCAAAGGACTTCAGACAATCACATTAATACCAAATAAGTCCCACGTGCTTTATGTGATTACAATAAACACCAAAGATACAAACACAGATTAAGCCCCTATTTTCAAGTATTACTGGCTAACCAAACAGGAACAAAAGCTACCATTAGTGCCTTGGCTCCCTAAAGCAGCAGTAACATATTGCCTTAAAAAATGGGGACGTGGAACTAAAAGCCAGGCTTTTTGAGGGAGCAGGGAGGCATGGCCTGGTGTCTACAGCCCAACTCAGACACAGGAAAAGAGAACACCTTAAGGGCACCTGTTAGAGAAGGCCAAAGTATTTTTCAGATGATGCCAAACTGTAGGTTTGAAAGCAGCTATAAACGTCAGCAGCTCCAAAGAACCTGAGCTTGGCCATGAATCACTGGAACAGTCACAGCCATAAACTCGTCCTTGAAGAATCAGCCCCAGAAGACTTCCAGACACTGGAATGATCATTCAGGGATGATGCCTGACAGACCTTTATATCCCAGCAGCTCAGCACACATATTCCTAAAGCAGCAACTCAAACAGCACAAGTGCTGAAATCCAGCCCCATATTTGCACAGACCAGGGCCAGAATAATTTGTCTGGTGATGTGCAACCCTGGGAAGCTCTTGCTGAGGTTTATATCCACGGGTTTTACCCAGATAATGATTTGGAAAACAAATATAGCTTCTAACAAATGACATATCTTTATCTGAATTTGTCTCAGGGCCAGAATTTCCCTTCCTTGAGCTGCCACTGCAGCAGATCAAGCCCCAGTGCACAGCACTGCTCTGCTCCACCAGTTACAGGCTTGGCAGTAACCTTACGCACTCCACTAAATCCAGCACTTTGCTTGAATACCAACTACTCTTCAGCAGTAGTAACTAGTCTTAACTATTTACTCACAGTAACTAGTCTTACTTGTTCTAAAGATCAGACAACTTTTTCTACTTCCCCCCATATCTGCATTTTTATGTTAAAAATGACCACCCAAAGGAGCGCTGTCAAATAGGACGAATCCTTTACTTTGAATATACTTTGACATGGAGTAAAAATGCAATCATGAAGATTCTGCCTGGAGACTTTAAATTGACACAATTCCCCCAGTATCAGTGGATTCACACCAACTTCCATCAAATTAGGATACAGCTCAGTCTTGATGCTCTCGTATGCCAGATCCTGAAAGTTTCAGGGAGCACCAGCACACTGCATTATTCAGGAGGCACACTGTGAACACACAAGCAAAGACCATGACATCATCTGGATGCACAAGGCCATGGGGATGATTCACCCAGCACAAGCATTTGCATTCCTGAACCGGGTTTAATGTACCGGGGAAAATGAGGGATGGCAGCGACTGCGCTGGAGCATGAAGTGAGGAAAATAAACAGAGCACGGATCTCTGGCAAAATCCGTCCTGTGTGCTGCTTCCAGAAGCCATTCCCAGCCCCATTTCCAGCTTAATGGGCCTCGGAGCACACAGTGAAAAGCACAGCAATTTGCAGGAGAGCATGCTGGTGCCCCTGAGGGATTTCCTTTCCCCAAGCCAGGCTGCAGAGGCAATGCACACCGTCAGCCAGCACACCCCATCAGCCAATGCACACCGTCAGCCAATGCACACCCCATCAGCCAATGCACACCGTCAGCCAATGCACACCCCATCAGCCAATGCACACCGTCAGCCAGCACACCCCATCAGCCAGCACACCCCATCAGCCAATGCACACCCCATCAGCCAATGCACACCGTCAGCCAATGCACACCCCATCAGCCAATGCACACCGTCAGCCAGCACACCCCATCAGCCAGCACACCCCATCAGCCAATGCACACCCCATCAGCCAATGCACACCGTCAGCCAATGCACACCCCATCAGCCAATGCACACCGTCAGC
>JAWWEY010000055.1:71222264-71339125 GCA_035582745.1 Loriotus luctuosus | reverse complement strand
CTGCCTGGGCAGGATGGTGATCACAGATGTGGTGACACCCCCATCTGGGGCTGGGGACGTGTGTGTGGCACAGAACAAAGGATGGAGCTGCTGCCTGGGCAACGCTGCTGATGTCATGTCTGACTCCAGCAGAGTCACTCCAGGACTCCCCTCAAGTAGGGCACAACTACCCCAGCAGCAGCATTTGGAAACGTGCAGGGAAAGAGGAAAGGAAAGGAGGAGGGACTTTTTTCAAGCCTTTTGGAGTCAACAACGGTGCAGCAGCCTCAGCTAAACCCTGTGCAAGAAACGAGCCACAGTCCCTGAAGGATGACCACTCAAAACACTTCCTTGGCCTTTAAACGCTCTGGCCCATGAATAAATAATGAAAGGACACGTGTGGAGATGTCTGTCACGCATGAAGAAAATGGAATGATGAAAACAATTTCCCCCACAGTTCAGGGAAAACACTGCAGCTGCAATTGTGGATAAAAACAAAGCCCCATCAGCACGGCCTCCAAGTCTGCTTGTGCAGCACAAGTGCAGGTGGCCAAAGACCAGGTGTGTGTCTGGCCATTTTTAACTCCCCAAGGCAAAGTCTTGCCTAGCAGATGGCCCCAGCCTTTCGCCTTTTCATAGTTAACACATTTCTTGAGCTGTTTAACTTCCCTCACTCTGCAAGAAAGTTGCACTGTGCAAAATCATCTTTACCTTGGAGTACTCTGAGAAGGTTCTGAAATGAGGTGGCTGCCTGGACCTACATCAGCCAGCAGATGCTAACTACTCACACTGTTCATCATGCCCTCCTCGCAAAGCTGGCATTTGCAAGACAAGACAAACAAAAGGCAGGGACAAAAATGATGCACAGGCTGTGCAGATCACCCAGGAACAGGCTGAGGTCACAGCCATAGAAGGATGGTTTGAGAGATGCAGCCTGAAAACAGAGGGAGAAAGCTCCCAATAAAACATTTGAAAACAATTCTGTGGAAAGAAATGTTTAAAGCTAGCACTGTGCAAACCACAACGGAGTCACAGGCTGAGTTTAGTTTACGAGAGGGTGAGAAAGACAAAGGTGACCTTAAGTGACACAGGCTTGTATAGAAATATAAGCCCCTTTCAAAAATCCCTCCATTCCCTTCTCCAGGCCATGATTCCTTCCCAAAGGAACAGGGTTCTGATGCTTTTCTAACATTTGTTAGCAAAATCCTTTCTCTGTTTTCTTAATGAACATTAACCTAGACCCCAGAGGCCACCACTGTCCCTGCCAGCCACCTGCTGACCCAGCATGGCACAGTCAGCTCCATCCATCCACCTGCTTCCTATTTCCAGGATCTCAGGGCCACTCAGCTGAGAGCCTCACTAGGGGAGAGATCTGCTGCTGCCTGCATTTCTATGAAATGGCAAATGATGGCATTCCTTGTTTTACAGTTTTATCACTACTACCATGCTCAGTAAAGGTGTTTGAAATGGTCGGCATGGTACGGCCCCAGTAAGGGCTCTGCAAGGAAAAGGGTACAGGTCAGGAAGGAAAACAAAGCAAACTGATAAACACTGCTGAGACACCAAATAGTATCAAAGAAACATACCCCACACTGTAACTAAAGCCTCAGAGAATATGAGGCAGCTCAGGTGTTTTTATGCTCTTTTATCACCCAGCAAAAACAAAAGCCAAGGGAGTGGCTACACTCTAAACCCTCTATAATTCTGCAATTGCAGAGACACATGAAAAACCACGTTTTTAGGAGACTTTGCAAAGAACTTTTTATACCAGAGCTTCTCCAACAGGTCAGGTGTGTAGCAGGACAGTTTTAGCTCAGGTGTCGATCTGCTGTGTTTGTGTACCTGCTGTGATAATGTGGTTTGATGATTACAGATGGGCTGCTCTCATTTCCCCTTTCAGATCTTTCAGATTAATCTGCAGAGTGCTGAAACTCACACCTGCATCCATGTTCAAACAGATGATGGGGCTTGTGGAGGTTGAAAATTCTGGCACATCCATCGCAGAGGAAAGCTCTAGGGAAGAAAAGGCAAGCCTAGCCATTACCTCAGATGCCTAATTCTGCAAGACTCAGATTTATAAATACATAAATGCATACTCTGATTTAATTTCTCACATTTCATTCAGTGCTAAATGGAAGTTGCAACCGTGACAGCAAGAGCATTTATTTTGCTTATGGGAACACTAGCAAAGTAGTAATTAAATGGAGGCAGCTCAGTAACATGCTTCCTTCCCACAAACCTCTCCAAAGTACCTTTGTCAATTGACTTACAGCAGAAAGTAAAATCTCATCATGTTTCCTGATAAATGATTTTGTAGCAAGTTGTGTTGGCTTTGCAGAGCCTGGTTTTTGGTGGCTGCTGTGAGAAGCTGCTGGAAGCTTCCACCACATCCAGCAGAGCCAGTTCCTGATGGCTCTGAGCACAGACCTGCTGCTGGCCAAGGCTGGGCCAGTCAGGGATGATGGTAACATCCCTGTGGTAACAGACTGAAGAAGAAAATAAAGCAAGGCCCAGGTTTTTTTTCTCACCAAAGAAGAGGAGGAGGTGAGAACATGTGAAGGAAACAACCTGGAGACACAAAGGTCAGAAGCAGGGGCAGGAGGTGCTCCCAGTCCTTATCTCAGCTCATGAACCCTTCATTAAATCTTTCTCTGCTGTGCCCAGAGTGGCAGGGGAGGCTGAGCAAGAGACTTCTGTGGGTGCCTGGCTTGGGCCAGAGCCAAACCACAACACAAGAACCTGCACTGCACAGCATTTCTCCCTCCCTCATCTCCTACTGCCTTTCCTCCTCACTTCCCAGCAGTCACATGAACTCTCAGATGTCACCACAAGACCGTTTTCCAAGACTTCCTTTTTTTATTTTTTGACATCCTCCACAGTAGAGTAATGCACAGGTGGCTTTTACCACAAAAATGATGCACAGCAACATGCACAGTGTTTGCATCAAGTGATTTTGCTGCCTGGCTGGAAACAAGACCTCAATGAACAACAAGGAGCTGCCTCATTCCCTGTGGAGCCAAAGTATTCCTAGCTTTGCTTCCCAGGAAGCCATGCCTGGTAGGAACTGAAACCTGCTGTTGGAACTGTGACCAAACTCCATAAGGAAATAAGCCTTGAGCATCTTTGGGATTTCAAACCACAGCTTTCACTCTCAGATCTCTTGAGCACTCATTTATTGACCTTCTTTCATTTAATCCTCACAGAGACCAAGGAGCAGCGAGTGCACAGCACGCAAAGGCCAAGCAGTTCTATCATCATTGAAATGTCACATAAAATATTTCTTTCCTGGATGTAGATCTGCCCCAGAAGCGAGGTAGACACACATCCCGTTCTGTGTGACTGCTAAATGTACCAGACTTCTTACTCTGGCCTCGGGCTGGGGGAAGAAAGGGCTGCTGGTAACAGAGAAGGAGATAAATAAGGATCTTGAGCCCTGGTTCAGTCCTGGAGCACACTGAACCAGATGTTTGTCCCAGTTTATCAGGGCAATTAAAAAAAATTACATTTTCTTTTTTTGTGAATGAGAGAACATTTTTGGAGAGAAAGCTCTTGATATTGAAACGAGCTCTTTCCAATCCATTTTTAGCTGGCATGGCTGTTGTGTAATTCAGGATCAACTTCCCCCTTTTGCTGATTTAAAAAAAGCTTTACTGTAAGCTCTCCCTCTCACTCCATGCCAGGGAACCCTCACAAAGATCATCTGAGCTTTGGCAGTGCTGGGGCAAACAGGCTGATGCCACGTGAGTGAAAGCCTTCTCCTCTCTGTGCAGCATTCAGAACTGTGGGCTGTGATGTTCCCTCCAGACGTCACAGCAGGGCCCAGTCTGTCTGTCCTTCTGTTCCTCCCTGGACAACTCCAAATCCCCTGCACCCGTGGGGCTTTTCCCCACAAATCACCGCTGACTCCCCACCTCTAAATGCACTTCAGGGGTGGTTCCTTGTAAACCCAGGGGTGATGATGCTGCAGATATCAGAGCTCCAGGAGAACAACCCTGCCAGGGCTGATGTGTGACTGCAAGGACAAGGCCAAAGATGTCCCTTTAAAAGAGGCTGCAGTTCACAGTGCAAAGCTGAACAGAAACAGCTGCAGGGATCTTCAGAATTGCTAGAGGCTCTGACTCACAGTCATTGTGAGATGATTCAAAACGTAATGACCTGCTCTCCCAAGTGTTTGTTCTCACCTCATGCTAGGGGTTACAGACTCCAAGGAAAACCAGGAAAATGAAACTTGGGAAGGCTGGTTCAACCCAAAGCTCTGCAACTTGGCTAAAGCCACACTTGGAGATGAATTGAGCTATGGAACATGCACCAAACTCCACAAATTCTATCTCAAATCAGCAGCAAGCAGCTAGCAATGAGGCACTTCAATCCCTGTACAGCACTGGGTAAATAAATACACATGTAAGGCATAAGGCCCTAGTGTGTCTGTGGAGAGGGACCAGAAATCCAGAAGTTACCTGAAGAATAATCATTCTGAGATATTTCATCAACTAGTATAAAAGTACTTTTTCTCAAAAGAAAATGATTAATCGCCCCTAAATTAGCTGATTATCTTTTAACCAGAATTTCTTTAAACATCAAAAGTTAAAGATGTAAAACTTTACTCATTAGCTCAGTTTTAAATCACTAGAACAGTAAATAAAGAAGAAGTATTTCCTTGTTTTGGAGCAGAACTGAGTAACCAGCTGGTGGAGATTAGGATCTCCTAATGTCCTACAGGGAGGATATAAATTCTTGTTTCACTTCTGCTACAACAGGGTGAAAGAGGAGGTGGGCACTGCTGCCACACATGAGCTGTCTGTCTGTCCAGCTCAGCCACCAGCTCTTGGGCTTCACACGTTTGCTCTGTCTGAGCAACAATTGCCAGGTGCTACTTTCAGTTCTCAGTGCTCAGCTAAGATTTGTATTTTCCCCTCACATTTTGACCAGGTGAAACTGCTCTCACTCACAGTGAAGCTGTGAAACTGCACCCACGCTGGACATTCACATCCAAGGAAAGGTCAAGGAGCTTTTCCCCATACTCACACAGCTCCAAGTGTCCCCTGGCAAGGGGAATGAAGCAGCAGGAAATCAGCAATGGGATAACAGAGTCCTTTTTTTGTACTACACTGTGCTGCCCCACACGTTACTGACCGGCTGATGCCTCAAGAAAGGAATGTTGGTGCTCTGGTGGCCAAAAGCACATTGCTGGTTTATGGGGAGTCTCAGCATGTCAGGTTACAAAATATGAGGCAGCCCTCCCTGCTATCCCCCATACAAATATCCCATCACACTCTCTAAAGAAATCACATGAATTCAAGGGCATAGGCACTGGAAAATATACAGCAAGGGAGAGGCTTTTGGATGCACCAAGGTTTCTATCAATGTTAATCATTGCCAGAAGGGCTGTTTTAGTCATTCGGTACTTCATCATTGAATAAAACTAAGAAATTACAATTTCAGGTAATAACCAGTAGCAGCTGGTTCCTAATAAGTTCAGTTTTCCTACAAAACAAACCCAAATTCTGCTTTAATTACGTAATTGCAAATCCAGAGTAACTGATTTGGGAGATAGAACACTGCAATGAGAATAAAAGGCTACTAAGAGTTTGATTCAGAGATTTTCTGCTTGCTGACATTAACTGATGGGAATTAGGCACCATTTTTCATGGGCCCTTCCATTCCAAATCCTGAGCTGCATGTACAGCTAGCACAGATGCTCTCTGAAGTGCAATACAGCAACTGCAAACATTGTTCACCAGGTGAAGCAGCTTCTCTCTTTGAGAGACTGGAGAGGTTTCGTTTTGGACGAGGGCCAAGACAGTTCAAACTATTCTTTTTAATACATTTGGCCAAAACCACAAGTAATGCTGGAGTGCAGGATTTTTGTAATAAAAATCTTCCCCGTGACACCTATTTTTCTGGAAAATAGTCAGAAATTATTGACCTGCATTTTAAGAAGTACAGGCTTGTTTATGTAACAGATTTCTGCAATAATTTGTATTTGGCTACATTTGACTGTGGACAGCTGAAAAGCAGACAAGCGCAGATAATTTAAATGGTAAAGGAAATGGGGAATCTGTCTCTAATTAAGGCTCTGGTATGAAATGGGCTTATGAACTGCTAATTCAAATAGCCAGCCTTAGTTCAGTGCTACCTCCATCACGAAAGAAGGGTGCAGTAAAAGGCACAAACAGCTCCCAAGTGAGGTAAATCTGGTCCTGCAGAAGCGCTGCACGAGCCTCAGCTCTGAGGAGGAGCAGAGGCAGCTCCCAACACCACACTCATCCTTCCAAACAGAGCCTGCTGTTTGTGGGGCACTCTGCCCACTCAGGCACAAGGGATTTCACTGAATTCTGCTGGGGAAGCACAGAGGCACAAACTGAGCTGTGGCAGCTGAGAGAGACAGAGAGCAACTGCAGGAACTGCACTGTTCAGATGGTGACAATTACTGTAGCTCCCCTGGCTTCCCTTGAGTGATATGGCCATAATGCAGCAGCTGGGGATGTTATCCATTATCTGCAACTCCAGCTGTGCCTGCGTGGCTAATCCAGCCAGATCTCTGAGGCAAGGCTTACATGGCATGAAGCATGCTGCTTAATAGAATATCATTTATCAGGAAGAGACTCCTGGATAATTTCTGCATTAGCTCACAACTCAGAGCTGAGTGAACATGGCAGAGCAAATAAACAAGATCAGAGTTATTAGGAGGGCTACTAAGAGATCCAAAGCCCACTGAGTGATCCATGTGCACATCAAAAAGTCATTGGAATTATTTAATTGTTGAAATGACCCATGTTGTGCAATTTGAAAGCACTTTGTTCTGAGCACTGAGCACTCCATATTGAAGCTGTTCTCATTCAAAGTCCACAGCTGCTGCAAGATGAGAGATAGTTTGTGAATTCCTACCTTTATAAACAGTTTACTCTTAAAATCCTTTATTCAGCCACCCTTCCCCTCTCCTTAATTTACCCTAAAATTCATGGCAAATTGACAGCAAATATTTTAAAAATAAATCTTCTGCTTTCTTGTGAGCAAGCGTACAAAAGGAGGGAAAATCTAGGTTAGAACCAGCTTTTCCCAGCAGCACAGAAAACCAGTGACAACGTATACCTGGCTCTGTTAGTGAGCCACCCTTCTGAAAGCTGTCCCTCCGTCCTGTCCTCTTTGCTGAGGCTGCTGCTGCCTGAGCAGCTTGCATTTACTGATCACAGCCTGTGCACGCAGCCCGTGGCACTGCATGGCTCACAGCTCCTGGCACACTGCACCAAAGGAAAAGGCACAGCACCGCTGCAGGAAATGGCAAAGCACCTTTGAGCCACTGCCAGCCATCCTTGCCAAGGGCTGCAGGAGGCTGTCCATGCTCTGTCTGAGCACAGAGGGAGCAGGTGCCTTCCTAAGGGCACACATCACCCCCACCCCAGCCCCACACATTATCCTGGCCAGCTGTCCTGCAGCACTGACAGAGTTTGGCTGCCCTCCCCACAGATCTGGTGCTGCATCTTCAGTGGGGAAAGGGGAAAACACAATGCAAGAAAGAGGAGAAGCAGATCTGGGGTTTAAATCTTTCTCATCTGCCACAGCCCCATCCCCTGCCCCCAAGATCCTCCTGCACCTTGTCTGTGCCTGCCAGTGCACCCCACTGGTTCCAGCAGCAGCAATTTCCACTCTCTTGGGCTGGGAAGGAGTCACTTGGCTGCTCAGACTTTGCTGAGGGACCAGCTATCCCCCATCTCCTCCACTGAGAGTGAGACTGGACAGAAGGCTGCCAAAGGCTGGATTCAGCCCCCACGCACACCCTCAGTCAGACAGTGCTACTTTACACTGAAAGCCAGAATAAATGGTTGGATAAAGCATAACCCAGAAAATGGGAGAAGGATTACCTAACATTCCAGCTCAACTTCGGAACTTTACCCAGTTTACAAAGGCAAAACCAGTCTCACTTCAGTTCTAAGCAGAAGATGTAATGTGAGCTCTAACCAAGGTCATCAGGAACTGCGTATTTACTCTGAGAACCAACCCCTTCGTTGCCAGTAGCATTACAGCCAATTTCTCAAACAAATGATCTAAAGCAAAAGATCTTCCCTGACATCTGAACGTTAGCACACAACATAAACCTTGCTTCCCAGTTTCTGCTCTTGACCACTGGAATGCTGCTGCCACTACAAACACTGACTGCCCTTCAGGGAATGAGAAGTCTTTATGAATACTGCAAGACAAATAAAATTTATATGGCAAATTCTGGTTCAGGGCTTCAGCTCTCATACCTCTGTTTTCTAAAGATTGCCAGCAGAGCCTCAGTAGAGCCACCTGAAGACAGCAAAAGACAATTTGGCACCTCTCAAACATGAATTCCCTTTGTGTGAAGGGATCAGTCCCTTAAAAGGCTGTTCATTCTACAGGACAAAATCTTCCTTTGCAACTGCTAAGCACACAGAGAAAAAAACCCCATTGATATCTCACACCCACTTTATTCCAAGTAAATAATTTTAAATAATTAATCACCATCACTATTAATTTACTTTCTTCTTTCTTTGGTATCCCTGTTGCTAATGGTGGTTATTTAGGGCTTCACGTCACAGAGACAGACCTATTTTCATGCAAGGTTGCCAAGGGCAGAATGAGAGGAAGGGCAAACAGTACTGTGGAACTTTGCTGACCCAGCAATACCCAGGAACACTGACAAACATAAAAGAAGGATGGTGGAGGTGCTTCTCTGCAGTGGCTCCTCAGTGACTGCAGAAAACTACAGAAAGAGACACATCCCTGATGGCATCACTGGCTCCTAGGAAGGCAGCGTGCTCAGGGCCCTGCCACCCCATGCCAGAGGAAACTGTCTTGGACAGTAAGCTTGTCCCTTGGTGTGCACTTGTGCACCAGAGGAAGAAGCGTCAGAGATGAGAGCCAACCTGCAATATCCTGACAGTGTGTGAACAGCAATTAGCAACTCAGTGGATGGAAACAGATTTCCTGGCAGGTCTCATTAATCTCTTTATGCAGATTTAATACTCATGAAAGAAACTGTGTGAGTGGCCAAGAACATGAAGTCTTCTTCACATGGGGTAACTCAGCAAACACCTCTGACCAAAGACTGGGCAAAAAGCCAGGGGTACACTGCTCTGGGCTTCACTGGTTCACTGCTGGACTGTGACAGCTCCCTCGTGGTTCTGTTATCCTGTCTGAAATGAGGGACAGGAGTATTCCATCCACCTTCCTAAACGCATCTCTGCACAGCCTGCAAACTGCAGCTCAACTTACAACTTACAAAAAATGCACCTTCTAAAGCGGGAGAGCAGATCTTTTAAATCACGCCCCACAAACAAACCTTTTGCTGCCTGCTCTCCACTACAGAACCAGCAGCCAGAAGCCCTTCCCAAAGGCCAACTCAAACCTTGCCCCTTGCTGTCCCACATGCCTTCATCCCCAAAACCTCCACAGCTTTGCTGAAGATTGCTTCCTGCCTGACACAGAAGGGTGAGATACAGTCATTCCTGGGGGACTGGCTGGGACAGGGCAGGAGTGGGCTGCAACCAGGAGACAGCTGGGAAGGAGCTGCCTTTCTGAGGTGCCTCTGGCTTGCTCAGCAGTACCCAGGTCCCTTTGTGACAATAGGAACACCTGAATTCAGAGCTGTTCCACCTCCAAGCACCCCCTGGTCCACGCCTGCATCCCACAGGGATGCCCTGAGAGCAGAACACAGCTGGGACTCCTGGGACAGCCATCTGCCAAAGCTCCAGTTGGGCGCCCCAGAGTAAACTGAGCTCACCTGACCCTTGCAGGGCTGCTGGGAAGAGCCTGAGCAGAGGATAAGCTGCCCCTCTCCTGGAATGAGCCCCCAGAGCCCAGTGAGCTCTGCTGGCTAACACAGCTGTGCTTCACATCCCTGAGAGCGCTCAGATCTGCACATGCAGCACGTTCACATTCTGATCAGCACAGAAACTCCACCTTGGACTCAGAGTTACAAGGCTTTCCCCTGGCTATTCATCCTCCCTACCTGCCACGAGTAACGGGAGCACTGATGCCAGCTCTTCACTGTATTTACCTGGCAACCTCTGATATCCATCTCAGTAAGTTTGTGCCTTGTGTTACAAAGCCCAGGTCTCACAAAATTGATCACTGCAACTGCTATAAAAGAACGGTGTGTTTGGTTGCAGGGCTTTTTAAAAATTTCTAAGTCAGTTGCTTTCTTAAAAAACGAAGCTTAACTCTTATTGCTTGCTTCTCATTGCCACTGCTCAACAAGCCACTGTTAGGATACATATCTGGCTACTTCTTGGATTGCCTTCATGCCCAAACACCAGTCTGGCACAACTATAATGCAAGGCAGGACAGATTGGTCAGAAATATCTGAAAAGCAACTCTCTACCATATCAGGAGCAATCACAGGAGCAATCACACCCTTTTACCTCATAGAGTGTAAGTACATCTTTCAGTTACTGAGCTCACCTTTATAAAAAGAAAAGATAACTGAGTCACATTTCATCATTTTATCTGATTACTCCATTTTGTCTTTTATTCTTTTTGAAAGTCTTTACTGTTGTCATTGGGAGTGAAGAGAAAAGTGCTATGAGTGTGTCTACAGACCAGATTTCAAGCTTTTGCTAAAAACTGCTGAAGCAATCCAGGGGCTGCCAGGACTGGGTGGCCTTGCTTTGAGCAGAGGCTCGCCTCCAGGGGTCCCTCCCAACTTATGCCATTCCATGATTTTGTGAATCCTCCACAAGCTTAGCTTTACACAAAGATTCCAACCCAAACCTGCCAGGGTGGCAGCTGCTTTCACTGTGTACCTGCAGCGCTGCCAAGACTCGGGTAAGTCTTCTCAGCAATCAAGTCTCCAGAGAGTAAGATGAATCCTACAAATTATGTGCTTAGATGTGGGGATTTAAAAGTCTGCCTACAGTGTTCAGCCAGTGTCTGCCTGGAATGGGGTTGGAAAAGGTGACATCAGATGAGTCCCTCTTGGTTGGATAGTAAATGGGACCATCTGGAGTAAGCCTACATTACTGATTTACAGTACTTCATTACTGGATACTACAGGAGAGCAGAGACTGAGGCTGATAAGAAACCAGAATGAGGAAGGAAATCTTGACTGAAGTTTTAATGAGCCACAACTTTTAAACCACAGGATGAACTTTTGCCATGGAAACAGTGACAGGCTCAGCTCTCTGTTCTACACTGTGCCTCATATCAGTGTTGCTCAGTGCCAGCCTGCTGTATGAAAGAGGCAGGGCACTGAAAAATTCAGCTCAGAGTATTCTGAGTACAAACTCAGCACTGCTACTAATTAGAAATGCTGCTCTGGGCATAAACCCAGGCAGAAACACTCTCTTGTTTGTAAGGAAGGCCTGCCAATAGTAGCAGAAGTAATAATTACCACACAAGAACCAACACCCTCCCACAACATAACAGAATAAATTAATTAGAAATGTAATAATACACGTATTTTTAGAGAAACATAGAATGGTTTGGGTTGGAAGGGACCTTGAAGGTCATCTGTTTCCAGCCCCACTGCAATGGGCAGGGATACCTTCCACTAGACCAGGATGACATTTTGCACATTGTTTGCTATCCTTGTAGAAAAAGCAAAAAAGGTAGGACAGTCACAGTGGAACATTCTAGTATGAAAAATGAATTTCTTTTTCCTTCTGAATACAAAGTGTCCATACCACTTTAGGCAAGCCAGTTATAGGGGGGCTGGCACAAATGGAGTTAAAAACACAGATTTCCTGTACAAAAATCTCATAAAGGTGCTAAAATTTCTTATTTTAAGACACTTGAGAAATCTCTTATGTATTGCTTCAAAACTCATGTGAAATAGACCCTTATTTTTAGTGTGCAATTTGACTTAGAGAGTCAGAACCTGAAGGGTCTGGTTTTAGCACCCATCCTGCCTCAGTGAGAAGTGAACAAGTGATCCAAATGCACAGAGAGCTGCCAAAATCAGCAATGCCAAATCTTACAACTCTATCTCCACACACCCAGGGAACAGTGTTACAATTACTGGAGATATTTTCTAGTCCCACTCCACAGCTCCATCTTTTATTAGCTGTTAATAACACACTTCAACATTACAAGCTGTCTACACACTCTGATCTAGCTTTGTATTCTACTTTTTCAAATTTAAACTCATGGAAGCCTGGACTTTATTTATAATTATTCCTCGGATATTCAGGCTTTAATTAACACAAGTAAATGCACTGAAAACTTTCAGTCTCACAGGGATGACAAAACTGACAGGAGGTAAAGCTCAAATCAACACACCATCCCCTGAAATGTCCTGTGTGCTGATGTAATTCATGAGGAATCCATGGTTATTCTTAGTCAGAAAACAGAACCAGAAATTGAAATAAGAGTCTTCCTTGTTTACAAATAATCCCAACAGCCTCCAAAATCCCACCTGAGCCCCAGGGAAACCATGAGAGCAACACCCTGCATCCACAACTCACTGTCTTGGCTGCTGGGAGACCACCTTCAGAAATTCAACTAACTTGGAAGAGAAAGGCAAAGATTTTGGGTAAAAAACCCTCCAAAACTTGTTTGTCTTTTTCTCCCTGTTGTGCCATTTTGAAATGTTTGCTCCCGTAAATATTCCACCCAGTTTGCATTTACGCAGCTACCTAATTGCTCATTCTGTCAGCCTGCATGCAAGTGAAACAGACATCCAGACAATAAGATGAGAACATTTCCTCCAGAGACCTCTTAATGAGCAGTAATGAGCCTGTGGGTAGAGCTGCTCAGCACTTTCTTCTCCCACTTGCCTGCCTCTAAGTTTAAAAGCACATTCTAGAATGGCCAGAACCAAGCTGTTTGCAAAGATTCTTATGGAAATAAATCAATCAGGATCAGCATCTCACAACCTTCTGAGACAGACTTGGAAATTTGGCTTTCATATCTTGCACACCATGGCTTTGAAAATAGGTTTTAATCCCTGACAATACCTCTCCCTCAATGATGGTGCCATTTAACTTCTTTGTTACCTCCTAGGAAGGGCCTTCTGAGCATGGAGATATTTCTTCCATGTTTAACCATATCTACTCTCTTTCTGGGGACTCAACTAAATCAGAATAACTGATTTCTTGATTTCCCCCACCCCACGCCCTGACAGAATCATAGAATCCTTAAGGTTTGGAAAGAACTCTCAGATAATCAAATCCAGCCATCAACCACCATCATTTTCACCATTAAACCATGTCCTCAAGTGCCATATCCACACATTTTTTGACACTTTCAGGGATGGTGACTCACCATGGCTATCTGTTCCCATGTTTTAAAACCCTTTCTGTGAAAAAAAACTTGCCTAGTATCTAATTTAAGCCTTTCCTAAGGCACTACAATCCTTTTTTTGCCAGCTCCTAAGAACATGTGGAAAAAAGTCCCAAAAATTCTTCCTTAGTGGTTCTGATATTGCTCTGGCTGTTTATAAATAAACTCCTGAAAAAACATTTCTCAAGATCCATCTGCCTTCTGGTTTACCTAAAAATCCCTGCAGTTTGTGAAGCACTGCAGTGATTTATGCTGCAGAGTCTATTCCCCTGAAGGACTCCACATGAGGGTTTCTCTCTCCATTCATCCTTTCCTTCAGCATCTATTCCAAGTGCTACTTCAAATTAATTCAGCCTTCTCACGTGCTGATCCCATTCTCAGCCATCCCCAGCTGTTCAATGAGAAAACAGACCCTAATTAATCCCTCTGACACCCATGCTTTAACCTAAAGCTTTTAGCCTGCTATCCATAAGGATAACTTCTACACTCCTGTGCCCATCTCCTGAATTTGCAGGTTTTCTTGGAAGTTTATGGGATCACATGGCTGCAGATGCTGCAAACTGTGGAAGTTATTCAAAGACAGGAACAAAAGAAAAAGTGGGAATGTCACAACCTGGCAGATTACAGAGAAGTAGCCATCTGTGTTCTCATTATCTGCAGTCATTTAGATTGCAGGATGCCTTGTATCTCCATTTAAAAGAAAAAAAACATATACATTTGCTTTCCAATCAGTATCTGAAAACATCCAAGAGATGCAATAATGCTAAAAAAATCTAAGTTAACATTAAAGACTGTTAATAAAGCCTGGTTACCTAAATGTGGATTAGGCACTTAAAAATCTTTGGGGAAGTTGCTCTGAACAAACCTGGGTTGTCCATACAAGACACTGAAGTACTCCAATGGCTTTGAAGATACTAGTCACATACTTAAATATAAGGCACTTGATGAACTATTCCACATATTGCTAGTAGGATTTAGAAGCTCTCATATCAAGTCCTACTGCAGGAGTATAAGGATGAGAAAACCCTCACGTTAATTAAAAGCATGATATGCTCAGGGACATATATAGCTTTCCCATTTCACAGGCCTAATAATGGAAAATCAGACAGCTGGCTGTCTCTGGCTGGTAGTGCTGGCAGACTCTTGGATACAGTGGTCTGAAGAAGACACCAGGAGGTGGGAGGGGGGGAGGAATGAAAAGGAACAGTCTTCCTGCCACAGTTTGCCAAGAAAATAAAAACGTGTGAGACAATGTGTTAATGAATATCCCCACAGATGAGCAAGCACTGGTGATTTTGGTAAGGCAAAGATTTTGCAATTAAAATGCCATTCACAATGGAGATAACGATGATTATCATCAAAATCCCAGACAAGAAACTTCCAAATGCGCGTGTAAAGTAATGCCTCCCATTCCTCTCCAATCCTACAATAAATACACAGTAGAATGGAAATTTCAGGCTATTTCAATCACAAATCCAAATGGATTCTTTTAATCCTGGTATCGTCTATCTCTGCTCTACGACAACTACTAATAAAACATTTATTTTCAATAAAAAGCATCAAACCATGATTTCATGAGAGTTCATTTATAATTTCCCATTTCATCTCCACACCAATTCACCCTTTAAATTACTGTAAGATTAGGACATCTGTAGGTTCTCTGGGAGGTTCTTCCTAACACCTGGCACTTGCTTTCGCTATGAGGTACCATCCCTAAGGGTATCCCAGAAAACTCTCCCTGTTCTCATCAGTCTTTCCTCTCCCAGATTAAATAACTTTCCCTCCAAGTTCCCATTTCCCTAACCCAAAATTTCACCCCATTGCAACAGCACCTAACCTTTCTCTTTGGAGCCAAAGGTGCATTTTGAGACACCTCTAGACCCATCAGACCTTTCCTTAGGCTGGGGGCTCCTGGATCTCCTTCCTGCTCATTGCTGCATCTCATGGTTAAGAGAGTAAAAGCCCCTGATTTAAATGGGGTCAAAGCATGGCTGTAATAGCAACAAACTGTTCCAATCACAGCAGGACTTTTTTCCAACTCCAGGTATTTCTGCTCATCAGCTAAGAAAACACAAAAGCCAACTAGAAATTCTGGAATTTTTCTTTTCTGGCTCTGCCTTTGGCCTGGTGATAGCACCGGGCCAGTCCCCTCCATCCCCAGAGCTTTGCTTCCTTCTCTGTTCAAACAAGGACAAAAATAGATGTTCCACACAAAGAGAAAATAAGGCAAAAATTATAAATGTAAAGGTTTTCAAAGAAACTTCGTATTAGAGGAGGGAAAAAACTGATTACCACCAAATGGGGCTTCAAGCAATCTCCATGTACAGAAGAGTTATCACAGTCTTGCCTCCTCAGAAGTACTTCCCAGAAATATTATCCCCTTGCTGTTGGCACAGATGTTCAGAGACTTTTGTAGATAACTTTGGACTTCTCATCAATGAAATAATCTGAGATATATTTAAATACCAGGAATGAAAAAAGGTTCTCTATATGAAGTGTTTAAAATCTGGCGACTAATTGACTTTACAGGGAAAGATCTTCCCATCACTTGACTTGTATAGAAAAGACAAGATAAGCACAAAGGGTTTTCCTTCAGGAACATATTTTATGGGTGGTTTCTACCTTTCTTTTTCTGATCTTTTGCAATTACTAAAAAATAGTGTAACTACCTAGGAATAGAATATGTCATTTTTACATGGAGACACACTGAAGAGGAATTCTCATGAAACATTTTCATGAGTGTAAGCAACAGGGACAGTACTGTACATTTCTTTGATCAAAGATGAAGGAAGCTTTTATCAAAGTAAATTGTTGCTTCAATTCCAGCTTTTTATTCCTAATAGTCTAAGTCAGTTGGATTCAGACATGTCTTCAGGACTGAATCCAGCAAAGATTATTAGCTGCCTCTAAAATGTAAGGGACACTGGAAAGCAAATTTAAGCCCACTCAAAATCCATGGGAACCTAATAAACAGCAGTGATATTTAGCTGGCATTTCCAAGCTGAGAGGCAGAATCATTGCATTTGTTAGTCTTTAGTCTCATTCCTTCATCAGGGTTTCGTGCAAGACACTGGATGCAGCAAAAACTTGTCAAATATCCCAGAGATCAAAAAAGTGAATTAATTTACTGGAAGGAAAACATTCCCATTCAGTGATGGAAGTTCAACTTCCACTCACTCCATGGACACACAGCTCATGGATAAAATATTCCCTAAAAATCATCAGCTGGTCTAAAACTCCCTGAATACTGGCAAACATCTATTTGGAGTATTATATCCATGCTACTGATGATATAGGTGTGCACAGGTTAGACAGATAAGCAGACATGGCACTAGAAAGGAACACTGCTGCAAACAGCATCTGACTGCAGATTTAATTAGGAGCTCAGAAAAATTATTACTGTATGACATTTGCAAGAGTTGTTGAAGATAAGAAATTCATAAAATTGGCTTCTCCTAAACAGCCCAGATCCAGTGACTTTAGAAACGGATAATAATCCACATCCACAAACCCTTTGTATTTCCTAGTTAAAATTCTTACGCCCTTGATCAAAAATCAGCACTGCCTCTTAAGCACTTCATGTTCACTGACTCGTCCCTCTCCACAGGTCTAGACAAGGGTTCAGAATATGGAAACAACCTCTGTAAGTGACATAACCTTGCTGATTTCCCCCAGAGTCTTAAGAATGGCTGTAGGCACATCACAGGACTGCTACTGCACTGCCTCTTTCCTAGGAGGGATTTAGAGCAGCTAGACTTGGAAAGAAAATAAAACCCAGGACAAATACAAAATAATCCTCTGCCTAGAAAGACGAAGCCAAGCTGGGTAGGATGGCAGAGGAATGAACTGGAAACATCAAAGATGTGGGACTGCAGTCCCACAACACTACTCAGGGCTAGAGGGTGGGAGAGGTCACCTTGGCCCCAGGAGCACCATTATGCAACACTTCAACCCTAACACAGGCTTTGACAGAAAAGTTATGCTTTGAATGCAAAGTGGGAAAAGGAGTTTCACACAGGAGTGAAGGACTGTGAGTTCCAGTATTAACTGAAGAGAGACATCTGTGAGAAGTTTTAGACAAAAAAAGAAACTGGGACAGTGAACACACATCCTCTTACACTGGGAAATTTCTACCACAGTACATCTGTTGTCATTTCTCCTGTATTACAGTAATTGAAGTTAGGGTAGGACATGCAAAGGGTAGGACACTCAAACCCAAATGAGAACAGAGTAAAATAACTCACAACTGAAAACTGTACTACCTTTCAGAAGGACAGTGGAGCCACAAGCAGCACCCAGGAAGGCTCCAGGCACCTGCAGCTCGGTACTGCCCTCCAGCCCAGCCTTCTGTGCCCTGCTGCTGGTGCCCTGCACCTGTGTGCCCTCCATGGCTCCTTACTGTCAATGCTGCTCACCTGTGCTGCACAGCTGGCGCCACTTGGGGTTGAGTGGGCACAGCCCCACCCCAATCACCAGTGACTGTGCCTACACCACCTGCAGGTCTCATTTCCTGCTGAAAACAGAGAAGGAACTTAATCTCAAAGTTTTGCAAAAAGCAATGTTTAGAAGTTGTTCTTAAAGTCAAGGTACTCCTAAATTAAAATTGTGACTCCTCCATCCTAAGGTGCTAAATTGATAGGGAAATGGTGGTGTCTCTGCAGTAACTGCTGCCAACAAATATTTTTTAAAGGCACTAATTCTGCTTTTAGAACCACACAGAAAATTGCTTCCACATCCCTGGTATGAAAACTTGGCCCTACTCAACATGCATCACCATGAATTATCTGGTAAGGGTAAATCTTTTAGAAACCATGAATGGTGTTGCAGGACCAATTCACTAAACCTGCTATAAGACACTTGAGAGATAATTGAGATGTCAAGCCTCATCAATATCAACATACTTCAAGTAAGGACAAGAGGAGAGGGGAAGAATGGCAATGAATAATCCCATTATGTGATGCTAGATAACACTCAGCTTAGAAACAGATACATCAGTCACAAATATCAATGTCTTTGAATTTCATCAAAAGTATAAGTAACCTTAATTCCTAGAAAAGCTTCTTTCCATAGGAGTGATGACAGAGTTGTAGTCTTTTTTTTTTCCATTTTAACTTTCAAGACATAACCTTTATTTCCCCACTCTAACTTAACACGCAGGAGATAAAATAATTACTTTGGGCAGCAGACAGGAAACATGAGTCAATTATTTAACAAAATTAAAATGTTTCTTCCTGACCAGGCAGAGGAAGCAAAGCCTCAAAGGAGGCTTCTGCCAATTTTCAGTGCTATGAATTTGTTCCCTGTGTTATTCTCAGTTACTGGTTGTGTATTTCCCCCTAATCAATACACATGCACATACATTCCACAATACTCTCTCATCCAAGGTCTTGCATCACAGTAATTGTCCACTCACTTTGAAAACTGACATTAATCACAACCTTGTTTCCTCTCTATCTTTTTTCCCATTTCCCACCCCTCTCCACTCCTCCTTGAGCTATGCACCCCTCACAAAGCAGCATCTCACTCTCTCCATCTGCTTCTTCAACCCTCTCCTCATTCCATCCTTCCCTCTTGCTGCAACAAGAGGTCTCTCCAGTGTGGCTCCGCAATCTCCTCCAAGCATCACTAACACTCTTTCCCTTTTCTGTTCAAAATTAGTAACTACAGTCAGCTTCCTACTCCAGACCTTGATAGAGGGGAGGGTGTCAAACAAACGCCTGAGTCACATAATCCTCTGTCTTGCAAACTGTAAAACCCTCTGAAAGGTTGTGTTTCACACTGCTACTCGTCATTTCATCCCAAATGCCATGGCCAAACTGATCTGTCCTTGATGGGATGTTCTGGCCATTTCATTCCACTTCTTAAATCACTTAGCCATCTACATACCACAGCATTTTCAGATCCACTGCCCCGGGCAACTGCCTGGTTTTGCCTGGCACCTGGTGCCATCCCCTGCCAGTTCTGCTTGCTTTGCTTTGATCTCATCCCACAAGCATTTCTGTGCCTTCCCCTACTCAAGCACTCTCTGCCTGCAATCAGCTCTTGAAGCTCGTTGTTATTATTATTGCTCCACTTCCCTCTTGCTTGTCCTCTCTGTTCTACTCTGTCAAAGACTCATCTCTTCCACACACTAAACTACAGAACCCTTCAATGCCTGAAAAAGAGGAAAAATATTACATTTAAATACCATCAAACATCCATTTCCAAGCCAGTGCCTTTCTTTTTAAAACACCTGGCTTTCTACCATGCATTTAATTTTCCTGCTTTGCTTCCTTTCACAGTCCTTCACCTGCCAGTACTCACATTGTACATTTCTTTGTGCTTAATCATTTCCTGCTCATCCCCTTGGCTCATATTTTTTCTCTTGTGTTTTTCAGTGAACATGGCAGGTTACTACCAGATCTTGTTCTGCCTGAGAACAACCTACCTCATTCCAGAGGATAAACAAAGAACATGGCAATTAAAATTCAGGAAGACAAAAATCACAGAGATAGCACTGACATTTTTTTCCCCACTCTCATCAGCAACTGACATTTGGAAAATTTCAACCAACTCTAATGAGCAACACAAATTTGTCCCAGTTTGCTAAGAAAGCAAAGCTTGTATGATCACACCCTGCCAAGCAGTTCCATCCTAACCCCTTGTATACTCTGTAAGTCGGTATCAAACAAATGATGCAAAGGCAGTGAGACTCAGAGGTTATCTGTGCTGAAACACAGAGCACCCCAAATCAGCATCCCATGGACTGTGGGATGCAGCAGGAGCTGGCCTGGCCAGCAGAGCAGTGTGGGGCACCCATCAATTCACTCCTCCCTGCTTACACTGAAAGCATCCGAGGTTTAGCTTTAATTATTTCACCTAATACCAAACCATTGCCTTCTGCACCTTCTCCAAATCCCCTTCCAGGATCAGATTATTAGGAACACAACTCTGATGCACTAGTTTCTGTAACAATGATGAAGCATTTTTCTTTTTGCCTACCCCCAAACAGAAAAGGAAAAATCTGCTCTCTACCTTTTTTGAATGATACTGGGGTTTGCAGTCACCAGTTGTGTTTTGGATCCAACGTCCTTGCTGTATTCACCGGATAGAGGAGGAAGGTTGCACCTGCACACAAAGACAGCCAAGATTTTAGATGACATTCAGGACTGACAGGCTTCAGAAAACGTAAAAACGATGTATTACTGGACCAGGCTACAGTTGCTCCCCACTGTACCACACCTATAAGCATTTTTGTACCAGATTGTGGGGAAATAGAGAAATAAAACCTTTTGCAGAGATGAGATCTGTGTAGCTGCTAAGGAAAACATGCATGCACTTGATATTTCTGACAGGATGAAAGACTGTGGAAGAGGCTGTTACTACCTATAGAAGAACTTTTTTTAAAAATCCAAACTCTTTGAAAGTTCTGGTTTTCAAACTGTTTTGTCTTGTTTACCAGTATCAGGCTTTGGATGGATAATACCACTCAATGCTATTACAGGCATTATGACTGGCATTTTTAGTATTACACTGTGGGGTATGATCATCTTACAGAATGTACTGAGAAAACACAGAAGAAAAAATCAGGTGGCTTTTTAGACACGTGTATCTCAGTTCTGCTCACAATCTTGTTCTGGTGGGCAGGGTGGTGATGGAATAAAGCCAAAGCTAGTGAGCAAATTTACTCTGGGAAGCATAGAATCAAGACTCAATAAACCAGAAGCAGAGGGAAACATCCACACAGTGAACAGTCCTAAGAACTCCTCTGTAAAGACCTAGGAGAGGGAGGAAGGTGCAGAAGATGAAGATACATTAAAACAGTATCCAAGCCTGTGCACTGCCCCAAAAATTACTCAGGAGAGATCTACTCAATACATAAAAATTGCACTAAAAACTGGTCTCCAAATATTATTAATTTCAGATTTCTCCTTTAAAACAAAGACAAAGAGTATTTGGAATGCTTAAAATGCAAAAATGAAATAATGATTCTCAAAGAAAAGCAGAATTTGGAATTTTTTTCAGAAAAAGGCTTTTAGGTGTTTATGTTGTTGAGGTTTTCTCTCTGCAGTTTTTGTTAAGTCGAAAAAAACCCAACCAACCAACCCAAATCCAGCCAACCAACAACAAAACAACAAAACAACCCCAACCAAAACCACAGTGCTGCTGGATCAGCCTCTGTCTGCATAGAAACACCAGCTCTCAAACCTTTACATTCTCATCATCAAGCAATGCCAAGGAAAAGGACAGCAATGTCCTAACTGCATGAAACATAATGAATTAAATCACATCCACCAAGAAATACAGAACTTCCAGGAACACTTTCTCATTTTCATGACTGTGCTTGTTAAGATGTGTACAATGTATTGAGATTTCAGTCAGGAAACAGCTTCTAGTTCACTGTAACACAAATTAATAGAAGCTAGAGAAATTCAAAAGAAGACAGAAGAGGTTTCAGAAACTGCAGTCATTGATGGGAAGGGGAAAGGGAAAGGCCAGAAGCATAGGGAAATTTTAATTCTCAGACATAAATTATAAAATCTTAACAAGAAAAAGTTCCTTAAAATAAAGTAAAATAAAAGTCAAACAAATATTTGTGGAGGAAGATTTATAGCTGATTTGCCCTAGGGCAGAGAGGTGGCATAATATCTCTGTCAGATCACAATTGAATGCTCCCTGCTTTGAATAAACAGAAGCTCATAGGGCACACTTTGCAAAAACGAGTTTTGGTTTAAGTTCATCTAAAAGCACTATGAAGGACTAAGACCTCACCCAAGTTTTTATCATCTCAGCATCTAGATAATGACAATTGTTTCATAAGCCAGTCACAGACGCATTATTTCAACACATCATCTGCAAGCCTGATTCCCACCTTACAGTGCAGGAAACATTGAGCAATGGGCTGAATATCCACAGGAAACTGCAGGAAATCTGTTACCTGACCTTCCCAATAATTTCCTTGGATTGATCAGCAGGGTGCTGAGTGTTCTGCAGGTGAGGAACACGCTGAAGCACAAAACTCATCCTAAGAAATTTTATTTTTATTTCTCTTACTGCTATATCTGGTACTGAGACGTCAGTACATGAAAAATAGAGTTAAAGACACAGCCTGGGACTACTAGCCAACACTTCTCTTAAAATAAGCATTAGCAGGTAGGGAGTGAGTGGGGAAAAACTGTTTTTTTCTTAGAAATAAGGATTAGAAACTTTAAAATCAGAAGAAGAGCCCATTACAACCACAATGCCTAAACATGGAGACCATATGCACCTTTGTCATTGCATATGCAGCTTGCTATGCCTTAGGGGCTGAAAACTGCTGCTCTTTTCATCTCTGTGTTGGAACAACTGTGTTGGTAGAAGATGCTCAGCAACCAGATGAGTCTAAACTCATTAAATAACCTTTGCAATTACAACACATGACTGCAGCCATCTTCTCTCACAGGTCAAAGCTTATGGAAATATACGTAAGTGAAATAAAAATTCACATGAAAGGAATTAACAAACAAGGGCAAAACCTGGCAGGACATTTCACACTGCAGAAACTCTTTGAAGACATTGCACAAATATCTTTTAAAAAATGACAAGTGTTATGGAAGTCACTATTGTGCTCTTTCTCTCTCAGTTCTCAGACTATAGAAATGAGATTTAGAAAAGATCAAGTAAATTTTCCATAAAAATGATTTCACATCACTAATACAACTGCGCCTGCAGACAGCAAATGGGATTCTAGCAGGATTCTCCCTATCACTTATTTCTAAATCAAAACAAGCTCTGCACATATAATGGTTGCTTTACCCTCCCTGAAGAGATAGAGGGTTTTATGATCAAGTTGAAATGATCAAGTTCGTTTTTTTTTTAACTTCTGTTGTTTTTGTAACTGGTTGCTCCTACAGCATTTTAATTTCTAGAAAATACAGAGTGCAAGAAACTGCATACAGACTGCAGTCTGTGGTATTTAGTCTATGGAACACCTCAGGAGTTCTGCAGTAATGGCAATCAGAGTGCTGCTCTCCCCCTGTGCTTTACATCTTCTCTTCCCTAAGTGCTCCAAGTATATGTTTGCCTTTAATATGTCCTGTTTCTCTGCATTACAGGTATTTAATAATGAAGGCATTTTTGGTCTTTGCAAATCAGAAATTACAGGAACGGTTTACAGCAAATTTGTATAGTTTTATAATAAGCCATCAGGATGTAATAAGGAGACTTGTTCTAGTGGGTGTTCATTATGCATCCATCAGAAACCCAAAGAAACTCCAGTTCTCATCTCTTTTGGAACATTCCTCCAGTTTCCCCCCCACAACGTTTCTCTTGTTCACGTTTATCAGGGAGGAACTAGTTTCTGTCTTTCTTCCTTAGGATCGCAGACCTAGAAAGTGCCAAATTTAATCACAAAAGCAGTAGCTGGTTCAACATCCCTCCTGACAGGTTCTTGTAAATTGAGGAAGGCTGGAGGGGAAGGAAATGTGAAGAATCAAAAACCTCAAGGGAAGAAGTTGGGCCTTTCCTCAGACAGCCACAGGTCAGTCTTGAGAGAAGAAAAGCAAAGGAAGATTTTGGCTTGCAGCAAGTCAAGCCCTGCCCCCTAAACCAGCCCCTACTCATTCATGGGTTGCACACACGGCATTTAGCTTCAGAGGACAGAGCAGGATGAGGCAGCCTGGCTATCACTGCATAAACAATGAGGAAAGCAGCTCCTCAGCACCTCCCTGAGACACTGCACAGGCCCTCACAACTTTACTGACCAGCACACTGTCCCCTCACCCATATCCCCTTGCAGAACCAAGCCCAAACTCCTTTTTTGCCCCTCCTCACACTTGGACCCAAATTGCTTGCGCAAAGCATCCTGCAAAGGCAGGGCACCAAGGCAAATGATCATAGATTAATGCCAGCTGAACAGCTCTGGGAAGGCTGAGGCTGAGCAATGGAAGGGGGAAAACGTGCCGTGAAGTTTGTGTCTTACCGCATGACAAAATCTGCTTGATCTATTTGTTTGCCACAGCCACTCTTCTTCAGGATCCCACCGTTTCCCACCACGGAACACTTCTTCAGTGGCAGCTGGAAGGGAGTAGCCTAGCAACACAAAACAAGACCAGTGTTACACAGGAGAAAAACATCTTTGTAGCAGCCACTCCTGGGGAGCCCAGGGAGGTGGTAGGGCTCAGTGACAGAAAGAAAAAGGGAGAATTAGGAGTGAAGGAAAATAAATGTACAGAAATGAGTTGGCAAGTACATGTGGAATCAGTCTGATCCCCACTCCCCAAACCAGGATGCAACAAACGTGATACAGAAGATGATTTTCTGCAAAACCAAAACTGCCTGGTCCTGATGCAGAACTGGCCAAAATCAGGCAGCTCACAAGCCTTCCAGGCAAGCTGCAAGGACACAGGGGAAACAAGACAACCAGGAAAACAGGACAAACAACCCATGAGAGTGATCTTCCTGAGCTGATAGACAAAAGACACCTCTGAGGAAGAAAGGAAGGAAGGAACAGGGAATGATGTGATGACAGAAGTGTACTGGGAATCTGGAGTCACCCTGGCTCTCTCCATGGCTGTGTTGCTGGGACAGGTCAATCCAGAGCCTTAGGCAAACGTATTTGAAGCTTGACAACAGCTCCTCAAACAGCCAGTTGCCCAGACACATTACAAATCAGTATCAGCATAAATTAAAATTAGAATGGGACCATTTTAGCTGAGGAGCTCCTGTAGCTGCTGAAAGGGCATGAAAGCACAACGTCAAATGGTCATGGGATCCTGTGCACCAAACACAGCAATATGTTAGATCTGCATAGTCCTCATTCCAGAGGATCTCCAGCTATGGATGGGACATGTTCCTGCCAGCCACCAGCCTCTTGTGAGCTTGGGGCAGCCATGTAAGCGGCACACAGCACTTCAGAGCAGCCCAGCACATGACAAAAAAAAGGTGCTGAAGAGACATGTCAATTTAAAGCAGTGTGGTTTAGGTACAGAATGTGATTTGTCTATAATACAAGAGTTAATATTCTCCTCAAGCAGAAACAGTTGTGCAGGGATTTTTATTTAGCAAACCTGCCAAAGCCCAGCTTTGCAGCAGAGACAGGAGTTACTGCGCAGGCCTCAGAGAACAGGGATGCCAGGGAGAGAGGCTGCAGCAGCACAGAACAATTCTCTCTGGGTGGCCTCGCTTGCATGTACAGAGCAACATCTGCCATTGCTGATGGATTCACCAGGCACTGCAATACAGGACACGGTCCAGAAAGCAGAGCCAGGATTACAGCACAGACTCTGCATTTTTAACAACTTATTCCTGCTGCCTTATTTCTCTTCTTCCTACACTTACTTGCTTTGTCTACCTTTCTCTGCAAACTAGACTCTGTCCAGCTTGCATAAAGCCACAACTTGCCTTTTAATGAAAAAACTAACTCTGGCTTAAGATATGCCTAAGCAGAAAAGTAAATTTTATGTCCTGAGAGGCAGTCATGACAGCACAGCAGAGCAATACTGACTATGCAGCTGCATTCTTGTCCTGCATCTGCCTTCTCAAGATCTTTTAACAGTTACTGGCATATCTTGAGATTCAAAGGACATCTCATCTCTGAGATGACCCTGATCAAATGAGAACTCACATTCTCTGTAAAGGCATGGGGGTGGGAAGCAGAGGAAATGCAGACTAGATGTGTTCTATAAATAACAGTACCTTTCCTAAAGATACATCAAAGCTCCCTTCAAGACAGCTGGTTACACAGAGGCTGTGCCAAACCACAAAGGCAGCAGATATTAACTCTTGCTTTTAAGGGTAGTGGGCACTGTCACCAATTCTGTGCCCTTAGGCCTCCCAAACAGACATTCAGCAGTTAAATGCTCCCACATTCTGTGAGTCACCAATAAGCCTTTAATATTGCTTGGGATGACTTGCTGTCCTTCAAGGGAGGCTTATTTCCTGTTCTGCTCAGAGGTGATAATAGCAGTTCTCATTTGCATACATACTTTGGTTTCCAGAAGCTGATGAAGTTTTAAAACTCTTGTCCTTTTTTTTTTATCCTGAGCACAGCCTTGCTACCTGGTGTGCACAGAGAATTCCCACACCAAGATGAGGTACTTCTATTTTTTATTTTAGTTTGTGCAAAGTAGGGAGCTTGGTGGGAACCCACACTTTGTGTAAATAGACACAATTTCTACATTTTAACAAACAATGGCATCAACACACATTGGTTCCAAATTACACGAATTTTTCATTAATCAAACCCTAATTTACTAGCTATATCTCTTGCTTATTATTCTAACTCTTCTTCCCCCCGTTTACTGCTTAGTCCTGTTGACTTCACTCCTAGAGGCTCTTGTCCAAACAGCCTATTCATTTCAGAACAGCACTCCCTTTCCCTTAAAACAAAGGGCTAGCCAAGCCTATAAATTTCCACAAGTTTCACAATGCAACTACTCAATCACACCTGCCAAGGTATAGCTACTGATTAACAACAAAATAATTCCCAAGTTTGGATCACATCTTGGACTAGGCATCACTTCAGTGAGTCTAAGAGGCAAAAGAACAAGCTCAGGGCTGACAGGGTGATGTGAAGAAGCCAAAGGAAAGCAGAAAGGGCAGACTATATCATCATGGTGGGTGTCTCTCTGCCTAACCTGTGCAGATGCACTTGCTCCAGGCACAGAGAGGAAAAGCAGGCTGGACACAGCTCCTGGTGAAAGCCACCATGCCCACAGACACTCGTGCCTCCCCCCGCACAGCACTGAAGGTTCGGGACGTGGCACAGACATCGGAGCCCACACACCCGCGCACCCCCTTTAGCTTACAATGATCAGTGGTCTGCTTGCCACAAGCCCACCCTTTCAAACTCACCACAGGCATCGAGCAAAGGCAGGGTCCAGTGCCACTGCCAGCGTGCAGGGCTGCAAAGTCCCAAGGATCAACTGTCCCTGCTGCTAGGGGGCATTGCAGGCGCTCTGGGCTCAGAGAAGAGCAATTATTAGGATGACCTGGGAGAACCCTGCGTTTGTTATCTTGCACATGACTTTGCTTCAGACGTTCAGGTCACAGATCTGTGTTACTGCTGAGACTGCAGGGACGTTCCAGGAGCTCTTTGTCCAAACAAACACAAAACTGTCTGCTCACACAGAACTGATACAAGTCCTAGACTCAAGTGTGCCCATAAGTAGCTATGAAATACATGGCTTTTTTTCCTCTCTGCACAAAACCTTCTAATGCTTTTCTTCGTTACCTTCCACATCACAACACTTTGCTAGGCCAATTATCGGTTCATAGTTGACAGTGTGAAAATTCTCACATTAAAGGGACCCAGTTGTCATTTGTGCTAAATGATCATAAAAACCTCAGCTGTCTTCCTCCTTAGAATTCTAAGCCAGACTAACAAATGCAGGCTTTAGGCAGCAGAGTTGTAACAAAAGCATTTCCACTAATATTAGCTTCCTGAAACTCTGTTATTTTCATTGTCAACACATGTTATTTTCTTCATTCATAAAATTTTTATGAATGGCCACAGCCTTGTGGGTGGACTGGAAAAGCCAGCCTCAGTTTATTTAGTATGATAGAGAAAATGTACCAGAAACCCACCAATTTATCCCCATTATTAAGCAATAACTGCCATAGAATTTACAAATACTTTTAAATAGTAACACCTTGCATATTGGAAATAAGCAGGAGGAATTCCCTTGTAAACAAAAGTCAAGCACTTTATTAAATGAATTGCATGAGGCATTTTTTAAAAGGTATCTCCCAACAACACCAGAGCCAGGAAGGCCCCACTGTCTCATTTTCCCCCTTTGAAACAGTGAAACTCTACTGGCAATCAGTGAAGGCATTCTAGTTCATATTCATGTAAACAAAACAAAAAGAACCTGCACACCCCCCTGCAAATTCAGTGACAAATAAGCACACAGAGCAATGGATTAAAGACTCCCAATTGAACATGGGACTAATTTAACAAAGCATCTCTCAAGCAATGCACTGATTAGCTTCATCATTCATCTAAGCAGAAATAAATCATTGTCATCAGTTAAAAGAACATTACACATACTAACAAAAAATAATTTTAGATAATGCTGCTCTAAATCACTTTGATTTCATTGTTAGGTTGCTAATGCACTAATTTTTTGCCCACTCACTGCCAAAGACTTCAATCAGAAACCAGGTTCTCACTGGAAAAACAGGAAAAACTACAGTATTCAGCCTCTGCTTTAATGCTGAAGATACAGAAATCATCGAAAACACTGAGAACATAAATGAGAATAAATTATCTTTTAAATAAGCCTTTTGAATTGGAAAGATGATGTGGTTTTGCTGTCCCTTTTGAGCAGGCAGCATCACAATGAGGAGGGTGAGGCTGTAGTGGATTCCCTAGGGAGCCAGCTGGACCCTGAGAGCCCCGGTGCCCTTTCAGCTGCCAGCTGCTGCAGGGTGGCAGTGGCTCCTCCTCCCTCGTCCACAGGTCACATTTGGGCTGGTGGCCCTTGGTGCCACCCTCAGAGCTGTGAGACACGGCAGCTCGGCCACAAATCCCATCAGTGCCAGGGAAGGCGTGTCCCAACAGGGAAATGGGGGCTCTGCTTCTCCCATTTCCTCCTCTCCAGCCAGGTGCAGGAGCCCAGAGCTAGGAGTGACCCAGGGGCAGCAAGGGAACAGGCACAGCATCAATCACAGATTGGTTTGGCCTGGAGGGACCTTCGAGATCACCGTGCTCCAACTCCTCTGGGCAGGGACATCTTCCTCTGGACCAGGCTGTGCAGAGCCCCATCCAAACCTCCCTGGCCTTGAACACTTCCAGGGATGGGGCACCCACAACTGCTCTGGGCAGCCTGTTCCACTGCCTCACCACCTTCACAGAAATCAATCTCCAATTCCACATACCTAGTCTAAACCCACTCTCTCTCACTGGAGCAGGTGGGACTCTGATTAAAATGCCATTATTACAAGAAGAAATGGTGGCAGTGACCCTGAAAAGATAAAGAGATCCCACATGGACCTCCAGCTACCTTCTTCAGCTGACTTTGGCACTGCCAGCTGGTACATGTTGAAACCTGAAGCTCGGTGTTTGCACCAAAGAGAAGTTGCCCAGGTGGGACAAGCTCCTCTGTAGGTGCCCATGTCTCAGCCATGACAGCAGTGTCTTTATTCAGCCCTCAGGGGGAATTCACATTCGAGCTTATGCAAACTTTGTGCTCTCCACAAATATCTGCTTTAGGCAGCACTGTTTTCCACAAGATCAGAAGCTCAGGAACTATTTACACAGGGACCCCTTGGAAGGCTAAACGCATGGCAGGGCTGCTGCAGGAGAAGCTCTGCTGCCAAAAAGGATCCATGAACTGAGAGCAGCCACACGCTGAAGAGAGAACACTTTGCAGCATTATTCACATAAAGCACGGAGCAGCAGTGACTAAGCTGGCAGTCACTTTTAGTTCCAGCTGCACTTTAAGTAGGAACTTCAAAATGGTGTGAACTTTAACAGCTTTCTACCCAGCATGATGTCACTGCAAGGGAGCACTTGCTTGGAATTAAAAGAACGTTTCACATTGCTGATGTGACATTTAATTCAATAGAGTCAGCCCCCATACAGCCAGGACGGCACAGTGTGGGGATTATGGAAAAAATAAACCAAAAAAAGCACGTCTGTAGATGGGAACAGGTTACTGACTGCATATCATAGGCAGTATTTTAAATAATGAATGCTCTGGCAATGTCAAGGGTATCCTCCGTGACAAGACAAAAATAATAAATAGGTGAGAAATTCCAACGATCTGCAAGATTTCTGGATCCAAACTTTACAACCTGCAATGCATTAGGACCCCAAAATTTAATTAAAAATCATAAAAAGAAAATATCATTTGGTGATATTGCAGGGGTGGGGAGGGTTTCTCTTACTCCAGGAGATGTTACCATTTCCAACATTTCCACAATTGTGAAGCCTCAAGAAGAACTTGCCTCCCAAATAGCTGCATTTAAATGTTCTGTGGAGTCACCCAGCCCCATGTAAATGGTAGAAAAAAGGAAAAATAGCACACAAATTCCTTGAGGAACAGCGTGACCAGAAGCCATACACAACTGCTCTGCTGGCTTCCCTTACCCCTTCCTGCACTCTTGGGTGCTGCCTTTGATTGATGCAGGCACTGCCTCCCACAACCACTGGCACCAGGTGGCACAAAGACACAGCAGGCATTCCAGCACTTATTTCCCTGCTTCTCAATCTGCTCCAAGTCTCAGCAGAAGATAAAAAGCTGTGTATCAACCTGTGAACACCAGGGCTGCATGAATAAAATGCTCTAAGCCTAAGCCAAAAAAAGTGCACCCAAACCTTTTCAAGTTGGGACTGTGTGTTGCATGGAAACAAGAATGAACACAAATCATCACTTCTGGGCAGAAATCAACTTCTTTAATGTCCTGTAAATCTATTAAACAGCACAAGTAGCTATCTTATGATAGTTTAATGAGTTTTCCTGCAGGTCTGGGAAAACACAGTAGGAACTCAAGGCAGTTAATCTCCTGCCTTGCAGTGCACAACATCCTGGCTGAGGAAGGCACTCTCTGCAGGCACACACTAACTCTCATGCACAAAAGCCTTTGTTAAAGTAAATAACTTACATTCCAGGTAGAGAAACGAGGATAAAATCAAATAATGTGACTGCCAAATGACGAAGTCCTCCAACTCCTGCCTGTACATTCTCCCCCAGTGATTTCAAGATGCACAGTTTGAGTAGCAAGCAGAAACCAGAAGAGAACAGGGAAAATTACAGGGTGTCTGCTTACTTATGTCTGGGGTAGGAATAAGTAAAGAACATTGAACTGTTCTCCTGTGGCAGTGTGGGACAGCACATAGTCAGCAAGGAAGACATCTGCAGATTTTGCAAGACCAACTATTGCTCAGGAAGGAGCACTGTTTACTTTTCGCTGTTTTACAAAAGGTTTATCAACAATTTCATGTTCCTCAAAATGTCATTAGCAAGACACAGTATACACAATAAAAAAGGCTAGTTTCAGTGCATAAAAAATAAAAAGGGCTTCCAATCCTAATTGCAGAAAGGACAATAACACCCATAGAAATGGATCTCTGAATTCCTGATCCCATTGATATGAATATGCAGATACAGCAAAGGTAATCAATCAACTTATATAGGCACCAAAATATGGATTTAGCTATTGTGGGAGGTATCAAAGTAGCAACACACTTCCATTTTGACACAAACTCAGACAATGAACCCCTACAAGGAAAAGATCTTCTCATTAACAAGCAAGCCTTGCCTTTCTCTTACCTCTCAATAGTTCAGATAAATCACTGACATCTTTTGAGACTCACTGGTTAAAAAGACAAGGAGCAAGGACTGAGCTGTCCAGGAAATTTCAGCAGAGTTTAAACACTGAGATTGGTTTCTCAGCAGCATGGAAAGACTGCTGATGTTAATACTTCCACACTTCCATTTGTTTCTCCTCTATTAATGAGAAAAATTAAGCCTCTTAAGAAAGTTTCACTTACCTTATTGATAAGGAGGCAAAACATAACTTTTAAGACAAATTTCAGACCTTGAAAACTGCAAATTTTACAGCAGATATGGAGGTTATTTAATAATGTATCAGCCTGCATCTTACACGTTTATTCCAGCCTTCATGCAGAAGCACATGATCATATGGCACACGACCTGGCTGATGTAACTAACAGGACATGAAAAACTGACACAAAGACTTGAAAAGCAAATCACAGCACAGCAGGAGAACAACACAGAGACCTGCAAGGACTGCACAACAGGCAGTGGTGCAGGTCTGCACTCACAACACTTTGTTCAGGCCAGTCTTTCTGCAGGGAAGTAGAGTCAAGGTTAAAAGCCCTTGCTGGAAAGTCAGAAAGGAGGTCAGCAGCAGCAAAGAATTTACACATAATGAGTGACTACCAAGGTCCTTAAAAAGCCATGTTTACCAACTAAGGAAGCAATTAGAGGGAAGTGCAGTGCCATGTAATGTCATGTCTAAAGGTTATGAAAACAGAAGTTCAGAAGGCCAAGGAGGTAAAAGAGAATAATTATTGAAATTACAGAACCAATGAAGTTTCCATTAGCTATTTATCTTTCTGGTAATGAAAACAGAACTCCTTAAAATGCATTATCACATAGGGGCATGCAAATAATTAATGAATAGCTTATCATGACTGATTTGAATGAACAGCAGTCACTTCTACATCAATAATAAAACACTTAGCAACATAACACTAAATGGGGAAAAGTGCCATTTCCTTATAGAGGGATATAGCTTCCCTAAAAAGTAATCAGAAAATGTCATTTTTTTGCAAACCTACACAAATCCTTGTCCAGAGAAGAGCAGTGGAGCTGGGGAAGGGTCTGGAGCACAAGTCCTGTGGGGAGTAGCTGAGGAAGCTGGGGTTAAGCATGGAGAAAAGGAGGCTCAGGGGGAACCTTCTCACTCTCCACAAGTTCCTGCAAGCAGGATGCAGCCAGGTGGGAGTCGGGCCCTGCTCCCAGGTAATGAGCTACAGCACAAGAGGAGGTGGCCTCAAGCTGTGCCAGGGAAGGTTCAGGGTGGAATCAGGATGAATTTCTCCACTGAAGGACTGGCCAGGAACCAGAATGGGTTGCCTAGGCAGGTGGGGCAATCACCATCCACTCAGTGCTGTGGTCTAGTTGAGAACATGGAAATCATTCAAAGATTGGAATCAAGGCTCCTGGAGGTCTTGTCCAACCTAAACGACCCTGTGATTCTGTGATAGTTCTCGGGGACTCACTCCCCTACTGAGAGCGCAGCCAGACAGGGAGGCCAGGCCTGAGGAGCCCAACCCAAACCAAGACAGCACAATTACGCATAAGGATCTGAAATCTGACCTCACACAAAGAAGGGCTTCTTCTCACTGACTCGGTGCTTCCCTTGCTTTCGGCACCGGAGAATTCAGAGAACCCAGTGCACCTCCTGCCGCAGCCGGGTCTCCCCGTGCGCGCGGTTTGACGGTGCAGGACCCTGGACAGCGCTGGGATCCGCCAGGCCCGGCCCGCCCTCAGCGGAGGTGACCGCGTCCCTCAGCACAGGGCCGGAAACAAACCCTCTGCTCCAGGTTGTAACCTGGAGAACACAACGAACAGCTTCAATAAACTACAACTCCCTCAGCCGGGGTGCCGGCATCCCTCAGCAAAGGGCCCTCAGCGGGGGTGACCGCGTCCCTCAGCAAAGGGTCGCAAACAAACCCTCTGCTCCCTGGAAAACACAACGGAAACTTTCAATAACCTGCAACTCCCTCAGCGGGGGTGACCGCGTCCCTCAGCAAAGAGCCCTCAGCCGGGGTGACAGTATCCCTGAACAAAGGGCCTGAAACAAACCCTCTGCCTCTGCAACCTGGAGAACACAACGGAAAGTTTCAATAACCTCCAACTCCCTCAGGGTGCCGGCATCCCTGAACAAAGGGCCCTCAGCGGGGGTGACCGCGTCCCTCAGCGCAGGGCTGGAAACAAACCCTCTGCTCCAGGCTGCACCCTGGAGAACACAACAAACAGCTTCAATAAACTGCAACTCCCTTCTGCCAGCTGAACAAACAGCCATGGAAGTGAAGTTCCACAGGGAATACCTCCTCGGAAAGGTGGCTAAGCATCGGAATGGACTGCCCAGGGAGGTGGTGGAGTCACCATCCCTGGAGGTGTTATGAAATGACTCAGTGCTATGCTTTAATTGGCAAGGGGGTGATTGGTCAAAGGTTGGACCTGATGACCTTGGAAGTCCTCCAACCTTAATGATTCTATGGTTCTATGAAATCACATTAGTTGCTAGGACATCATATTATTTTGTTATGTTTAAGGTATTGTCAGACCCAGCAAGTAGGTTTTGAGCTTCCTATCAAGCTAAAGCCAATTTTTCACTTAAAGCAATTCCCAAACCTGCTGCAATTCCAGGCCAAATTAATGAACATCCAGAGCAGCAGGAAGTTGTTAACAGCATGGGAATGGATGGAATACTCCCAGAGTAATAAGCACTACCCAACAGCAAACTACCTAAGCCCAGAGCCTTCCCTCCACTTTGTTTTTGGGGCCTGCTTCAGCCCCAGTTTAATGGCTAGGCAGAGGAGGGACAGCTTCTATCTGCAAACATTGGAGCCTTGTGACCTGGAAGAGGATGGGGTAAAGGAGCAAACAGCTTGGAGTGCACCAGCAGGAGTATGTGAGTCCCAGCAGGGATGAGAGGCTGTTAATTAGGCTCATGCTGAACCCACTCTCAGTACTTGCTAACATAGAACAGTAACGCTCAAACACGATGGCTGCAGTTCCCAAGCAGCATTTCCAAAGACATCCTTAGGCCAGACTTGTTCCTGTGGCTGAGAAAATTACTCTTATCCTCACTCTGCTGCTTTACTTTTCATCCTTTTGCCAAGATATGTCATACAAGAATTGTCATCATCTTTCACCTTTCGAAAACTGAGTTATCTGACTTTGATGCTCCCCAAAATTAAGCTTCTGAATTTTCCTTTAGCTTTCTTTATTCACATGATGGATCTCATGGAATACAGCACAGGTTGGTTGGTGGCTTTTGATAAGAGATGTATAAAGTCATAGAATGGTCTGGGCTGGAAGGGACCTTAAAAGGTCATATTGTTTCAACACCTTCCACTCTCCCAGGTTGCTCAGAGCCCCATCCAATCTGGCTTGAACTCTTCCAGGGATGGGGCATCCACAGCTTCTCTGGGCACCCTCTGCCAGGGCCTCACCAGCCTCAGAGTGAAGATTTTCTTCCTAATATCCAATGTAAACCTACTCTCTGTTAGCTGGAAGTCATTCCCTCCTGGTCTGTCACTACATGTAACTGTGCCCTTCCCACAGGATCTCTAACTTTTTTTTTAGAGTTCTCTAAGTCAATTAAAGGGATATATTCCAGTGTTGTTGCTCTCCACACGTCTGGATAGCCTTTAAAGGGCAGGCAAAAATGATTGCAAAATGACTTTTGAATGCTGTACAATATATAAATTATGTCCAGCCAAAAAAAATCACACTTAGAGAAAATGTTCCTCCCTTAGGCATAGAATCTCTTATAATATGACCTGTAATTAGAAAGTCAGATTAAGCTCTTTTCTCTTTCTTGCATCACTAGTAAATATTCTACACAAGTGGACCACCAGGCCTTCCATTTTTGTCTTGGTCCTCTGACAATGCCATTCATGACAGCTAGAAATGGCAGATATTAGACCATCCCACTGCTAACAACCAAGTTAACAACAATATCGTGCCCTTTTTTCCCCCCAGTAAATAAGATTTTAGTGACTCTAAAATATGCAGCATAAACAGATTCCTTTTAACAGCATCCCCCTTGTAGTGTTACTTACATTTTCCTACCTTTCAACCCAGATCTGTACTCTTTTCACCACAAAAAAATGTGACTCTCGGACCACCAGAGCCTACATATCCTCCTTTTCATTCAGCTTCTCCTTTTTGTCAGCAAAGCAATGGCACATTTGGGTGTTTCATGTCAGTTAAATCCCAAAGAAAACCTTACCAGAACTACCTAGTTACATTGAGCTTTTTTGTAATCTTTCATAAATCAAATCCAGATTCAACTGAAAAGTTGAACTCATGTATATTAATAAATTAATGGCCTGCATTTTTCATTCATGAAATAGTTTAGTGGCAAAGCCTCCACTTAAGCAGTGAGAATTTTCAAGGTATCATTAAGCCTGAGGAGGACACTTGTAGATACAACTGACTGGCAGACTCTGCACTCCAAATATTCCAGTGAAGAGGAGGGTGTTTTACAGCACTTTGCTAAAGATAAATTAGCAATGAATCTACATCAGAACTCAAAACGGGCAAGTCTTTCACAGCAAGTTTGGCAAAGTGGTGGGTCACGGGCTACACTGTTTTGTTTAAATCACTTCTCCCACTCCTACTTAAAATGCAGACATCCAAACTCAATACAGCAAAGCAATCTCAGCAAGAGCTGCAGTGAACTTGCAGTAATTCATGTGTGCCAGGACTCCCCACAGAACAAGCACAAACCCCACGTGTTTCAGAGCAGGAGCTTCACTCTGTGTGCAAATTAAACATTCCCTCGGGAATTTCCCTCTCCAGCCACAGACACTGAATGCCACTCATCCCAGGGTGTGGACCAGGAGCAGCTCCTCACAGTTAGGTATAAAAGGTGAAAAAATCCCCTTTCCAAGAGCATTGCATAGGAGCATGTAAGGTTTCAGGCAGCCAGCACTCAGCACTTCTCCCAGCTGCCACACACAACCTATTCCAAGGATGAAGGCACACAGGCAGACAAAAGAAAGGGGTTTTTTGTCGGGCTGCCTGTGGCAGAACAGCTTGCTCTGAAGGACAGACCTCTAAGGCAAAAGCTCACACAATCAGACAAAACACCCCTGTAGTTCCCAACATGAAGCACGTGTTCATGTGAAGAAATATCAAGCCCTAACACGGAGAGTTCTCAACAGAGAGTTCCTTGGTAGATAGAATGTTTTCAGTTCCTTCCAAAGTGCTGAATGATGTAATTGTATATTCCTATGCATCACACACATAGACCTACAAAGAGAGGCCACAGCAACAAAAATGCAATTAGACACCATAACATCTGGGAATAAGCAATAAACAGAGAAAACAACCAACTCCAAACATGAATGAAAAAATACTGCCATGATTTTGTAATAAATTTATGAGCAGACAAAGTGCTCAGTGCTGACCCAGCAGATGAGGAAACTGCCTACACAGCTGATTGGACAACCCTGAATTTATTTTCTCTAAGCACTGTTGTAATTTATATCCATTTTCACAGCCACAGCAGTGCCTTAAAGAACCTAAAGCACAAGGGTAAAGCTCAGTCATTCAATTAACAGCCCAAGCAGCTGTAAGGATAAAAATTACAATTATTTTCTCCATAAAAATCTGTAATTTCTACAGTCAATTTTAAATTGGAGCTATTCTATGTATGAATTTCAAATAGAGGATAACTTGGGCTAGCATTTCTCAGCATTCTGATTGCAATCCAGATGTGTGGTATGTGTAATTTCTGTTTTGATTGTTCACAGTTTTCCAGGATTTGGTCTGGGATCTGATCTCCCAGCAGCCTTTCCATGGCACTCTAAGCACAGAGTTCCTAACCCCAGAGAACCTACAGCCTTGACTGCATCTGCTTTGTTTCCTGTTCCTTCCCTCAAATCCAAGTTTCTCTCCTCCATCCAAATGAAACTACTGCAAGTCCCAGAAGAGTGGGAAGAATATTGAAGTACGGCATAAATTGCTCTTAACACACCAGCAAAGACAAAAATAATTTTCACTCAGCTCATCTTTTTTTCAGAGACAGCTTTTTTATCCCTCGAATAAGTAGCTAGACATCCACTGAAGGCAAAACAAAGACGTGGCACTCAAAAGACAAATTTTGCAGTAAAACCTGTGGTTTTTAAATTTACTCTTTCTGACGGGAATTTGGAGTGCAGCCACTGCAAGTTAAGTGCTAGTTAGGCATATGTTAGGGAAAGGAAGAAGACTCTGAAAGCATCATTTCAGAGAAAATGATTATTGAAAGACTATGAATTCTGGTGGAAAGGTTACTCATCAAAGCCAAATGCACATCTTTCACATTTTTACAAGTTGTACTGCATTTAGCTGCTTTGAAAGCACAACAGGGTATGAACATATTGGCCAGGGGAAACTTCCTAATGTACAGGGGAAAGAGCTATGAAGTGACTGACTTGGATTGCTGCCAAGTCAGCAATCCTGCACAACTCATGCTTCCCATATTTACTCAAGCTTTAAGGAGATTTCAAAAAGGAACCCCACCTGACCTGCTAACAAGATATTTAACAAAATAATTTTCCAGGGTTCCAAAACCCTACTCTGCAGAGCATTAAAATAACATCAAATTGACTTGAAAACTCCACAGACAAATGTCATCCCAATGTGCTGACTGAGAATAGAACCAGGGCATTTCTGTGATCAGAAAAGATCAAAACAGCACAAAGAAACAAATGGAGGGAGCAAAGGAAAACATAATAACAGAATAATTTAGAAGGGAAAAGACCTCCAAGGTCATCAAGTGCAACCTTTGAGCCATCACCAGCTTGTCAACTAACCCAGGGCACTGCCTGACACCAACGATGAGCAGATCATTCTGCAGTTCAGAAACTGACCATGAAAATGGGTTCTTTCTAGAACCCTTTGAATCTCACTGCAGGTGTGCAGATTACTCTGCTAGTGGACTAATGGAGTAGCAGTGCCAAGGAAGGGGGCAGTCTGTCTCTGTGCAGGACTCCTGTGCCCACAGCAGGGTAAGGCAGAGGGGCCAGAAGCATTACTCTGTGGGAAGCAGGAGCACAATGGGATCTGTGCTCCTTGCCTGCGCCCCTGCAATGTCCCTGACCCTGAGGTGTGTGCTAAGCTGCAGGGACTGCACACAGCGTGCCAGCAGCTCAGAAAGCACTGCTGGCAGTCAGCTGCTCCCTGAACTGTGAGCGAAAGGCCAGCTAGAAAGAGATAAAGACTGCAGAACAGCAGCAGCAGGTGGGGAGGCCTGGGGGCTCCCTAGGAGGGAAGGCAGAGACAAACGTGTGGTGAGAAAAGAAGGATAAAGAACTGAAGTAGCAGACCAGGGAGCTGTCATCATTCTCCACCGGAAAAGGGGACAATGATCCAAAGGAATACTGAGGGTAGCAGATGTCTTTGACAAAAGCCAGCACAAAAGTACACTGGAATGAGAGAGTTTTGAAAAAACACTGATTTCCTCTCACCCTCTTAGCTGTAACAGAATTAATCACAAATACACCATTAACAGAATGTACATGTTCATTCGCCTCACTTCTATACTACCAAAATCCCTGTTGCTATCAACAAAAGGTGTATTTACTGTTTTTTTACAATTTTTTCCCCTCTCAGTCAGACACCAGCTCCAAGTTGAGCTCAGCCATTGCAAGATCCTGTCCCAACCGACAGGCCAGAGTTTTGCTCTTGCAGATTTAAAGACAAAGTGTCTCTGATGAGAACTTGTGTAATCAAGACCTCTCTGTGAGGTCTCTTGGCAAATCAGGCTTGATTTTGATCTGTCTTTTACATTGTCATCTCCACGGAGAAGTAAGGGTAGCAGAGTCATGCAGAACATTAGCCCCTGACAAATGTATGACAAAAACCCAATGAAGCTGGTGACACTATTTAGGAGGAGGGCAGCTTCCAGCCCAACCTGCTTTTCTGCAGCTGGAGATGCTCTGAAGGAATGCAAATACAGCTCAGCAGCGGGAAGATAAAACAAAGCAGGGTATGGAAGCAGAATCTCTGCTGAATGAAAGGGCAGCATTTCTGCTTGCTCACATGTCTGTAAATATCTGTGCCTGACATGACTTGCCAGAGCTGCTCCAGCAGCTCCCCTCAGAGCCACCAGGGCAGAGTGGGCACAGCCACCACACGGAGCCTTCCAGGTCACCTCACCCTGGGCAAATATCACCCTCAACCAGAGCTGGCAGACACAATCAGCTGCAGTGCTCCATAAAGCAGGGAGCCGGCAGTGCTCACATGAAGGGGAAAGAAAAAAGAAAATATAGCAGGGACATAGTTATTACCATGCATTTTACAAACCAAATGAGTGTGAAAATCAAGTTTACATGGTTAGCAAGAGTAATATTGCACGGAGGTAACTGGCATATCAAACTTCAGAGCACAGGAAAAATGGAAAAAGGGCCAAAAGCTAATGTTTAAAAGAATAAAACCAGGTACTGTATCCTGCATAGCTAATTACTGTGAATGAGGAGTTCCTTGCAGGATCAAAATGCTAATAATGAAGCAAACAAGAAGGATCTAATTTACATTAGAGTAGACCCATGCTGAACACTTTCTAACTTTGCCTCTACGTTTTTTACCTCTGAGGAACAAAGACTCTTTGAAAGCACAAAAATGAAGCTTCTGGTCTACTTGGAAACGTTATTTATTTTGTAGGCTTCACATAACAGCAGGTTTCAGAAAAGCACTCAGCCTTACAAGTGCTCAGTGGGAGCACATATCAACCTTAGAGGTAAACAAACATTGCTAATTATCACAAGAAAGGGGTTTTCTACAACTTCCTTGTCTCTCAGAGGGTCTGTTCTCAAACAGATATCAACATGAAATTCACAAAACACAGGGACTACCTTGGCTCCATGACAACAATCCGGTGTAAATGCACACCTGACCATGGCAGTATCTGATCATATCTCAAGAGAATGCTGCAGCAAATAACATAGAATCAGAGAACAGCTTGGGTTGGGAAGGACCTTAAGGATTATTGAATTGCAACCCCACTGCCACGGGCAGAGACACTGTCCACTAAGACCTGGTTGCTCAGAGCCCCATCCTCAAATAGTTCCAGGGATGGGCTATGCAGAACTTGTCTGTTTCAGTACCTCACCTCCCTCATGGTAAAGAATTTTCCCCAATATCCCATCCAAACCTACTCAGTCAGTGTGAAGCCATTCCCCCTGTCCTGCATCTCCAGGCCCCTGTAAAATGTCTCTCCTCCTCTGTTGCAGGTTCCCTTCAGGCACTGCAAGGTCACCATGAGGTCACCCCAAAGGCTGAACAATCCCAATTTCCCTGCTTTCCTCCCAGCAGAGCTGCTCCATCCCTGTAATCAGCTCTGGTGTTTCTCCTCTGGACTCACTCCAACAGCTCCATGGCCATGAAGGAATCCTCGTTCAGTCAGATTAGACAAAGAGAACTCATTCACTACATAAAAACTTGGCTAATAAAGGCTGAGAAACTGGGAAAAAGGAAAAAGAATGTAATTATTTGTTGTGCAAGAAGCCACAACACCAAAATTATGAGAACTGCACTCAGCAAATGTTACAGGGCTAAATCCTGGCTGTGCTGAAGTCAGCTGAACACTTGTGTTGACTCAGAAGTAACCAGGTTTCACTTCCCCTGTTTTACCACATACTTCATTACTCATTTTGCCACCACAGCTCCTTCTGTGTTCATGTACTGGTCAGAGTATCACAGGGGCTCTCTAGATCTCTTCCTTTTTGTTTTTGTTCTTTGTGTGAAGGAAAATGAACAGTGGTCCAGCATATCTATTTGCTTACTGTGTGGAAAAAAGGGATTTTGCAATATTTCTTCCCCACAGACTCTACCTGAAGAAACCCTTATTTTAATATTCTCCAGAGGTCCTCAGGCATAGATTTACCTGTTCAATAACACCATGCATTGAATTTGAATGACCATGAGGTGCCTGAGTGAATTGTTACAAAGGCATCATAGTCATCCAAGAATTATTTCTCTTTGGCTTTCTCATTTTGACTGGCAGAATACTGGATCAGGGAACAGATCTCTCTAGCCTTTGCTTTTATTGTCTTCTTTCACCTCAACTGTCTCCCGTTGAGCCCAGTCCCAACACTGAAATTTGCAGCATTGCTCCACAGCACCAAGCTACACTGTGCACAGAACAATCAGCAACACTAAACACGAGCTTGTTCGAGCAGAAAGGTGACATTAAGCTCTGCTTTGGAGTATTTGGTACTGGTGTGTTGTGCCATTTAAAGGATACATCTCAGAATATATTTCTGAGGACACCACACAGTTAATTGGCACATATTTTCATTACAGACCATCAGAAAAACAACAACGTTCAGAAGTTTAAAAAAACCCCAAGCTATTTGAGTAAAAGACTTGCGGTTGTTGAGCCTAGAGAAAAAGACTGTGGGGAGACTTGATAGCAGTCATATGTGGAAAAGAGAAGAAAAAAACATCTCTTAACTTATAGCCAAGGGGAATTTCAAGTTAGATATCAGGAAATGTATTCTGTGCATGAGGGCAGCAACTTACTAGACTGGACAGCCTAGTGGGTTGTGGAATTTCCATGAAGAAGCTGAAAAAATTATTAGATAAATATTTCTGAGAAACATGAAAGATAGGAGACTTAGATTAGATGTTAGAAAGAAACGGATCCTGGCAGAGGCTGCCCAGAGCAGCTGTGGCTGCCCCATCCCTGTCAGTGCTCAGGGCCAGGCTGGATGGGCTCTGAGCAGCCAGGTCTGGGGGGAGACGTCCCTGCCCATGGGGCTTGAGGTGATTGTTAGGGTCCCTCCCACCCCAAACCATTCCAGTGTGCTGGCAGAGCTCTCTGAGCATCCCCTGCAGCTGCTGGGCTGGCACAGGTTCCACTGAGGCTCCATGAACTGCTGCTGCTGCCTTGTGTTCGGGGGCATCCCCGCCTCATTCCTGGGGCTTGGCACTGGCCAAACCAGGCACCCAGAGCCGCCACTCCCTCGCCCTCCCCTGCCACGGCTGGCCAAGGACAGAAAAACAGTAATGAAGCGTTCATGAGCCGAGCTTAAGCCGTGGTCTTGGGCTTCAAACCATCTGCAAAGCCAGCTATGTTTGTATGAAAATTGCTCTTCTCCACAACCATACCCAGACTGGCACTGCCAACTGCCCCCAACCCCAAATGCCCATGGCTGGCAGAAATCTCCACGACGGTCTTTGAAAAAGAAATTACAGAAGAAGGAAAAAAAAACCCGAAAAAACCAAAAAAACCCCAAAAAAACCAAAAAAAAACCCAACCAACCAAACAAAAAAAACCCCACACTATTTCAGCACTGAAAAGAACTAGTTCTTTCTGCACTTGGGATTCACAGTTGCATTACACAAGTCCAGATTCGCTGGGCCATTAAATGTCAAACGCTGGCTCAGTTCATGGCAGTACTTCCAGTTTCCTTGCCTTTGCCTGCCACTGCAGACTAACCCTTTGCCACCACACTCCAAAGCCACCTCAGGCTGGTACTGACTGGCCAGTAGACAATCTGCAGCACAGATTTAATTGCCGAATTTCTCCTTGAATGACTCCAAAAGAGTATCAAGCTTTGCGGATCAAGAAGGAGAAAGCAGGCTGGATTCTTGGTCTGAGCAAGCTGCACATGCAGGATTTATGCATGTGCAGTGCATCCTGATGGAAAAAGGCACTACTGCCTTATTTTCCCTGTGCCCAAAATGCCACTTGGAAGCCAGTGCCTGCTGCACAGGAATCCTTCAGGTGATAAAAGCAGCTGCAGGAGAGAACCCCAGCCCTTCCCCTCCCCACCGTATCAGGTGCTAAGGACTCTCAATCAACAATGCCTGGCTACATTGAGTCAGTTTCCGACCTGCGATGCAGCAGAGCTCCCACTGCATGTACAGCTGGGCTTACACTCCCCTCTAAGCAAGAAGACACAAAGGATTTCTTAAAAGTCACTACACAACCTTCCTACAACTTTACTACCCCTTCTTAATAGCTTCAGCAGTGGCATAACCTTCCCTGGCTTCATCCAGGCCTGCAGACTCCACTGAGCCACACTTCCACCTGTGTTTAGCAATATGTGGGAGAAGGGGCAGCTGCACCTGTGCTACACAATAAATACCTTCTGAACATAACCTGGTATCCTGCTAGATTCCAGTAAAATTTACATCAGCCATACCAAGAAATCAAATAACAGCACAAAAAAAATTCATATATACAGAGCTATGTAGCATTCCATAAATTCATACTCATCATTCTGCCAGGTGGTAAGTAAGAGCTGGGTAAAATATGGACCCAACCCTAAGCCTCAAATAAGCCAGTACAGGTATTAAGCCTATTTTAAGAAGTATCTTACCAAAAAAAGCAACTACTGCAGAGAGAAAATTTATGTAATGTGCTGATCACTGAATAATTCAAATATATAGTCACATGAACAGTAAAACATCTTTAAACTGAACGAGATGAATTTAAATAACAAAATGAATAAATAAAATAAAGGCCAAGAGGTGAACAGCATGTAAAGGATAAAGCTTTTCCTAGAAGCAAAGGTTGTACTGCACCTGTAGGTGGAAGTCTCAGTATATAAACAAGTTCACTGCCAGAAAAACCTCTGAATGGAGGAACAACCTCCTTTTAGTATCTTGTCAGTTACATACAACTGCAATAAAACAAACAAAGCAAACAGAACTGTGTTGCCCTTGGGTAGACTGGAACCCTCATTTCTATTTCTACACCCCCAGCCAGGCAGCTCACACGCCCTGAAGTCACTTAGAGCTATCACAAGTCTGGTGTCCCTGCAGCTTCTCATCTGTGCCCACTCACTTTAATTATTCTCTGGCTCGCAACAGCTCCTGCTTCTAAAGCAGCAAATTTATGTCCTCATAAAGCAGATGAACATTGACAAAAAAGCCCATAAAGTTCCCAGGGCCCCTGTGTCCCTCTCTGCTTGCACTCCCACTTCCTCTTGGAGCCCAGCCTTTTTGCTCTGTGCTTGGCAGCCCCACAGCAGAACATCTGTGGCAGTGCCCAGTAGGTAGTGCAGAAATGAACCTGCAGGGAGAACATTTCACTTGTGCAGGCAGTGGGCAGAGCCACGAGCTCCTGTGTGACCCAGGAAAGAGCGTGATGGATGCTCAGGCCCTGTGGATTGAGGCACAGAGGCTGGGCCAGGGCAGCCCATGCTCTCTGCCTGCCCCACAAGGGCACACTGCCCTTCCTTCATTTCACCACTCCACACTAGACACGCTCCAGCTTTCCAGCACAAATTGGATTTTCACCATCAGGAATGGCTGCCCCTTGTCTCCACGGAGCAGTGTCACAAACACTGAGCAGCCAGAGCACAGGATGCTGCATTACAGCATTTCTGACACACCACACAAACTGGTCCAATTACACTGCTCTTCATTAGTCAGGATGGAACCATAGTGAAGGCAGGGTTTCTCTTCACTAAATATTAAGCCCCATTTTTGTTTGGATCACCCTGATACCAATGGCTAAAGATCATCCAGGACTGAGGGTGATGCCTTACGTTTCAGCTTTGATATGATCCAGATTCTCTTCTGCATTCTGTGCCCTGTGAAGTGTCAGCAGCTCTCCTCACAGCTCAGTCCCACAGAACAGTCCTTTTGCTCTCCTCAGCCACACAGAAGAATCCTTTTGCAGCCCCAGAACCAAGGACACCGCTGCAGCTTCAGCCCAAAAAGCGCAAACAGCAGAGAACTGAGCCCAGCAACCTGGGAGGGTGGGACTGCATCACCTGGAGCTGGGATTGGACACTGAACCCCAGGATGGAAATGACCCAAGCTTATAAAAGTGTAAAGACTCATGGCCCATCATCCATCCTGGGTGCAGCCATGGCCAGGCTCTCGCACTGCCCAAGGTGCATCCTTTGAGGCCTTTCAATAAATCCCTGCTTTATCTGTAGCTCTGCCCAGCCTCTGTTCCAGGGAGCCTCTGAAGGCACCACAGGGAGGACTCAGGCTCCAGAAGAGCACAATTTGTCAGGTCTCTACAGACAGCATTGCAGCTCCCAGTTTATGAAAAGCACTGTATAATACAATTGCTTGAACAATAAAAAATTATGAGTAGTTTTTATTTTTTATTAGGCTAATAAATAATTGCTTGAATAATAAAAAATCTATTAGTTGCTTTCCCAAAACACAACTTATATATCACAATATTTAAATACCTCTTCACCTTTTAGTATAGAATATTTTCCACATTTCCAATAACCAATGTTTATCACATTTTCATTTTGAATCAATATATGTAGCCCAAATCAAGAACACAACTTGCATATTAATGTAGGCATAGGGAGCAGGAAAAAAATGAAGAAAAAGAAAAAGGGGACCAAAAGGGAAAGCAGCAAGAAATTTCCCCAAATCCTAGCTAAATACAACTCAAAGGCACACAAGGTGGTACCTATTTAGGCAGCAGAATTAATGCAAATAGAAATTAAAGCTGCTTAAAAGAATGTCTGTAGACCTAAAATGTATGTCCACATCCAAGGCATCAAGAAAAAGTATCACAAATGACAGCCTGTATTTCACTGTATTTCTCCAAGCAGTTCTTAATTACAGAGCATCACTGAGAACAGAGCACACTGCTAGCAAAAATTAACAGGGCACATCCAAAACCAGCAGCAGGGCAGCAATTCCTGGGCTTTCCTGGTATTCCCAGCATGCAAAAAGGAACAAAGCCTGCACACTCTACAGCAAACGTCCTTTCCACACCTGACTGTTTTTCCCCTGAAATAATTACAAATTATTCTACTTGCTGCAGGTTGTAACTGTAAGAGCAGGGAATTTGCCTGGAAACAGCACCAGCAGGACAACACAAAACCTCTGGCTAAACAAAAGATGTTGTGAGCATAAGCTCCCAAAATTTAACAGGTACCCTGAATGAAAATCACAAATCACACAGCACAATCATCAAGTAAGTCACTGTTACCCAACACACCATTCACAAAATCCAGAAAATGTCAGAGAACGTCTCCATTTTACATTTACAATTAGAGCAACTTTTTCTCTGCTTTTATATTAGTGGTGGGATTTTAAACTTCAAATAAATATTTGTATTATATGTGTGATTTGGAAAATGTCATCTTTCTCCTGAACACAAAGTGCCCAGAAACAGATGCCACACTTCCCTTTTTTTTTTTTTTTTTTGTGGCTGGCAGGTTTTTTTTTTTGGTTTCTCTAGCACTATTTGTGATTACTATTCATGAGGATCTCAGTGCAAGTAGCCACTCTTGTAACTGACAGCTTCTGCAGGCAAAACTTTACAAGGGATCTGAGCAGCTGAGGAACCATAATTCAGTAATTTAAAATAACTTACTGGCACCAAAAGCATCTAACTGCTTAAGTGACATACAGTGAAACCAGAACATTTTTTTCAATGAATAATTTTATTTTGCCAGATTAAAAAGTTAAAATTTAATGTCTGAAGTGTCTTTTGAAATGTATTCACTCCTCTACCCTCCAAAACAATACATAGAGTGAAAAGTTACGTTTGATTTAACGGGGGTTTTTAACCCCTGCTCCCAAAGCTTCATTCTCAGCATGCAGGGCTAAAACCACAGAGAGGGCAGGCTCAGAGGAGCTGCTCCCAGCATCTGCTGCTTCATGCAAAACCCTGCCACATCCTATTTGGTCCTCACGAACTGAAATGCAGCACTCAATGACTATTTCCACATAAAAGCTTTTCTCTTTTGCAATTTTTTCCCTTGCTGGTTCAAAAACTTGAAAAAAGAAAAGGAATAATATAATCACTCAAAGTCTGTGGAAAAAGGAGGCAGCAACAGAGCTGATAAAAAGAAACCCCAACAGCTGAGGTATTAAATTAAAAAAAAAAGTTAAAACGAAATGTCCTAACACCATCAAAACCTTTCAACCTTTTCACTTCAAAGAAAAATTGAAAAACTAATGAAGTGATTCTAAATTTATATTTTCATGAAATAGCATTTCTAGTGGAAAAGCACTCTGTCAGAAAATGTTGACCCAGCTGTAAGAACTTCATCTACAGACTGCTCAGAAGAAAAATGATGCTATTTTGCATTGCTCACATTCAGAAATAAGTGACATTTTACACGCTAACTTTGGACATATTTATTTTTCTATAAGATGAAATACAGCAAGTTCCCTACTGAATTTTGAGTTACATGATCCTATGAGTTAGTCACTGGTTCAGGACTGAGAAATCTCCTGCAATCACCAAATTGCTCAAGCCCAGCAATGTGGATGGAACCATTTTTATTTATTCCAGAGGAAATATTTTTTTGATTATATCAACATAGCTGTGGTCCTTTACATTCCTGCTACATCCCCCACAGCATTTCAGAGTATTAACCATACTTTTGAATTGTTTTAAGCTTCTGGATACTTTTGAAAGGAATATTCATCTTCAGGGAAATTGCTTGCAAGCAAGCTAATAATAGACACCACTCTTCAAAGAAGGAGCCTGAAAAATTTAGGCAAGTGCTGCTCTTGAAGCAAAGAGAGAAGCAGAAAAATGCATTTAAAAATTAACTGCAAATAAATCTCCCTTGGCTTTTAAGCCTACCAGGATTTAGTCTGATAAAGGCCTGCAAAATTCCTCTGGGCAAAAGGCATGGGAATAACAGATCAAGTTAGAGGCAGTGGTATTTGCCAGGGAAGGAGGAGCAGCACTTGTGAGAAACATCTGCTACACATTTCACTGAAATAGCAACAATGAGAAGCCCGATGTGAATGACTCAACACTGGGAGGCTGAATAAATAAAAGACCTTGAATTGGACAGGTTACAGTAGCAGGTAAATCAATTCATACAGCCACAAGTTCAGCTTTCTTTAAGTGTGTAGCCACATAAAGCATTTGTAGTCAACATACAAAAGTCAATATAACAAACTCACTATTTAGTATCAGTCCCTATATTAATTGAAAATACAAGCAGCAGCCTAGATCAGTATTGCAAACTGCCAGCTCAAAACCCCTGCACTTAACCCAAAGCACCTTTGACAGACATCAATGACCAACCCCTTCCAACACTCAAAATCACAGCAAGAATCAGCAAAGTCCAGCTGCTGGCTCTTGTTGGGCTTACACTGCTTGCCACCAATGAACTTGATGAGTTTGGGAGTAACTGGGGACAATTCCCACAAAGCTCTGTCCCCTCTGGCTGCCCTGGTGTGAACTGGAGCCACTGCAGGTGAGGGTGAGGGCTCAGGCTCACAGGGACTGCAACCCTGGCTGAAATGCAGAAATCGCCCTCCTGAAACAGCCAGAACCAAACTGCTCAGAAATCGAGACAGGTGACCCAAGTTCAGCCCTTGTGCACATTCCAAAAAGCAGCCAGGGAAGCATCAACATTCACACAACCAAAATTTTCACAATGAGGAAGTAAAAAATCAGATGCTGTTCGGTATTGAGAAATAAAGATACAATTTCTTGATGACCCTTTAGCGTAGTTATACCTATTTGAATCATGTCACCATTTAGTATTTTAATACTTAAAATGAAAATAAAACACGGTTACTAACCTGTGGGAAGAGAGAGTAAGTTGCATTGTCAATTGTGACAGAATATAAAAATTCCCCATCAAACCAGAGGTTCTTTCCCATGGGGGAATTCATCTTTGTCATAGCAAAGAGCTGCCCAGGGTCACAACATTCTTCCAGCAGCTTCCTAGAGAAGGGAACAGAAGAGTAAAGGCCATTAATTGGAGCCCTGTCACAGCTTTGTTAATCACCCCCCCTCACACCCCTGTTCCTGCTGCCCTCAGGTGCTCCCAAGCCACACTTCCCAGCCAGCAGAGGAACCATGGTACTCCTTTTTGCTTAAAGAGCCAGAAAACCCGCTTTTATTGCACAAAATCTTAGAAACAGGGAAAAAAAACCCCTAAATTTTCAGTCAGACTGACACACAAACAAAACCAAGATTCAGCAAAAGAAACTCCATCCTATGCAGCCTGTTTTAATGGGTAAAAAGTGGTCTCCAACACATACAGAAACCAGACAAGCTCCTTTGAAAACTCCATCCAAGGTGCATAAAGAGCGAGCACGAAAGGGTATTTATGAGGATCAGGCCCCCTCAAAGGCCACAGCTGCAGAGTTAGGTAGGGCAGTGCTGGCACCTCCCTGCACGTCCCTGTGCTGCGTTGCCAGCAGTGCCAGAGGCACCCAGTGAGATGGGTATTTATAGAGAGTGGCTGTGCCCCTCAGGGCCCTGTGAAACCCCAGAGCCTCTCACTCCCTCATGTCCCAAAAACACTTCCCAGCCTGACTACAAACTGGAGACGTGCTGAGGGGGTTGAGGGTGATCCTGGAAATTCTGTACCACAGCAAACCCAGCAATTAATATGCTAAACCATGGAATGATGGAAAGCTCTAAAGGGCCGGAATCTCCTGTATTTCCACAGCCTGCATGGCCCTAGGGAGGGTGGCACTCACAGATGGATGTAAACACACACTGCAGAATTCCACCGCTGCACTGTAATACTATGTTATCATATTCATTCCCCATATATTCAAAAGGTCATCCCAAAGAGACTGGAACCATTTCCAGTGGCTGCACAGGAGCTGGAAGCAGAAAAACCTCAATTATTAGTGACTACTAAAATGCTTGATATAGCTGTTCTCCTCTGCAAGAAAGAAGATTTTATTCAAAACCATAAAGTCATCCACAAAAATTTAAATTTAAGCATTTTTTTAAAGTTTGAATGCCACTTTCCATCTCTAAAAATTGGTATTTGAAAAAACAGGTTATTTTTCCCCTATCAAAAATTGATTTTGCTGTAAGTTCATAGTTCTCTGCAAATGTGTCAGTATTATTTTTCAGGTACACTTTAACTGAAGTAACAGTAAGTCCCCAGCAACAACATCCCTCAGAAAGTGGCAGAGTCCACAAGGCTGGAGATCCACAAGAGGACAAGCTGCTGCACATTCCCATCTGGGTGTGCCAATTTGAAACCTCTCACTGAATAACCTTTGCAAGACAGGGTAAAACAGGCATGGAATACTGTTCTAAACACAAGATTTGACAGTGGAGATTTTTCTGGCTGTCCACAAACCAGTTTGCAGATTTTGGAAAATTATTTCTCTCTCTCAAGCGGAAAGAAAATAATTCTGCAGATTTTTCTATCCCCACAGCAACTCTTCCAAAAAACCTAAGTTAATCCAAGATCAGCTGGAGCCATTTGTTACAAAGCTGTATAACACAATCACAATTTTCCAGTGAAATTCTGCAACTCACACCTCCTCTAGGAAGTCTGGTCTGAGCAAAAAGCACGAAGAAATCCCCAAATAACTTAGTGGAAAATTACCTAGGGAGTGTTTTATATTAATGAATCTTTTCTTAGCCAGGGTAGACTGAAGAGCTAAGGAACAGCTCTGTACAGGTCCCACCCCATTTGTTAGGTGAGATATGCATCCCTCTTCCTTCCCATCCCCTAAAACGCCTCCTTGCAGTTCCCATGGAATGCTTCAGTAATAAACCCAGTACAAAGAGCAGTAGGGGTCTCCTGGAAGGGCCACAGACAGGCAGGCCACTCGTTCAAGAATGAAGCTCTGTGCATGAACACAAAAATCTTGCTCACTCGTGTGTGCTCTCTGCCAGAAAAGAATAATTTATCCAAAGTCTCTTTCTGATCCAAATCCCGAAGTTACAAAGCAAGAAAAGCTTCACAGGAAAACTGAAAAGCAGAACAGATTCAAATCCAAACCTGTAGCAGGATACTGTGCAGGATCAGGGAGACTGAGCTGCTTGCTGAGCTTGATTCAAATGTACAGCATAAATATTATTACAGAATGTGCAGGACTGCAGCAGCTTTCAGTCACAGCCTCAGCTCACTGCAAGCATTCCTCCACTCCCAGGACATGAACAACATGCCTTTGGTTCTAAGCTCTCTCCAGTTCAGAGAAGACCTGTCTGTGAGAGGAATTAATATTGGGATTGAAAAGGCACTGGGGACCCTCAGACCCAAGAGCACTTCGGGGACAAATCCCTACTTGTGAGAGAAGCAGGAGAAATGTTCCTTGGAGAATCTCACTTCGAGCCCCTCAGATTTCAGCTGTAATTGGGCACCAGGCAGGTCATTAAGCAAAAGGCAGCCTCAGCACTGAGGTCTTAACCTGAATTCATTCACAAAACTTTCATGAAACTCCCAAACTACTGATTCTCCACCTTAAGCTACCAAACTTTGCAGTCTGATTTCAGCTTGCAGACAGTTACTGCTTAATGGCACCCTGGTGCAACCCAAGTCCCAGTCAACAATGACACAGGAGCTATTCTGAACATCCCAAATGCAGCAAATACAGCAGCTAAAAGGAAAAAAGGACTATTGCATGGCATGGGCTGTCAGCCAGGGGGTCACAGCTCTCTATCTGTCTCTGCCCTGCACTGGGGGGTCCTGCCTCCCCAGCTGGGCACCATTTCTGCAGCTGCCCTGCACGGAGCATGGCAGCACCCCCAGCACCGTGCAAGGCAGGGGGAGCAAAGCTCCTGCTCCCAGCTTTTCCCTTTTACATCCACGCACGTGAGCTGTGCTGCATTCATATGGAAGAGCAGAGGGATGGGGAGCCAGCAGCAGCAGCAGGAAGGCACCTTCAAGATTCTGCAGCAAAGCGGAGTCACCACGCCTGGAGGTGTTCAGAAAACAAGGATGGTCCAGAGCACATGGATGGGGAGAGGACAGGAGAGAGAGACCACAGCCTGAGGCTGCTCCTGCAGGTCCCAGCAAATGCCAGCAGTGCCCTCACTGAACAAGGGCACGGATTTGACCACTGCACAAAAATGTTAACATGAGACTTAATATTTCATTACAGTATGGCTCTAATGGAGTGTTAAAATAATGACTGAGGCTCACATCCAAGTCTGAGATAAAAATAATCTGTGAAGTGAATTGCTTTAGCCAGCCTCGGCTCAGCTGCCTGGAGTTAGGTGGCATCATGCTAGCCTTGATCTGGTGGCTGCAAAACAGAGCAGGATGCGGCAGCACAGGCTGACACAAACCTTCCCTTCACATGGCAGCTCCCACCTGCCCCAGCCTCCCTTGCTTTGCTTTGGGATCAAATGAAAACCCAAGAAAAAAAAGTATCTGGCTTTGGAGTTTTGGCTGGTGTCAAACAGAAGCATCAGGCTTTCAGTGACAAGTGGTCACTTGGATTCGCTGGGGAAGAGTGGCACAGATCCCTTTCACTGCAATTCTTTACTGCCCCCACCTGCGTGCTCCCAGCAGAGGCAGGGACACCACCAGGGGCCTCCTGCAGTCCCCAGCATGTGCATCCCCCATGGAAACACCTCAGGGACCAAAGTCACCAGTGGCTCTGAAACACATCCGGCTTCACCACCTCGAACAGCCTCAAAATCTAATCCTGCAATTCTCCTCATTACGTCTTGGTGTCATGTTTCCATGAGGATAACACATCCCCATGTTTTTCCAAGAAGTGGCAACGGGAAAAACCAAAATCACTGTTTAATAATGTATTGTCTTTAGAAACCCTGATCAGAGTCTGGTTTTTTTTGGCACTTCAGGTTTTGGCTGATTTAGAAATATTTTTTCCTCCCTCCTTTAGGAGGTCCTTATAGGAGGCTGCCCAAATTTCAGCCTCCCCTCTGAAGAGCAAAAAGGTTGGAGTTTCCTGAATTTCTTGCTATGAACAAGAAATTCAGGAAATATGAACAAGAGCTTTTTACTCTTTCCATAACTCCTGTGGCTATTCTCTCTTTTTCAAGACCCACCCCTAAATATTTCATTCTAAATACAGCCTGGAAATATTATTTCTGGGGTAGCTACCTGCTGCTAACTCCAGGCACAAACTGACCTCTCATTACTCACACATCCCAGAACAGACCAAAAATCTGGGCTCACATCCCAAGTCCCAGAGCAGGCAGCAGCCAATGCCTGCAGTTCTAAGAGAGCCCTCTCAAACACCACATAATGACAATTTTTGTGGCTGTTTTTTGCTCCAAGCTGGCAGTCTGGGAATTTTATGGCACTCCAGAATTCTACAAAAAGCCATCCAGCAACAGTAAAATCACTGGTTCTACTACAGTCTGTGGGCTTGGAGCTGCAGCTGACATTTGGCTTCTCAATATTCTGTGCAAACACTGCTGGGTTTGGTCACACACACTGAATTTGGCTTTCCTAGAATTCTCTTTTCCTAAAAAGCTCAAGCTAATCCTTGCAACTGGGGATTAGCATGAAGAACTCACCGAGACTTTGAGGTTCTCACGGTGTTCAAAGCACCTTTGTACCCCAGGTGCACCACCCCACTCAAGATTCAATTGAAAACTATCCTCAGCACAACTGTTAGGGAACGTGATCTCAAAACCTCCCTCCTAAGAAGATCAGTTGGAAAGTACCAAATGGATAAGAGAATGGCCAGTGCAAGTGCTCTGGACAGCCACAAAAGCACACCAAACTGGGATTGTGGGACAACAGGCAGAGCTGGAGCTCCAGCTGAGACTCAGCTTTGCCAAATCCAGCACCCAAATCAGGAATACGTTGCTGTGCAGAGATTCACTTCTGAAAGCACCCGGTTACCTACCCTTGGAGAATAGGTCTAAATGCAACAAAAAAGACATATGAGAAGAGTGGATAGCACAGAGCAGAACAGAGAGAATCTGCTTTACTCCCCAGCCAAGGGCTCTGCAGTACGGGAAGATTTTATGAAGAATGAAGTCATGACCGTATTCCTCCTCACATTTATTGTTATATTGTTCCTTGGTGTGAAGCTCTCAGCCTATTTCAATGCCTCTTGCAGCAGTTCCTGGAGTGTGGACTTGACAAGGATCATGCAATGTTTCCCCAGCTTCCTCAAGAGAGGAAAGTTGTCAGGACAACAGAGAGGCTGCAGGCGGTAAATCATGCCTGGCCCTGCAACCTGCACGAAAGGCAAGAGGCTGCACTGCAGAGACCACAGAATAAGGACAATTCATGGAAAACATCTTCATCAGCTTAGCAACAGAGCTGCTGTGACTTTTTAAAGCAAGAAATGAAACTACAAATTAATGACAATTTGCTACAAATTGTGAAAATAATAGTTGGGGAGGAAACTATGAAATCAAGAACTTGCACCTTTTCTCCATCATCGGCATCTTTTTAGGATTTTTCCAGGCTTTTTTGAGGCGCCCAAAAGGGAAACAAAGTATTTTATTTAACCTGAGAATATAGTTTTCACTACCTACTTTGGTTTATCCAGAGAATATTTGGGTTTTCATTACCTATTTTAAAATCACTGATCTGTGGTGCCACCCACACAGTATAGTTCACAGTTCTGCTTCCCAGACTGCAAAAGAAATAGAAAACTGTTTTTCCATCCTGTGGGATGATATGGTTACCCTATCCTGGCTGCCTTGGCCTTGAGCAAACAAGCCCTGCTGCCTTCCAGAAGGCAAAATCTGAGCTGGCAGTCAGTGCAGCCCCTCATCCTCATCTCTGACTGACTGTGTTTAACTCCACTTTTTTTGTAATATAAATGTGATACATTTTTCTTCCAGGCACATTACAAGTGTTATAGATAATGGGGCATTTAACCTTGATTGGGCATTTAGGCACATTTAAACTGGAGAAATACAGATGAGGCTAATATTTGCCAGGGACTACCTTTTTGATTGAACAACGTTTGTGAACTAGAAGAAACCAGGATACAGAGCTGAGAGAATTCAGATTTTTCCACCTGGAGAAGCGAAGGCTTTGGGGTGACCTAATTCTGGCCTTCTGGTGCCTGAGGAGAGCCCACAGGAATGATGGAGAGGGGTGACTCCCAAGGGTCTGGAGTGAAGGACATGGGGAATGGTTTCACAGTGACAGAAGGTGGGTTGGGATGGGATATTGGGAAGGAATTCCTCCCTGTGAGGGTGGGCAGGCCCTGGCACAGGTGCCCAGAGCAGTTGGGGCTGCCCCTGGATCCCTGGCAGTGCCCGAGGCCAGGCTGGACAGGGCTGGAGCAGCCTGGGACAGTGGGAGGAATGAGATGATCTTTGAGGTTTGTTCCAACTCAGGCCATTCCAGGATTCGGTAACTGAGTCAATAAAAGCCTACCAGACCACCTGACAAGCTTTCAGTCGACCTTCCCTCCTGCCAATTCTTTTACTTAAATACGGAGCAGCTTTGATCTGAGAAGCTGCTGCAACACAGAATTGTTCACTTCCTTCCAGAGAAACACATTTTGATTCACGCAAATTTGTCTCAGACTCCTATGCACAAAGCCTGCTTGCAAGCTCTGAAATACAAATTATAAGATATGAACTCTAGATTATGAATTCTGGGGTTTGGTCAGAGGAAGTTTTTTGGAGACTCTCGTATCAGACGTATAAAAGAGCTGTTTTATGAGGAAACCACCACAAATCACTGGAGACACAAAGTTACACTGCATGAGGCGCTGCTGCAGGAGGCCAAAATCAGCTGTTCTCAGCCCTTCCCTCCTTCCCTCCAAAGAAATCACTGCTTTCTTGGTGCCACCTCGAGCACAGAGAAATATTTGGCCTCAACAAGGACGCAGGGCGGCTGTTTTCTTTCAGGAGAAGGAGATTCACTAAAATTAATTGAGCAGCTCTAATCTTACATTTGAGCTTGCACTGAAGTGCTGATGGGTCCCCCCTGGATCCAAGCAGTCAATTATCACACCACAGTGACTTCTCCACCTGCTTCTGCAAGGCAGATGAGAGCCCTGTAAGTAAAGCTCCTTGCAAAAGTGCCCCTATGCTCCAAGCCAAAACACTCCATCGAGTGCTTTTCACTAATTTGATCCGTTCAGTCATGCTCCTTGATAAAAAAGGTGAACAAGACAGAAAGAAAACAAGAAGTTCCTTCATTAGACAGACTTCCTAAAAGCTGAGGCAACAGAAAGGAAAGGAATACTCTTGCACTTGTCACTGCAAGTGGTTTTTGATGCAAAGCCTGTATGTGACCCAGCAGCCACTGCCTACACATGTGACAGAGACAAGAACATGGAAAAATACCCCAGGAAAAGGCATGGAAAAACAATATATTTTCAAAGGCATATGGAGGTGCACATCTGGAGAACAGTTTTAACCCATCCAAGATGGATTAATAAATCTGAAGGAACAGACTGAAGGAAGCCCAGATTTGAAGGGAAACTTGTTCCTCTCATTTCTCAGACACTGCTTCCCACATCCCTTAACTCTCAATTGTTCAGGAGCACAATGGGTTTTGCCTGGCTGGAAGCATCCATCTGAGGCCTAGCAGCCAGCAGGATGAGCTGATCAGCCAAACAAAATAGGAAACCTTGGGCTTGACCTGTCTCTTTTATCCAGGTTTTCATTAAACTGGTAGGAACTCACTACCCTTAAGACTTCTATTATTCTGTTTCATTTGGATGAAATCTGTCAATCAGAGAAATGTCTTACAGAGAGTGGGTTATGATTTGAGATTTCAGTCATATCACATTTCCTACTGCCTGAAAAGGCCAAAATAATCCATCAATGCCAAGCAATGCCTTGCTTTAGCCTCCTTAGGGTGGACACTGACAGGACAGCGTGCTCTTTGTTGCTCCTGTACACCCAGAATTACACACCAGTTAGGCTGTAATAGTCTGGTTTTGGGTGAGAGCCAGGATTTAATGCACCACCAAGCACTGACACTGGACTCCACTCACAGCCTGAGCTGCTGCCACCTCCAGCATCACCTCTGCCAGCAGCTGAGCCCCAGCTGGCCTGGGACCCAGAGATGCTTCTGGGCTGAGCTCAGGGCTCCTTCTGAGCGCTGACAGATGGCCTCTAGCAGATAAACAAGAGCGGTAAAGTCGTCAGATAAAAACAGAGCCCTTCATCTGAAACACCCCTTGAACTTGCAGCTCCTCTAGTTCGCAGCTAAAAAGATTAATTTTTGAAATTTTGCTAATGTGTTTTAAACCCTGCCTGAGCACTGGGTGCTATAAAGGCACAAATGCAAGTACTTTGCAAAAGGCACTGAGCAGATTACAATAAAGGAAAGAAATATATATCTAAACCAGAATCTCTTTTATCAGAAACTCCAATTCCAGATCTTGTTAAGTCTTTTGGTGAAAAAGCTCCGTGGCAGTCATCTTGCACTCATATTGAACCCCATCACAGTTGGATTCTTTTGCCTCTTGACAGACCTACTGAAAGGAAGTGGATTTCCCCAGCTCTGGGTTGAGATGAGTCTGTTCTTACAGGGGAGATCAGCTGAGAAGCTTTCACAAATCCCCTCCAGACACCTGTCCCAAGAACAAGAGGCCACATTCCCTGTTTGTCTTCACACCTTTCTCTCCTGTAGGCCCAGTGAAACCCAGAAATCAAGTTTATTGATGATCATCAGGGACTCTTATGATGAAACAAAAGCAGAAGCGAATTCTGGATCACAGAATTTCTTTTTGCTCCTCTCCTACTCCCATTCCCAGGGGCTGAGTGACAGCTGTGTGCTGGATTAATTGATTTGAGATGGTCACGGCTCCATTCTGCACTCAGAAAAGTGATTTTTTTTTTCTTTCTGAACATATGTGAGTAACAAACACTGCCTTACTCCTGCTAGCCCCACATTAGAAAGGACAAATGCTGGTGCAGAAGTAATCTTTTGCCCTTCGATCTAACAATAGTGCCAGCTCACCAACAATTCTGTGAAATGACTCTTGTGATTACTCACAGCATCCTCAAACCTCCTCTCTGTCCTATGGCAAAGAAACCCCAGGAGTCTCTGACAGGAGGTGGGGAAGGGTCCAGGAGACATTTCCTGAGTTTCCTCCTCCCACATCCCCTCATTTCTGAGCCTCTGCACTCCTTCACTGGTCACCCAACCTGAGCCAAGCCCCTGTTCAGCCACAGCTCATCCCCTGCTCACCACAAACACCCCCTGGATTCCAGGGCAACCAAACCCTGGGAATTCCCTGGCTTGGACTGAGGCAGCGGGGATCTGAGCGCTCCTGCTGCATCCAAACATTGATGCACATTTCTATTACTCAACAAAGACATGCTGAGGCTTATCATCTGAGCTATTCCAGACCCAAAAAGAGATGGCAGAACTTCCCCCAGCCCACAAGAAAGAATTTTCCAGTGTAATCAAGGCGCATAAACCTGGCTTTCACTACAAATGTTCACGCGGTGCTGAAAGCAGGGTTTCCAAAACTCACCCTTCCAAAGCACCCAGAAGTTCACAGGCAGCAGCACTACAGCTTGTGAGGGCTCTCAAACAAGAGCCATACATATCATACATTATATAATCCAAAGAGCTCCAGCCATCAAGGTCATCACACACTCACAACTTTCAACCCATTGCACACTGCCATTGTCATTCAGCAAATGCCATTTGGCAGCACTCTCTGCACACAGGGAGCTTCACAACACACCACAGTGTTTGGTGGCTCCGGGCTGGGGAGGTTTCCTGTGCAGGCACAGGGGCAGCAGCACAAGTGGAAAACAGAAGTGAAAAAGAAGAGGTGAGCACAAGGGAGGAAGCATGTTTGGGTCTGTCCTAATCTGACCAGTTTGCTGTGAGTAAATCAGGAATGCACAAACCCCATTACCCAGAGCAATCAAACAGCTTCCCAGGGGATAAACATGATTTATGTACTAAGTTCTTACAGGCCTGAAGCCCTGGCAGAAAATGTAATTTATCCAACTTCCCCCTCTGCCCAATCCAGTGGCCTCAACGAGCTCACACTCCATGTGAGATTAGAATTCCTGAAAGCCTGTCAAACTCCAGCACAGAGATTATTGCATGCTATGGCTCCCACCCACCCTGCCAAGACGTTTTGTTTTCCATCCAGCTCTCCTGCTCCCAGGAGAGCTAACCCTAACCTGTACCATCACATCTCCCCTCATCCCCAGAGGGGGGCTGGGGAACCCTGGGCTTCCAAGGGCAGTGGAACAGCTTCAGGAAATGCTCCTGGCAGAAACCAAGTCTGGGGTTTCACCTTCCCCTCCTCTTTGTGACTGAGCTTCCCACCCTTTACAGACTTCTTTATTCTGAGAGAACACAGCTACAGGATGCATTGGAGTAAAGGTAGTAAACAGGAGCTGCCAAGCACACAGGAGCAAAGCAAAACACGCCACCTTGGAATGCCTGCAGCAGTTATATATACTGCAACACTGTGAAATTCTAAATTAAAGCCAAGCCTGATGAGTTTGACATATACAGCCACACATCACAGGAAACTATTTTGGGTTGAAGCACTGTTGGAATTCCTAAGTTTAATTAGCTGCCATGCTCCAGATTTCACAGACTAACCGTAATCCAAAGAAACCTAAATATTAAAAACACTTGAACTAGGCTCTGAAAAGATCTGAGGGAGGAATTTCTAAACCAGCTCTTTCCAACGAGACATAAAACTCACACACGCAGCCTCCCAGGCTAGCGCATCCAACCTGAGTTTGCTTTCACCCAGGGGCCCACACCCACAATTCCCAAAGAACGAGGCACAGTGCTGGGGACAAACCTCCTTAAGAGACTCCAGGAAACCCCTGGATCACAAACTCTGGGTCCACTGGGAGACTTGCATCTCTCTCCATGACAGCCTCAGGAAGGTTAGCTGTTGTCTCACACAGTGAGAGTTCTATCATCATCATGGTGCAAGGGTTCCATATCGCCATGGTTTCATACCTCCTTGACATCTCCCACAAGCAGCTCCTCTAAGCCCTGGCTGTTCCTGGTCCTTGCAGCAGCCATCTGACTCTAGATCCCACCAATCCACTCTTGTATACCACAGCTCTTATTGGCTACAGGTGTGGAGGCCTGCTCCTAATCTTTAGTAATGGGTTCAGCTGCAACTCTTTGGGGGACAAGATTTCATTCTGTACCACCTTCATACCGTGTCCCCCTACAGATAACAGAGTGCTGTGAGCAGCCTGGCAGACCTCTGGGTGTGTCAGGGATCAGTTCTGGTGCTGCTATTGATGGCTCAGCTGCAGCTCAACCACTGCTCACCAGCAGAGAGCCCGACAGGGGAGATGTCATCAATCACAGCACTGGCCCGTGGAACACTGCATGCAGGATCCCCAGGGCAGTGAGCAAGGGAGAAGGCAGACTCTCTGGTTATTGACTGATCTGGAGCTCATCAGTTAGCACTGGAGGAAGCTCAGTCCTGCAGGAACACTGTGGCACTGTGCTGGGAACAGGAGACCCCCAGCCCCAGGACATGCTCCCTATCTGACCCCGCTGTCCCCAGCCTCCTGGGGCAGCTCTGGGCTCGCTCCACAATGAACTGACGGAACCTGTGGTTTTCCTTCCTGCTACCAACTACAGATAAAAATGTGCCCTGTCAGGAAGATAAATGTCAGCTCCTGACCTGCATGAGCAGCATCCCACGTTCTCACCTACAGGATGTGCACTGCACACAAGTTAGCCCAAAATGCTTTTTTCTGTGACCCAGCCTCAGCTCCCAGGGCTGACACAGCTGATCCCAGAGCATCCTCCAGCTGGGCAGTCCAACTGACACCCTGCTAGGTCTCAAACTCATCTTGAAAATTCACCATGCAGCTCAAGAATGCAGACAAGTTACAGAGCTCTACTGCATCATGACCAGTTGGTCTATGCTACTCATTTCAAGAAACTTATGCAGTGAATTATTTAGGGGAAAAAAAAAAAAGATCAGTTCAGAAGCAACAACTGAACAATTTTAGAGAGCAATAATTCAGTTTCCACAGCAATTAAACTGTTTACTACAGGGTTGAAGATGAGCTATTTAGTTTTCAACAGCATGGTGACATTTTGTTTTCTGGTACAATGTCAAAAGCTAAAAATCAACCAGATAAAAAAGCAAATTATTACAAAAAGGGTGTATGAGCCAAAGAAGAAACATTTTTTAAAGTGATTAAGCAGCAATCTAAGAATAAGACAAATATGTTTAAGAACTAACCATTCCGAGAACACCTGTACTTCCTTAATTAAGCATAATGAAGGAATTGATTGTTTATGTAAGCTCCAAGAACATGGAAGGTTGTTGTAAGTAACAACAGTAATTTGGAACAAGGTGTTGAACTAAGTTGGTGAAGGCTAAATGAAGTCTCAAAATGCTAAGAACCTGAGACATTGATTTATTTGGGACATCATACTACTCCTGCATTTATGGCATGACTTTTCTGCAGCATTTGGTGCCAAGCTTTGACAGAGACAGGAAACTAAACTTGAAGGAGCTGATGTAGTAATTAGTCCTGCTAAAGGCATTTCTGAGTTTTTATGCCCTGCAATAGAAGCCCACTATCAGCAGATTTATGCTGCACACCTCTCACAAATCTGCAGATCCCCCCAGCATTCCCAAACCGTTGGGGGAAGAGAAAACAGCAGCACCCAGAGCCAGAGTGTCCCTGCACAGCCAGGTCACTGGGAACAGGCTGGCATGGCACAGACCTGCAGCAGCTCCCTGTCCCTGCTCTGGGGACAGGCTGGCATGGCACAGACCTGCAGCAGCTCCCTGTCCCTGCTCTGGGGACAGGCTGGCATAGCACAGACCTGCAGCAGCTCCCCATCTGCCCCACACAGCCCTGACCTCCCCAGAGCTGCCCCAAAGCCTGGAGCCCGATCTGGCCAAGGGCACACGGCCCAGGAGCTCTGCAGTAGCTGAGCACCCCCAGAACAGAAAGCTGGGAGCTCTGTGAACACCCATTTTGTACCCATGCGATGCCAGCAGCGTGCCTGATCCCGCTGCAGCAGACAGTGAGCAGTCACCTCACCAGAAATGCAGGGTCTGCATCCAGCCAGAACAAAGCATGCCTCGTTCCCAAGTCTCACCCCAAAACCACAGTAACCAGCCCCACTTTGAGACAGAAGTCAAGGAATTGCCTGCTGGAACTCATCATCCCTCAGCCTGAGCCGCTGGTGCCCCAAAGGACAAGCTGACCCTCAGCAAACAAAGTTCACTGGATGCCAAGCCTGTCTAGTTGGCAAAATTCAATCAGAGAATGAAAAAAAACAGAGCAGCAAATGTTGTTTTCCTGTCTTTTTGCTAACCATATGGACATTTTCCCTAGCACAGCTCTTAAGTAGGACAGGTACCAGAGATAGCTGCAGTGAGTGGGCTGTACTCCACATATTTCATCACTCCACTTCCAAACCTCAGCACTTCAACAGTCCTCTCTAGAGCAAAATGATTCTCCTCTCCTGTGGCACGAAAATGCCCTCTCCTATTATGGTTTCATAGCCTCTCTCATACCTCTGGCCACTGAAACTGGACCCTCAATTTACTCAAGTGATCTGCTCCCATCTGACACTCGAGCTTCCTCACTGAAATTATATTTACCTCATGCTGTTTTAATTAATTGTTACCTCCTTGGGTAACCTTGCTTAACCAACAGAGCAGTCCTTAAATTGTCCACTTCACTGAATGCTTTACCTTACTTGACTGCTGCTCTGATTTAGCCACATACTTGTTCTCAACTTTCCTAACTGTGGTCTTTCTCTGCTATTCTGCTTCACATAAATGTTTCTTTATTTTATTGTCTGCTCTTTGCGTTCTTCTTCAGCGCCCCTGCTGCCACAAACTGCTTGTCTCCACTGTGTTAAGCCCTCTACCAATCTTCCACCTCCCTTCCAACCTCCCAAGGCTTCTCCATCACATTTTCCTTCCTTCTGGAGCATCCCTTCCACAATCCTTTCCTTCCAGCTGACAGGAGGGCTCTGGCACTTCCCCCAGGAGAAAATTCAGCTTCTAAATAAGAATGGGTGAAGGAAGGCTGCCCTGAGAGCAAGGCTGGAGCTGGCAGAGCAGGACAAGGACAAGGCTAAAGCTGGCAGAGCTGTGCCCAGAGAGCAGCAGGAGCCAGGACAAGGCTAAAGCTGGCAGAGCTGTGCCCCTGCCCAGGACCTGCTGCCTCCCACCCCACACTCCTGTCACCAGGGATGGAAGAAGCTGGGGGATCTGGGACACAACCAGAGCCCAATTTGCACCACTATTTATAGAACATATTACTCTTTCAAGTGGGAAGAGCTGCTGGTGACAGCTGAGGTGGTTCTGGAAAGGATCCAGAGCACTGAGGCAATCCTTTTCCAGAGCACCAGGGCACAGGCTATTCTGGAGCTGGCATGCCTGTGGTGTCACCTGTCAGTCCCCAAGGGCCAGCAGGCACAGCCAGCACCTCGGGCAGCACCAGGGAAAGCAGGGAAACCTCCCAAAGGTGTCCCCTTTCCAGAGGAGGTGCATCAGCTTGCTCAGGAATAGCACAAGCCCACAGGACCCAGAGTGCTTTCCACTGGGAGTTAACTTCCTGAAGGTTTATGGTCTTTTACAGAATTAACATTTAAAAGCTGCTGCTAAAAAGAGCACGCAAAAATCCTAAACATCCTTCAGGAAATTTATCCAACATATCTACTCAGTATGAGGACAAAAGTAAAAAATCCACTAAATAAATCATTCAACCTACTTAGTCCTGCAACGAGGCATCTTAAGACAGGAATATTGCCTGAAAGCTGGTTTTAAAATACTTTTAAAATCGTGTTTATGTGCTCAGTCACTTGTCCAGAGTGTTGTGGGAGATCTTCCTCTGCAGTACATTCAGCCCATTCACTTTAGACCCAAAGAGGTGACGATGCAATGACAATGCCTGGCTAGTTCTTCCTTAAACTTGCTTAAAGCTGGTCTGTTCCTAGCAGTTATCCAGGTTTTTGAGAAGCACCTCTACACTGGCAGCAACTCACGAGTGGAAACAACTTCTCAAGACTTTGGGGTTTCTTTTGAATTTCTCTAAGGCAAAACAAGTTATTGATCTTGATTGGAAAGGAGCAAGAGTCTCACCAGGCAGACTGCAGAGACACCACCTGAAACCACAAAGCCGAAAGCTCTCTGGGAAAGAGCTGATTAAGGTCCCGAGTGCTGAGAAAGCTCACATTCACCGAGGGTGAGCCCTGATTTCAGGTGCCAGACCCTGCCCACGCTCTCCTGGCCATGCCACAGCAGAGCCCAGCAGCCCACGTCCCCACACTGCGGAGGGAACTCGGCTTTTCTCCCTGATGCACATCTGCTGTTCTGCAGCACATGAGAAAACTGAACTTGCACTCAGTTTGTAAAACCAACTCAACATTTTCCCACAGATTAGGTGGGGAACAACAACAAACTCAACCCTCTTAATACAAGACTTTCAGTAGCAATGGCCTGTTAGACAAGTGAAGTACAAAACAGTTTGTTTGTGAGAAAAACAGTTTGTAAATGAGAGAAAGCATCAAAGACCCAAGGCAAAAATAAACATGTTCTCAGATGCTGGACCCATTAGCAGTTACTGAACTACAGTAAATGTTTTCCACTTGTTCTCTTGTCTAAACAGATCTATCAAAACACAATTTCTCTATTGATAGGTTCAGTTCCCTGCTGTTGTCGCCATTTGTGGATCAGAAAGCTCCAACAGCACTCTGCCATTCCCTTCTGGATCCACTGAAGGCAGTGGCTGAAACAGGATAGGAAGGATAACAACCCCAGGTGTATTTTCACCGCCTCATCCAGCTGGGCACACAGAAACCTGGAGATGTGCAGCATTTGTCCATAAGGCTCAGCAAGTGTGTTTGTGCTGGATGCTTGCTGCCTGCCAAGACAAAATGTTCAATAATATGACCTATGAAGGAATGCCCAGATTGGTTTTGTTTCTCTTATTCCCTTCACTGTTGCCGTTTCCTTAATTAAAAAATGCATCTAATTATAGGCTGATATGTAATTCTCACTATAGCAATCCCTAGCACTTAAAAACTGTGAGTCAGGCCCCCAAAATCATGATTAAGCACAGAAATGAGGCATCTGAATTACAACAACCCACGCTGGATTTTTACTTGCCTTTTGGGGGCCAAGCCACCATTCCCATTTCCAGCACTTCCCTGCAGTTATGAGGGCTCAAACACTCAGTTTCATTCCCATGCCATGAAAGCAAGACTGTCACAAAGTCCTGATCACAGGAGCTGGCACAGCTTTGCAAGGGGGGCATTCTCCAGGTTACACTGAGTGCCCCCAGCCTCAAATCCTTCAGCATCCTTTGCTCTGGGGGAGGAGTGAGCATCCCCAAGCCAGGGGAAATTCCCCAGGGGCATCCTGAGCTCCAGAGCCTGAAAACAGCTGGGATCCTGGTCCTTGGCAAAAGCTGCCCTCCTCATAACCCTAAATACTGACCACCACAGTGATAAACCTTAAACTCCTCTCCAGTAAGTGAGGAATTGTTTCTGAGAACTTACAGGTGAGCTATCTGCTTTACAGGAAGGTCGACAAACCAAAGCTTCTCAACCAATTTCTTAATTATATCATAAAATTACACAGTCTAAGAGCAAATAAAAATTAAATACAGTATATATTTATCTCAAAATTGTTTTTCAAATCAATCTTTAAACCAGCTGTAGACAGTGTTCACTTTATCATTCCCATCTCATCTGATCCAACCACATTCCTCTACTCCTGCCTCATAAATATTGCATCTCCTTTCTATCCCATGTTACAGCCATGCCCTAGAGAAATTAATTCTCATCCTTTTACATTGTCATTAGGTACTAAATAGCACAACACAGGAGGCTGCAGGGTCTGAACCTCGCTCAGACAAATAAGGAGGCAACATTGCCCGAGTGGATGGCAGGAAATCACCCACAAGGAGCAGGGATAACCTACAGACTGCATTCCAATTAGCAATGCCTGCTGCAGCACTCACTACTGTTGCCTCAGCTGTGACAGAACTCACAGGTGCAGCAGCAAATCTGAAATTCACCAGTAGCTGGCAATTCATTCTTTGTACTGCGAGTAACTGTGAGCTACCATCCAGGAACAGGATTAATATCCCAAGTGAATGCTACACCTGGAATAAAGAGCTCCTCTATTCTCTCTGAAATAGATAAATGCTTCAATGGAAGTCATAGGAAGAAGAAAGACACTGAAACAAATGCATTTCCCACATCACAAGCAGTGAGCTGGTGCCCCAGGCTGTAGCAGCAGGAGAGCTGTACCCACCAAACCCTGAGCTCAGTTACTGGGGCACCCCACAGGAACAGTCCCAGAGCCTGGCACTCACCCAGGGAAATCCTTTCTTGGCACAGCAGGGCAGCCACAGCCAGCACCCAGGGAGGCTCCAAGGGTCTGCACTGCCCTCCAGCCCAGCCCTTTATGCCCTGCTGCTGCCCTGCACCTGTGTGCCCTGTGTGCCCCCTGGGGCCGGGCAGTGCCCCTCAATGCTGCCCACCTGTGCTGCACAGCTGGAGCCAGCTGGGGAGGATTGGGCACAGCCCCATCCCAATCAGCACTGACCCTGTGCCTACAGTGCTGCTTCCCATTAACAGCTGCACTGACCCAGGGGAAACCCACCCCATTCATCAAAACTCATCATCTGCACAGCCAACACCTCACTACACACCTTCCTGGAAGGAAAGTCCTTCCGAGCACAGAGTGCCTCTCTGCAAGCTTATGGCACTGTAAAAATACTCATTTCTGGACAATGATAATTTTTCACTGAATTCCCAACCAGCACCAGTGGTGCCCTAGACCTGAAGTTGAGTTACAAGAGATAACCATGCCATGTACAGAGTTTCCTTAATTCCCTTTACACCTCTGCTTCCTTTGCTGTACAGAAGCCCACGGGGAACCAATGCCCAGCGTTCCCTGCAGCTCAAAGCAGGAGCACTGAAACCCAGATGGGTAACCCCAATAGTCCTCACCCCATTTGCCCTTGGGCCTACATCTGACTGCCTCACTGAGAAAGGCAGAGAGCTTTGAGGTCAGCATCACCACTCACTGTGTATTTCAGCCTTTTGGACTGGTTTCCTCAACTCTCCTGGCATTTCTGAGCACTGCCCAGAGCAGAGGGTCCCTCGTCACCCTGCCCTGGGACACCACCACAGCACCAGCAGAACAAGGGAACCTCCAAACACTGCAGCAGACGGAACAGAATTCCCAGAGCTGACGTTTGGCCAAGATGGACCGCATAGGAAAATATTAAAATCTTTTCACTGGAGAAAAAAAAAGTCTTGTTTGTTTGTCTTCCATCCGTGACAGGAAATACAAAGCTGTTATTTCTCTGTTACAGCAGCAGCCACTCCTGGCATTCCGGAAACATGCAGAGCAAGTTTTTCCCACAGGAAACCAAGGAAAATAGCTGATGATCTGTTTTCCCAGCACTCCTACAAGTACAGGAGATCTATATAGCAACTATTAAATGAAAGCTTGTGGTGCTTTCTCAGAGCAGAGGCAAGCTGGTAAGTAAAGCCTTTATCTTGCCAATAGGTGAAGGCAGAGTCTGGAATTTACCTGGAAAGCCTGATAGCCAGCTGCTGGAACGTCAGGGATGCAAAACAACAGATGCCCTGATCATCAGCTGGAGCTGCAGGACTCTGGACAAGGGTACTGCTAGGTCAGGTGGGGAAGAAGAGAGAGGAGTACATAATTTCACACGAGTTCTCTGTATCCCTGCCGTGAACATCAATTGAGCAATTCTAAAAGGTGCCACTCCAATTGTCTGGGGCTCCCCTTGAGGCTGAGGAGGGCCTCAAGCAGCTTAGGAATAGGAATAGACTGAAGCAGAGGTGCAGGGGAAAAGAGAAGGAAAAGTACAAACACAATGGTTGTTCAGGAAATGTTCAGGATGCTTTCAGCAAACATGAAGGACATTAAAAATGTTAACCATTTCTATTCAGCTGTTCCCAGCAGCTTTAAAAGCCTCACTGTAGCCACATCTCCATTTGGAAAGAGCATCTCTAAACCAAGGAATTAAGGAGGGCATTTTCCAGCAAATGGAACGAAAGTCAAAATAAAAGTCTGTTGATGTAATGCAATAACAACAAGAAGCCCGCACCATTCTGCTAGCCATAAAATATTGTATAACAATCTAATTTCATCACTTTCACCTTTAACCTGAATGGAGCAGTGGGAAAGTGACCTCCAGAACCCTGCTGAAAGCCGGGATTTAATTCTCCACAATATAATTCACCTTGTTAAAAGTTTCAAATACCACTAAGGTCAGGGCCACAGGCACAGATTCTCCAGGAAGCTCAGAGCTTCTGTAGCAAATACTTCACAGAAAAAAATGCTTTGCCAGGGTCCAGGGACTAATCAGTGCCTTGTCCCACCCCATCTGCTGTTTATCTAATCAGGTGAAATTCCAAGATCTGGGAGAAGAGCCTCTGGTCTTCTGTATGTAGAAATCGTGACAAGACAAAAGCTGAATCCACACTGAGGTTCACAAACACTACTCAGCTTGGATTAATGTGCTTCGGTCTGAATTTAACTGTATGCAGCTGTGTTAAAATGATTCAGCATCAGGAGCAATTTCCTTGCATTTTGAGAGCCCCATGCAGCGTACAGAAAAAGATTAACATATACCCAGGGATTTAGAATGTAAGTATTTTTTTGGTGCTCAGAAAACTGGAACAACAGAAGACTGCAGTCCTAACAGCTTCCTCATTTCAGTGAGGTTCATCCTCACAGGGCAAAGACAAATTCTAAAGGGTGAAAGACAATTCATTTTCCATGCATCTACCTACTAGCAACTAGCCTCAAAAATAGGAATTTTCATATATGTCACTGAACACATGTCAAATGGGAGCAACACTCCTGGCTGCTCTGAAGATGAAAATGACAAGGAGAGGAACAAATCACTCACTGCTCTGTTGTATGGGTGATCCAGTGCCCACTGCACAGCAGAGCAAGGGAAAATCTAAACGGGGAAATCCATCCATGCAGCAGTGCCTGGTGTGTGCACACCAGACTCTGGGGGCCCAGCTGGGTACCCTGAATTCCAGCAAAGTCCCCCAAGCCTGTGGGCCTTTGGCTGCTCCCAGCTAAAGGAAAGGAGCCTCAGGGAGCTGGCCACATCCTCCCATATCTGCTGGCAGACTGGGGCTTGTACAAACCCAGAGGAAAGCAGCAATCCAGCACGGTGCAAGGTACCAGGGATCTCAGCAGCCTGTTTCATCAGCACTGCCAACCAGAGTCTGCAAGAAAATGCTGCTTAGGGGCAAGGAAGGAGAGAGCAGGAGCTGCTGGAACTCAGGAACTTAAATCAATTCCTATCTTGCCAGCACAGCTCTCATCTGCACAGACACTGTGAGCTAACTCAGATCACTATTGCTCATTGTTTTCATGGCATTCAGGTATCCACCTTGAAGATACGGAGCCAAGCCTCTCTACAGCTCGCTTTCTTCATCACAGCCTCCAAATAATAACATGCAATAAGAACATTTCTTCCCTCTCACCTTTAACCAGCTCTTCAGAACTGGTACCTCCTCACCAAAACAACTCATCTCAGCTGGAAACACAGATTGCAAATACTCCATTTACCACCAAAGAAGCAAATACAACAGCAACAACAACAAAATCAAGTAAAATGTTGATGAAAACACAGCCAGGCAGTAGCAACAGCTACCAAGGACAGAAAAATGAACTGGATTTGGCTCAACACGTGGGCATATCCATGAGTTTCAGGGCAGGGCTTCTCAGGGCACAGAGGCAGAACTAACCTAATCCAGACCTCCCAGGTCTATTCCTAGCTCTGTCCTTCATATGCATCCAGGGAAAGCAGGGATAATTCTGTATCTGATGAAGCTGTTTAAGAAGGGCCAAACTCTTATCTAAAGTCAACCTGAGCAGTACAAAGCTTAATCTCAGATTTGCCTTGAAATAGCCCAGTGAGGATCCCCAGACTCGCATAATTTGCAGTGCTGCCATAAAAAGAGAAGGAAAAAAACCCATCTGAATAAGGAAAACCTTGCTGACTCAGCAACAGCAGCTGCCATACCCACGGGGAGGGAACTGGAACTGCATGCCTGTGCTCATGAATCCAGGATGAGCCTGGGATTCGTGGCTCTGTGGAGCTTGTCCGGCAGACAAACAGACCCGGTTCTGCCTTAAATGAATTGCAGTATTTTAAACAGAATCGTGCTGAAGGTATTACTGTATGCAATTTACTTCAGCAAATAACAGACAAGTAAAAACATTTTTGCCCACAAAATCTCAGCAGCACTAGGCCCTAAAAAAACCCCTAAGCAAGCTGTAAAAACAATTAGGGCTCAATAACATTAACCACCTCAGAGGACGACAAGCCATTATACTGGAGGCAGATTAGGCACATTAGCTATTAGTGGCTCTAATGATGGTCTTACTCCTATTTGGACCACTTTGCAGCTCAAAATTGAGCAGTTTTACCTTCTGACTGACAGAACATTCAGCATTTGTCAGACAGGAGATGCTTTTGCTGTATGACTACCTTCAACCACTAGTGTCTTGAAATGTAAAGGCATCCATGGCTGATTATGCAGGTATTTATATTTGAAAAGCAGCTCTGGAAATTCATTCAAGCACAAAACCCCCACTGAATCATCCCACGAGAACCAGGCCAGTCTGGGTTCTTGCACAGGGGGTCGGATCTTCCCTTGAGGTTTCTGGCTGTACAGAGAGGAGAAGGAAGCAGCAGTGGAGACTGAGGGGCCCACCAGCACCTGGCTGCCAGGGTTCAACCCAAACTACCCCAAACTACCCCTCTGGTTTTGCTGAACTTGCCAAGTCACTCAGTGAAGTTGCCCTTGGTACAGAAGGCAAAGGGGGAGTAGTCTTTCTGAGGTTTGAAAAATATGATTTCATCAAACTAACTACCCAAGATCCACTTCAGCAGTAGGGGTCAGTGAGTCTGTGGGAGGAGAAAGCCCCAGACCTAGCAGGTGTTTGCTCTGTGTAGCCAGAGCCTGGCTGCACAATCCCACAAGTGCCACTCCATTACACAAAGCAGAACTGGATTTTTAGCCCAGATTAATTCCAACTTATGCTTCAAACTGAGTGAAACCAAAACTGCCTGTTAACCTGAACGTGGCAGGAGGGCTAGGGAGAACAGCAATTAACACTGTTCTTCAGCAGTATTTTATTAATAATACATTAAAGAATACTTAATATGAGACCACTATGGAAAGCCATATTACTTGAAAGTTCACATGCAGGTTTTTTGTGAAGCTCTGTCCTTCCTTTCCCATTCCAATGGAGACTGACATTCTCTGGAATTTTCCAGGAGAAAGTTAAATTTGAAGTTTTTACAGCTGGCTTGCTTAGGGACAGCAGGAACAGAGCAAAGAGTTTCTGTTAACCTCAGATATACAGCAGCTTGCCTGACAGGGGCTTCAGCTTCAAAATCTCACATCATGAAGAGAAGCAAATTAAAGCAGCAAAAATAGAGTTCTACTTCACAAGTGTTGGAATAATACAGTTTACTCACTACATATCTCCAGCATAAAATTTCTCTTAAAAACTACTTTTAAAGCAGGTTGATTTAAAGTTCATTGTATTTAGTGCTGTAAGAACTCATCAAGAGGCTCAGACAAGAAACAACAGCTCCTTTTACTGCATGAGGCTCTCTTCAATAGCATCTCTGAGATAATCACTGTGCTTAGAGAGTAGAAAAACATATGGGCAAGTGGAATAGCTGATGAGCCACACAGAGTTTGTTACTAAACCATGTGGTGGAAATGGTCTGAAACTGTTCTGTAAAGTGGAGCTGCAGCAGCACTACCGTTCTGCAAACATTTGGTTTACTAACATGACAACTAATAAACCAAACTCTTTCCTACATAACCTATGGGGCAATTTTTTTAAAAGCTGGATTAATCTACCCACAAAAATGGGGGAATTTGGTGCACAGGATCAAGATTAACTAATAGTCAAGAAGATCAACGTAGCTTCTAGTGTTAGTCAAGTGCTTTAGGAGGGGGATCCTGCATCTTATTAGAACTTACAGCCAGTTCTGTATTCAAGGGAGCACTTCCTCCAGGCCTGCCCAATGAGACAGTATCAGCACGTTCCTGCTCATCACCCATCACTGCTCAGACTTCCTCCAGGCTTTGGGGGCTACCCAACAAATGTGCATCTCAAGAACTCTAGGGTTTCTGTTATCCCAGCAGACAAGATATTCAGCTTGATATTAACATCAGCTCCACTTCATGACAAAGGCAAATACATTCAGAAAATACTGAAGAAATTAAATTAAACCTGTACACCACTTAAAAACAAACAAAAATATTTTAAAAAGGAAAATAAGTCCCTTGAATTTTGGATCTGATTAATTTTACTAAAGAGGGTATTTCTGGAGGCAGTTTGATTCCACTAACTCTGATCTTTACTTGGCTACTTGTTACAGGGAGAAAAAACCAGCTTCCCTCCGGGAAAGGGAGGGAAATCTGCCTCTCTTCCAACTGCCTGTATTCTACCCAAACATGTGAGAAATTTCTGAGGGGATGCAGGTCTCCACTGCAGACGCTTTTAAAGGAGAGTGATTAGAAATTCCTGCCCAGCACAGGAGGGACCCGCTTGGGTTTCCTCGGCTGGCAGTGGGGGCAGCTCGGCTGCCGCTTCCCCCTCTCCTGTGCAGCTGGGCAAAAGGCGAAACGGGCCCCACGGATTATCGGCATTTCCCCGCCACGCCAGGAGCAGAGAGGAGAGAGAAAAGGTGCCTTTTCACGTGGCTTCTCTAAGAAACCGCACAGAGCCCCGGAGCGGCGCGGAGCCTCCCGAGGCTGCTCGGATGCACATCCGCGAAACCTTCCCGTAGCATCCCGGGCTCTGTGCAAAAACATCCATCCCTGAGCATCCCGGGCTCTGTGCAAAAACATCCATCCCTGAGCATCCCGGGCTCTGTGCAAAAACATCCATCCCTGAGCCTCCCGGGAGCCGCACGTCCCGGGTTCTCTGCACAGACATCCCTGAGCATCCCGGGTTCTCTGCACAGACATCCATCCCTGCACATCCCGGGAGCCGCACGGGCCGGGCTCTCTCCGGGCAGCCCCGGGCTTTGTTAGCAGCCCCGGAGCTTTGTTCGGTGCCTCTGATATCCGCCAAGCGAGCAGCATCCCATTGTGCAGGCGCCGCCGCAGCCTCGGAGCCCTCACCCCGCCGGCAGCGCATCCCTGCGGGGACGAGCCTCCATCCCCGCGCCGAGCCCCTTCCCCTCCGCAGCCAGCGCAGCCACCCCAAAGAAAGTTTTGCGGGGCAGAAGGGGCCCTGCCCGCCCGCCGTGACAGAACAAAGGGTCGGGGCAGAAGGAATAAAGTTTGGGGCTCGGCGCGGCCGGGCGGGCTCCGGGCGCGGCTGGCGGTCCCCGCTGCCCGTCCCCGCTGCCCTTGGGCCGCGCACGGCGGTACCTGAACAGGGCGACCGCGGTCTGGTTCCTCCTCCACGCCTTGCCCTGCTGCAGCAGCACGCCCTGCACGATCTCCTTCTCGTCGGGCAGCCGGTACACGGGGAACACGTAGAGCCAGCAGAGCACGAAGACGCCCAGGGCGCTGGCGCCCACGGGCAGGCGGGTGCGCGGCCACTTCCACGCCAGCCCCGCCATCCTCCTCCTGCTCCCGCAGCGCCGCCGCGGCTCCGGGCCGCGCTCCGACATCAGGCCCGCGCCATGCGGGGCCGCGGGCGGGGGCCCGGCCCGGCCCGGCCCGGTTCGGTCCGGCTCAGCTCCGCTCAGCCCCGCCGCCGCCCGCCGCCATCGCCGCGGGGGAGCGGGGCTGCTGCTGCCGCTGCGGCTCGCTGCTCTCTCGGCGGCGGTGGCGGCTGCCGCCCTTGCTCACAGTCATTTGGTCCCTCGCGTTCCCCGCCAGATGATGCTCCGCCGCTTCCCGCCCTCCCTCCGCCTCCTGCCGAGCCCCTCGCTGAGCACCGACCCGGTAAATTTCCACCCCGCCCCGGCCGCGGGGTGCTCCGGCCTCGCTGCCCGGCCCGCAGCCGCCGGGGGAGGGAGGGAGTGAGGGAGGGAGGGAGCGGAGACCTCGGTGCTGCGGGCTCCGCTCGGCGCCACGCCCGCCCCGCCCCGCCGCGGGCACCGAGCGAGGGGGGAACCCGGCCACGGAGGGAGCTCCGCTCCGGCCTCGGCCCTGCTCCCACCGGCAGCGCTCCCTCCCTCTCTCCTTTCCTGCCGGCGCCTGGCGCCCTTCCCCGGCAGAGGCCGCAGCTTCTCCAAGGCGCCCCGGCGGCACCGACCCCGGCCCGGCCTCCCTCCCCTGCCGGAACCCCTCCGGACCGGCCCCGGGCCCAGCCGAGAGCCTCGGGCCGCGATCCCCGCGATCCCCGGCCGCTCAGAGCGTGTCCCGCACGAGGGACATGCCACGGGAACATCCGCGGGTTCAGGGGCCCCGGGAGGACGGAGCAAAGCGGGGCACGGCAGAGCCGTGGGCAGAGCGAGCCCTGCCCTCAGCGCCCGTCCCTCAGCGGCAGCGGCTCCTGAGGGCACTCGGTCTCCGCAGCCTGGAGCTGAGGGGGCTGCGGGACACCTCGCAGCTCTTTGTGAGGGGAAGCACAGGGACAAGCACCGCTCTCATCCCCGCGGTGGCCCCTGAAGGACCTGAGGGAAGGACACGAAGCTGTGTCGGTGTCCGTGTCACCACCCAGAGGGTGCTGGGCACTGCCAGATGCTCCCCGGGGAAGTGCTCGTGATCGACCCCGGCGCAGCTCGAGAAGCGTTTGGACAGCACTCTCCGGCACACGGAGGGTTCTTGGGGTTGTCCTGTGCAGGAGCAGGAGCTGGATTTCCATGATCCTTTTGGGTTTCTTCCAGTTGAGGATATTCTCTGATCTTCTGTGCCCGCTAGGGTGGTTGGGTCTGTGAGGAGAGCACGGTGAGGGGCTGATGGTGCCCCAGCCCTCTGGGGCTGCTGCTGCCGTGCTCAGAGAGAGGGAGAGCTGGCAGAGAAGCCACCCACAAACCAAGGAACAGCAGCCTGACCCTTGCGCACCTGTGGCAGTGCCCAGCTCAGGCTTCCCGCTGGGAATCCATCTGCACACCAGAGTGAGGGTGCCCCATGCACAGCCCTCAGCCTCCTAAATCCCAGTGCCATGGTTTCATGCCAGCAGAGCGACCCCAGCAGTAGAAAGCACCTCTTTGATAATCAGGCTGAAACATGGCAGGCACGCTCAGCTCCTCTCGGTGTCTCAGCGGCAGATCCCACCTTCAGAGCCACTCTCTAGTCCCTGGCACAAAAGGCAGATCCAGCCCATCCATTTGTGCTCACCATCTCAGCCACACCTTCCAGAGCCTCTGGGAAACGCTGCAGCCTGCCACAGACCCTGAGTGAGCAGCCAGCGCTCTCCAGACTCACAAGGCACAAGGAGCCTTGGCTGTTCTGGGGCAGCTTTCAGGGCTGAGCAGTAATTAAGGGAATTAGGGGGTAGTGGGGTGACGGAAGGAAATCAGGAAGAAAGTCTGATACAGTTAGTTTGGTATCTCCTGGCCTAAGGCAGCAATACAATACCATACATACCAGCTGGGTGTTCCAACAGTGTTTTCAGCTAGAGATCCCAACATGCTTAGTTCTCGGTGCAAAAATAAACCTGGACATCTCAATGCACTTTCAGTGCTTGAGAGAAGGAATAACATTCTCATTCATGGTGTGTTGCTGTGTAGAAACATACACTGACAAACAGAACACTTACTTCGTGATGCCTAATGAACATCAAAATGCCAGAAATGTGTAATTGCAGAAGAAATATTATTTTCATTCATATTTGATATGCTACAGTTGTCTGGAGTGTTATAGGTGTTCTCTAATGATAAAAAATGGGAAAAGACACTCCAATTTCAAGCAAGGCATTTTGGTTAGCCTCTAGGAAAAAATATTTAGAACCAGGTAAATATTTTCATTTTGGTGACGAAATTATTTACCAACAGCAGAATAAACCAGAATCTGTTCAGTCCCGTCTGTTAAAAACAAACTGAACCATCCAGTCTCTGGAGCCTAATTCAAAACACAGTGAGCTAGAGCCATCAAAAGTAAAACAAAAAAAAGTGATTGAAAATAAGGTGAACAGAACTGTATCCCAAGCTAGATCCTGCCTGTTTGCTCACCTCTGGTTGGGAAGAGACAGACTGGAGGCTCTCTTCTGCTTGGGAAACGAGAAAGTGGAAAAGAATGAGAGAAAGCAGGAATGACTTATTCCTTCAGCGTGCAAATGCTTACAATAAATTGAGTTAAAGTACAGCCAATATACACAAGATTTTGGGATATCTTTTATTTGTGATCCTGTGAGATATTCCTCAGCATTTCCTGCCCTGTTTTGTGAGCCCATTTCAGCATGAAACTCCGGGCAGGCTGCTCCAGGCTCAGGAAAAAATGAACCCTGCTTACAAGCAGTCAGCCTGAAATGCTGGAGTGACACTTTGCAACTGTTGAGAAGATACAGAGATGTCGCGATCAACAATCCACATCTTTAAATTGAAGCGGAAAGTTGATATTCAGGCAAGATTCCACTCTTTTGAACTCCATTTTAGGGAGATTGATGGTGAGTTTAGACTCACCTCCATTACTTGGTTCCAAGTAAGATCCCAGCCGGAAGGGCCAGGTTATCCTGGGCGGGGTCTGTCCACTACAGAAAAAAAAAAGAAAAAAAGAAAAAAAGAAAAAAAGAAAACGGGTCGGAAGGAAAGCACCGTGCTGAGGAGGTTTTCCCGGTGTCCCCCCAAAATGCACCAGCAGCGCATCCCCTGCGTTCCCTGCTGCGTTCTCCGCTGCCCTGCGGGTGGAGCTGGCACTCCGCGCTGCCCACACCTTTCCCAGCCACAGAACCCAGGTTTCCTTCCTGCCCTCGCTCCCAGCCCAGAACGCTGGCGACGTTCAGAACTGCATGCTCCAGAAGATGCAGCTTTGCCTGCTTTCATTCGAAGCACCGCGTACTCCCACAGGCATCCCCGGTACCTCGTCTCTGCACTCTCGCAGCTCTCTCACTCCCGAAATAACAGGGAATTTCCCTCCGCTGCCGCATCCCACACACTTTCTGCTCTGCGGGATTTAGCAGAGGAGTTGCACTGGGATCAGTTTTCAGGGGATGGCACCCTCTTAGTGATGAAAATGTCACCATGCCCTATTCCTGGCAGACCCAGTACCTTCCCAATGCAGCAGTTACCACCTGACTAAAATGCCTTGCTCTGTGCTGTGCCCTCTGTTCTGCAAGTATTTCATGCTGTGTTAGTAGAGTCTGTATGAAAACTGGATGTTATTTTTCAAGGGAAAACGAAGCTGAAAGCAAAGTAAGCGCTCTGTGTGGGACACCAGCCCTTATTGCCCACTGCCACAAATAACCAGTGCTCCTCTGGTACGGTTTTTTTTGACCCAATGTACAACACAAAAATAATCAGAAATCATCACCTGCCTGAGCTGTCATTGTAGGCCAGCTTTGGTGTGGTGTCACCTATGAACAGACTGATTTCTCTGAATTCCTTCTGCTCACACAGATCTGAAACTGGCATCTGCATCTCTGTAAGAACAGCACAAACGCTGGACTGTATGAATGGATGCACAGCTGCCCTGTTGGCAAACTCCCACTCTGCCTCTGCCTATCAGAATTTACTCTGCAGCTCTGTTGAAAGCACCCACAAATGTATGCTCTCACTGATAAAGCATTTTAAGCCCCTAATTTGACAGACAGTTTTTATAAAGTCCTATTAAAGGGGAGAATTGTAACTCCAATATCAAATTAATTCCTGCAAAGTCCTGGTGTCCAGAAGCGAATCAGTTTTTACCTGGCTTGTACCAGTCCTCTAAGAAAACATCACCAGTGTGGCCACATGTTTTGCCCCCAGCTGTCATGCTGTGACAGCACCATTGCTGTGACAACATCTGCAGTCACCCTTGCAGCTGCACACAGGAGTCAGCATGCACAAGAGTGAGGCACAAAAGGAGTGAAAACACTTACTGATGAAAGACAGAGCTCATTCTCTAAAACTGAGAACCTCTTCTACGAGCAGCGTTGAAAGGACTTTCAAACCAGCTTTTTATGCCAACAGTGATGCTGGCTGGTAAAAAGGTGGAACAAGAATGAGTGAAAACATGCAGGAGCAATGACAAGGAATGTGTCAAGGCATTAGCCACAGGTACTTTGCTTTTTGGTTCTGCATGGAAAGAAGGCTTTCTCATAAAATGGAATTTTACGTGTTTCTACACAGGCCATTTTACAACCTCACCATCACTGCTGTACATTATTGAAGTAAGGCATAAACCCCAGACTTCTGTTCTACAGCTCTGGCTTCAGGATGCCTCTTTGGCAAGTTTTAATGCAGGTGAAAATGCCCATCTAAGATGTGGGTGGGCAGGAGCACCAGTGAGGTGAAGACAAGCAAGTCCAGGGAAATTCTGGGTGAAATTCCTGCCTGTGCAGCTCCATGGGTTTGTGCTCACCATTAACAGGAGGGAGCCGTGCTGCAGTTAATGAGATTAATCACAGAAACAGCTCCTCAGAAGGGTAAGGGACTTGCTGGGGTAGTACCAATTCAGTTCTGTTCAGCCTAGAGAACAGAAGGTTGCATGAAGACCTCAAGGCAGCCTTCCTGCATCTGAAAAGGCTGAAAAGGAAGCTGAAGAGGGGCTTTGATCAGGAACTGCAGTGGTGGGAAAAGGGGGAATGGGTTCAGACTCAAACAGGGGGAGAATTAGGTCAGATTTACAGAGGAAATCCTTCCCTGCGAGGGTGGGCAGGCCCTGGCACAGGCTGCCCAGAGCAGCTCTGGCTGCCCCTGGATCCCTGGAAGTTCAGGGCCAGGCTGGATGGGGCTCTGAGTACCTGGGACGGTGGAACTGGATGATCCTTTAGGCTCTTCCAGCCCAAACTTTTCTATGACTTTGTGTATTAGAGCAGACACACCAAAGATATTGTGGCTGGAAGGTCCTGTGGTACAATGCACAATTTGTGCAGGCAATAAAATGCACATAAAAGGCACAATGGAACATGCACACCCACATGCACAGAGACTACAAACACATCTCTGAGGCAAACAGGCTCTTCCCTTGTAAGTGCAGTTCCTTTTCCTCGGGAGCTCAAACAGATTCTGACCTCCTGTCTGACATTTGCTGAGGTTTCAGTTTGGGCAGTTGCTGTCAGGAAGCCATCATTCATCACTCAGTGTGGGTTAAGAATCCTGCTTGTGAGAAGGTTGTGTCTGATGTAGAGGGGGACATAATAAATTGGGTCTCACAATAAGTAATCCCTCTAGACCAGGATGAAGTGGGTAGAAGAAAAGCAGAGGAGAGGAAAAATCTTGTTAATGTTGCTGCTGTATCTTCTCTTCTTAGCACAAATGATAATTAGTTCTCACACTTAGTGAAGTGCTTCAAGATCATCATGATTTTTTTATGGTCTCCAAATTTAAGCAGCATCACTTCATTGGGACCCAGGCAGAAAATGTAAAGTTTGGTTAATGGGCAAACAATAGTGAAAATTCATTCTGTCTCTTCGCAAATATAATGAAGATGGAAGCAAGGCTCGACACAGAAATTGTCCATCAAAGGACAACTGAAAACTGAATGAAACTGAAAACAGCTGAGTATTGTTTTTCATGCTGGGTGACAATACAAACTGCAAGGGAAGGAACAGGGGGGGTACCCTGGGCCTGTGGTGGTTTCCAAGGGAAAGCAGCCTCCTACAGGGATTTGCGGTTATTGCACAGACACAGCTTCGACACCACGGCTAAAAACCCAAGAAAAGCAGGACCAGGGACCAACCTGCACATTCCTCTGCTGAACCTGAGCCGTGCTTTGCATCCCTGACCACAGCAGCTCTTTCCCAGCTGTCAGATACCGTGATCCCACCATGGACTGCAGACACACAGACATCTTTGGCTGTGGAGTTTGTCATTCTTATTCTTCTCGAGGTACTTACTCAAATGTGAATCCCCTTGAAAAGATTTGAGGGGCTGTGCTTTGCCTCTGTTTTGAGATTAGTCCTGTAAACCATTGGAAAGGCAGGGAAATAGCAGTTTTCTCTCTCGAGAAGAGACCCAGGAGATGGATGGCTTTGTCTCACAGAATGTCACACTGCTGGCATGTCAGGCAGGGAGGTTTCACAAGTCATTAGTTCAGCCAGCTGGTGGGACAGAGCCTAAGAGATAACATAAACTGGTTGGGAAGATAAATATCAACAAAGCACTTTTATTTGGAGACTCAGCATACTTTTCAAACTGCCTGTTCACTTTGTGGGGAATATGACATCATAACTTTACAGTATTTTAGCAGTGTTGCACACTGAGAGGGTAACAGAAAATTGCCAGTGTATCAGAAATTGAGCAAAGAACAAAATCTTTGCTGGGCAAATAATCAGTCACCTGGTAGCAGATGTAATTCTATCATCATTAACATGATTTCTGCTGAACTGGAGGGATCAAAAAATACATTACTGTGTAAAATAACCAGTCTGAATTGAGGTAACACATTATTGAATGCCATTCAAAAACCAGTCATTAAAATAAAGTCCTTACTTGCATAGCATGATGACTTTTGCAGACTTGAAGATTCAAATGGACATGAAAAAAATGCTGGGAAAAAAGCACAGTGAAGTGCTTTGAAACAGCTTTGGAATGTAGGCCACTCAACCAAACTGCATGAAACCACTGAGCTCCTTCCTGTCAGGACATGAGAAAGCTGTAAATTGTGGTAAAGGCTATTGTTGTAGTCACTGTAATCACAAATTGAGGGAAAACTCCAGAAAGAGGTATCCATGTCTGTCGTCAGAGGGGAAATGGAGATGCAAACATTACCTGTGGATCCCCAGACTGGGTCAGGGCACAGCAGCTGCTGCCAGGGGAGGGAGGCAGTGCCCTGCAAAGGGAAACAGTGCCCACACCCAGGGCTGGCCAGTGCCAGGGGTGAGGGAGGCTCAATCTGGTCCCAGTGCCAGCTGTGCCACAGCTTGGGGACAGGGGGCTGCAGCTGGCACTGGGTGTCCCAGCAGGAGCAGAGGGAGCATTTCCAGAGGGTGACAGTGCCAAGCAGCGGTGTGGATCAGCGTCCCTCCCTTGGGAGGGGGTGACAGTGCAAGGGTGTTTCAGCAGGAACACGTGCTCACAGGCCTGGCAGTTGTGGCAAACTGGAAAGGCTCTCCTCAGCAGCAAGGAGAAAACACAGCTCTGCCCACGTGCAGTTCACACTGTGGGTGGAGCTGTCAAAATACTTCCCACAGCTGAGACCTGAGGACAGAGAAACACTCTGCTGCTGCTGAGAGCCTTTACTGGAACAAACAATGCTGTGTGCTGCACTTACAGGAATTACAGACATCAAACACCTTGCATTTCTTTTCCTTCCACAGATTTTCCAAGCTGTAAATGTTGGATAAGCAGGAAACGCCTCAGATGGAAACCTGGGAGCTCTGTTGGCATCTGTCTGTAGCTTTACAAGGATGAGGTTGTTCATGGAGGCTGAGGAGAGGTGAATGTGGAAGGACAGCTGGGTCAGTCTGCAGTGATGCTTTTCATCAGCACAGACCTGATGGAACAGAGGGTGATCTGGCACTGGGGTCAGGGATTTATGATTGCTGGCTTTGGGGCAGGGATCAGGGCTACAGTCAGGCAAGATTTCAGCCCTAGGATTTAGCTGTAGCCTGTGCTGCTCTGCCTTGGGTGCCATCTACATGAATTCTAAAGCTGGGGTTTTTCCTGCATGACACAGATTGCAGGAACAGATTCCCTTGGGTTTTCAGTCAGTGTGTGTCCAAACAGTGTCTCCAAATTTTTGGGTGATAAATTCAAAATATTCCAAGCCTAATTCCAGTGATTCATTTTGTGGTTGTTCAACATGAAATGCCCTCAGGTATCAGATTTCCAGAGGGGTTAAATACTCACAACTCAAACGATTCAGTAGCTCTAAAATACTGTTACAAAACCGTAGGAAGATCATATTAAACCTAGAGAAATTCAGCAAGACATTTCTGAGCTAACTACCCATCATCCCTTCCAATACAGGAAGGATCTTTTAGACCAACTTCAACCAAGTGTGTTACCCAATTTCACAGGGAACTGAAACATTTGTCACAATGTGGGGGAAAAAGGGAGCATTTAGAGGTTAAGCTGATTTTCAGTGTGTCTGTTAAGATTTTCTTTCCCCTGATTGTTAACTTAACAGCACTTGAGCACTGTACAGCAGTGTCTGAAACTCAACTCCATTTTCTCATAGGATAGAAATTAACCCAAACATAAGTTTATTCCCAAAATAACTAATTACCATCATGATGAGACACCCACTGTTTTATTGGCTTCTGTGTTACCTCTGTGTCCGACCAGAGTTTGATTGCCAATGTCTCCAATTCTGTGCCCTGGTTTCCAGCCATACATACCTCTATTCTTTGCATGACTGCATTTTTTTTCACTAGTTCTCACTGTTCTGAGGTTTCAGATGCCCTCATTTTAGCAACTGAAGAATTATTTTGGACATGATGCCAGAGAACAGTCAAAAAATATTTGAATTCCCTGTCATTAAGGTAGTCAGGGCTAATATAATATGAGATTTTTCTTATGGGAAAAGTAAGCATAGATTGTAAAATGCATAGAAGTAAAATTAAATTTCATTTGCTTTCTTGTCATCTTCATAGATCATATTTTCCTTTTCTCTTGCTGCTTCACTCCCACCTATTCTCCTAATCTGCAAATTACTTTAGTCTGAGATATTTCCTGTGTGTTAACTGCATTTCATTGGCTGCCAATTCAGCTGTTTCTGCACTTGCATTTGTATTTAGGAAACATGATGAAAATTAATATCATAATTATGCCATTCAAGCAAATCATACGAATTAAATCTGTGTCTAGCCAGCCAAAAATATCTGTGGTTGTCATTGCAGTGTGCATTTTTTCCTTCTCCAGCAGCATCATCAGACAGTGGTGTGCTTTAAGGCCAGCCAGCAGCTGAGAACCAGAGTGCCCATCCCTCTGGGAACCCTATCCCAGATGGAACCTGGGCAGACAGAGGGAAAACTGCTCCCTGGGTTACTCCATGGGCAAGGACTGCATAAAGGAAGAACAAAAACCAAACTCTTCTCCTTTGTAGGCACCATCTCTTAACTGTGTCCCAAAATACTTATTCTGATTTCCTCAAAGCTCCTGCAGAAGTGTGGCGCTGTTCATCCTGAACAAACTTCTAACCAAACTAGGCACTAAACCCACACACCTTTTGTATTTGCCCAGCTGCAATGTCCTTTTTACCTGCATCTGCAACATCCTTTTTACCTGAACCTGAATATTTTTGTGCTCCAGCCGCACAGGAAGGCAGCTCCCGCTCCCTCCGCAGGTCTCTGTGGGGCTGTGGGTTCTGCACTGGGGTTTCCTGCCCTGGGCTGGCACTGTGCTCTCCGTTCTGCCCAGAGACAGCCCAGCATCTCCCTGGCAGGATGCACACCCTCACCCACTTTGCAGGAGGCATGTGGAGCCACTTGGCTGTGCGATAGAATGAGCTGCAAGGAAATGAATGGAGCACTGCTGGAACCTTCCCCGGAGCAGCTGCTTGTTATCAAACAGATCCCTGCTTAACCCACCCAAGCCATTCATCACTCCCAGCCCCAGTGTCAGACTTCCTACTGGCCTGGGCAGCTGCTTTGAGAAGTCTCACATCATCTCCTGACAGATTTGTCCCTAAAGTACAGCCAGGGTGCCTGAGAGATCGGCTGCTTGTCCCACACACCTTGGTAATTGCAGAAACTCAGGACTTTGTGCTTCATTAAATTCAATGAGACAATGTAGCTGCTTTATTGCAGAATATCAGGTGAAATTTGAATTATTGTTTGTGCTGGGATCTGAGCAGATTTCTGTCCAGGCTGTTTTCACATTCCCATTTAGTTTGGACTCTGATTTAATTGCTGGAGCACAGACCCCTTTCATTTCAGAGTGGCCTGCTTGCATCTTTTAAAGTCTAAAGTCTATGTTGAGTTAAGACAAATCATAACAAACCTTTCTTCCAGGGAAGTAAACAACAACTCCATTGAATTTGATGCCACTCCAATTACATTATTAAAGTAATGTCAGTTTAGTTGTAGGACAGGTGACTGCAAAAAGCAACGTCCATGTGGTGGAGGTTAGGACTTTTCCTTTGTCAGGTGCACAACAGACAAACAAAGCATAAGTGACAATTTTGTGACTGTCTGCAGTTAAAAACTGGGTCTGTCACTTCTGCAATAATTGGAGAAGAATTAAAATTTCTAGATAAAAAGCTCCCCTGTGTCTACAGAGACCCACTAGAGGAAGTTGTGACATTGACACAGCTAGAAAAGAAAAGATGGCATTAATTCTTCCATAGAGGCAACCACCACCCCTCAGAAGGGAAATAACCAAAACCAGCTACTGGAGTGTGCTCCTTCACATATTTCATGCTGCACACAACTTTTTGTGCCAGCACAAGACCTTTTGAGGTTGCTCACATTCTGCCATTAGCTTCAAAGGGAAACAAGATTTGCCTTGCAAAACAATCGAGAACTGCAGCTACTTACATGCAAATGAATTCATGGTAGCTTTGGTTGCAACAGCTACAGAATTTAGCAAGATGATTTAACTGTGTCAGTGATGTGTTCTGGAAAGGGCCAAATTCACAAACTTAAATATAACACAGAATTACAGGATCATAGAATGGTTTGGGTTGGAACAGCTTTAAAAGTTCATCTGTTGGGAGGAGAGGGGAGGTGCTGAGGAGGTGGTTGGGCACATGTTGGGAGAGGACACCTTCCACTGTCCCAGGTTGTTCTGAGCTCCATCCAACCTCATTTAAACCCTTCCAGGGATCCAGGGGCAGCCACAGCTGCTCTGTGCCAGGGCCTCACACCCTCACGGGGAGGAATTCCTTCCCAAAATCCCATCCCAACCCACTCCCTTGTCAGTGTGAAGCCATTCCCCCTGTCCTTCCCCCAGGCCCCTGGGAATAGTTTCTCTCCACCTTTCCTGCAGGCTCTCTGTGCAGCCCAAGACACCATTGTCAGCCCAGGCTGCTACATGCTGCACAGAAAGGATTCCCTGAGGAGAATGGGGCTGGGACACCTTTAGTACATCCAGCTTACACACTCACCTCATGCACATACATTAAGACAGTGAATTTTATAAAGATATTTATTGTGCAAGAATGATTTTCATGCTCATTTACAATGAAATAATTAGGTTTAACAAATAATCATGCCATTGCTTAATTTCAACTCTAAACAGAATATTTACATTCAAGTTTACATCTTTGTTCAAGTTCCATGTACAATGTTGTCAGAATTAAGCAGGAATGCATCTTCAAAAAAAGGTTTTTTGTTGTGGGTTTTTTTGGTTTATTTTACAATAGAGTATCATCACCTTTCAGACTTTTAGTGGAAATGACAAATTTCCTGTCTTTGCAGTACCCTTATTTCCCAGCTACAGCACTGGAAAAGAACAAAAAGACCCCAGTGGAACCAGTGTCACACACATAAATCCATCTCCAATTAGCCAGGCATTCAAACAGGAAGGAGGCTGCAGGATAACCTCTGCAACAGTGATTTTTGGGGGACTGTTTATGCCATCCCTGAAACAGATCCCGCCTTAGGAAAATGAACCTCAGGACAATTCTTTCCCAAAGTCTTAAATAACAAAAGACCTGCCTTGTCAATACTGAAATGAACATCTTGTATTAGCACCAGACACACCCTGGAACTTTTTGTTGTGTTCTGGGGTTTTTTTGTCCCACCACAGGGATGCCCAGGATCACAGCATTGTGGTCTGGCAGCTTTTAAAAAACAATTAAAGAAACAACAGCCCCCAGCTCCCAAATACAAAAACAACAACAAAATAAGAAAAAATACTTTCAATGAGCAGAAATTCAAACTGTAACTTTTTGGTACTGTTTTTTCTCTCCACACTCTATGATGCAAAGGAATTTCAGAGTCCAGCCCACGTTTCCTTGGCCTGCACACAAATCTCTCCCTTCTTCATCAAAGATTTCCAACCCAGACTTCTCAGGCACCTCCCTCCCACCCTGACCTGAACTGAGACAGACAGACAACACTCACACTCAGAAATGGTTCTGAAAGACAACTTATCCTGGTCCTACTGAACAGCTCAAAAATGGAACAGAATTTTTGCTTCCTTCCACAGTTCCATGAGATGCCTGCTATTCTAACCCAAGTTCTCCTGCGAGTGCTTCACCTGCTGCCTGGTTTCACAGAGGCCAGCACAGGAATAAAGAGCCAGAGCTCGGCTGCCAGCTCCTGCTCTGACTTACCTCAGTGATATGACAACAAAAAAAGAGTGATTGTCCTGGAGTTTGGCTGTGAATGCACGGAGAGACGCTGACTTTGAAGATGCAGACCCAAAGGTTGCCCATTGGCAATGAGCTGTCTGTGGCAGAGAGCAGGCAGGCGCTGTGCCCTCACGTGGTGACGTCCCCGGCAGCGCCCGCGGGCTGGGGGGCAGCGGGCACGGGCAGCGCCTCCAGCTCCGACTCGCGCACAAAGATCACCGCGTCCCCGCTGACATTGATCAGACACTGCGCCTGCAGGGGACATGCCCAGGGACCACACATCACACCAGCACAGACTGTGTTTGCCTACAGCTGCTGAATGCAGCTGCACAGAAACATCAACAGGGATCTAGCTGGAGAAGGACAAGCTATTACAATTTATTGCTGACAGAACCTGTGCCAGTTTCTTTTCTATCTGCTCCCTTGTGTGCTGCCAAACATGCAGATGGATTCCTGGGACACGATCACAGTGAAATATCTGCATATCTGTGCCTGCATTCCTTTTGGTTTTGAGCATATTTAATTTACTGAACATGCTGCTATTGTCTTCACAAATCAAGGTTTGCCCCTTTATGTACAAACTGGAGCATTTTACATCAGCAACACCAGGTACTTTTACTTGGAGTTAGGATGGAAATCCTACACTGCAGCATCCGAAATACCAACTGAGTTCTGCACTACTGTGCAACTGTCTCCTGCAATTCACTTATTCTAGCAAGCTTGGCTCTTTTATACATCTGGGTATTTATGAAGCATCCTGATAATTTTGTGTTAATACAAGAACACTCTTGGATTCTTCAAACATAATCCAAGATATCAAGAAATGTTGTGCAGCTCTGGCTTTACAGCACTGCTGGTTTCTTCAGACAGAAAATGCATATTTGTATCATACCAACCACAAGAGCACTTGTCATTTCACACCCCAACGTACCTGATTTTTGTTTGGGTTCTCCATGAAAACACACTGCTTCATTATGTATGACACAACTGCATTCCCTCCCAGAGCTGCAACGTGGGCTCTCACCATGGCAAACACCTCAGCAATGAAAGCGTGCAGGAAACCACTGACACCACCCTCCTGGCATGGAAAAGAGACACATCACACATGGCACTGGGGCTGGCTACAAGATGCTGCATACTTCCCCTACATATTTTACTTCTCTTACACATCTATCAGCTTAAAAACTCAGTGACTCCCACGTGGTGGGAGAACTTTAAAGCCATTCACTGTTTGAGGGGTCACAGTCACAAATCAGATGGAGAGAGACCATTCACAGGGGCCTGGAGTGACAGACAGGATGGAACAGCCTCAGACTGGCAGGGCTGGATGGGATCCTTGCTGGGATCTGCTGTCACAGATACCAAAGCTCATCAGCTACTGAATTTGTACCTAACTGAATCTGCACTTACTCCAGGAACGTCCTGTGACCATTTCCCTGCTCTGACATCCTTTTGAAAACACTGGCCTTTTCACACATGGATTTCTCAAGTTCAAAGGGGAAGTTAGAAGTAACTTGCAAGATCTAAACAAAATGTTTGTCTGATCCAAGTTTCTCTAGAGAGTTCACAGCCTATTTTCAGGAAGACTGATCATTTTTATTAACATCTGCTCTGTAATTTCAGCAATGTGTAATTGGGAAAAACCAGCAAACTCTTCAGCACTGACAAGCCAGGCAAGAGGTACACTCTCCTTCTGTGGCCAAAAGCAAAGATACAGCTACTTCCCAAAAGGAGAGGAAAATGAAAAGGAACATGGCTTGCATTTTGACATGCTCAGAGGATTATTTGTTTTCCCAATGCAGAATGGAGCTCAGGGTTTGAACCTCACCTCTAAGCTGGTTGCATGGTCACAGGCTCATGGTGTAAGTTTTGATGTTCAACACACAAAGTTTAGTTACAGAGAATGCACAGAAGGTAATGTTAAAAATCAGCAGAACATTACCTATGATATGGGCAATGTTATATTAACCAAATACACTGGGAACCAAATACTCTGTCAAATTTCCTCACTGAGCTTGCTAAACGAGAGAAGAATAGATTACATTTTTTTCTTTAGCATTTAATTTGGGCTCAAATGATCCCAACTTCTGCCACTGCTGGTCAAAGACACAATTTTCCATATAGTTCTGTTTAAAAACTCACTGGTTTAGTGCTCTTCCCAATTCAACAGCAGTGGCAATTGTTAACTAACCCCTTCCTGACAGTGCCAAACAGAAAACGGCTTCATGTGCTCTGTGACAAGAGCAGCACAAAGGAACTTGTTCTGCACTCAGCACCTTCCCCCAGGTGACACAAATTCTATTCCCTGGCTGTGCCACACTTCAACTCAAACCTCTGATTCCTACAAATAACAAAAACTTGTTCCCTGCCATAAAAGGCATCCCTGGCACGCAGCTCACCTCGCGCAAGGAAGTGGTCTCCCGTATAAAAAACATGTTGATTATCCCAAGGTATTTGGTTATTTTCGCCCCAGGGAGGAAGGAAAGAGGTGTCATCTTAACAACTGAGACAGTGGAATTGGTGCCCGACGGGACAGAACGGTGCCTCAAGTACCCCTCAGCCAACGGACTTGCTTTTTCAAGGGAAGTAGCTGAAAAATGGGAGAAACAGCAGAAAATAACTATCGAGATCCATCAGTGTTCCTCAAAACACAAAAACTCTTCTTTATGGTTTTCCAAATAGCTTGGTGACAACATTCAGCTGCCTGTGATGCTCAGCCACATACGTGAGAAAGGAAATCATCATGCAAAGCATGCAAAAGGAGACAAGAAGCTGGAATGGCATTTATTGAAAGAGTGGCATTCCTGCGAAAGGAAAACATTGAGGCGAGCAGCTGCACACACAACCATCAGTTATAAGGTGAAGGTAAAGAAAAAGTGCCAACATTTTGAAACATGTATTCTGCTGGAAGAACAAATTACAGGAAGTGTGAAAGTTGTTGTGTTTCCCCAGTGCAGCATTTTCCATTAAAACAGGTATTAATCTCTGCTAATTTAAGCAAGATAGTCAGACCTGTGGCCAAAGAACTACTGAAAACCAACTCACCACTTGCTAATTTAGTGACCATTGCCTTGACTGTCCCCTTGGTGATTGCTTCCTGTTTCTCACCCCCAATTTTCCAAGATCATACATACACCTACATCCATGCAGTGGATGTTATACAATTAGTAGGCGTACACACGTATGGAGAACTAATTACAGCAAGACTTTATTTTGCTTTTTATGCTACGGTTCATCAACCCTACGTCAGGTTACAGAACAATGTCAGCAGTTTTCACCCTCACACGTGATCTGCAATGCTCCTGCTGGGCAGGGCACTCCCCTAAGTCACCACTGGGAAATCAGAGATATGTCTCAGATTATCAGAACGTGGTAGAAACAGCCGCCTACTTGTCTTAATTGATCCGCGCCTTATGGTCTGAGCTTTCAGTTTAATGAGCTCTATCCAGCTGTTGCATCTGTCTGCAAAGGAACTGTAATCAACTGACGTTGCTGGAAACACAGACAGAAAAACAAAAGAAAAAAAAACAGAAAAAAATACATGGATGATGTCTCTTGCTCATCTCAGTGCTCCTTTTTAGGAGGCAATGATTCCTGCCTGAGAGAGAACAACCATCCGTGTGCAGGTCTGGCTAAGAGCAAAAGTTACAGGCTAGGCTTGGACGTGTCCAAACCAAAGTACCCATGTCTGGTGGTGTCCCAGCTCTGAACCAACTGCCTGAGTGGGACTTCAGCACTGAAAAAACATGCAAATACAGTCATTAAGGACTTATGCTAGATTAGTTTTTTTTATAATCTCAATTTAGGCTGTAAGTTATGGCTTTTTAAACTTCATTTAAGCCTTTTTTAATTTTCATTGCTTTTTTTTCCTCACAAAGAGCTGCTGATCAGGATTTAAATTTCCCAAATGTCTTTATCAATAACTAACCTACTACAGAGTGAAAAAAGAAAAACCTTTGGTGATGAGGGTAAGAGTCACAAACTGAAACAACACCTCTGTTTTAAACACAAATGAGTCTTCCTTACAGAACAGTCTTCCTTGCCCCAACATCCTCCCTCCAACACCCCTCCCACTAGCATTACAATAAGAAGTAAGAGTTGTTTCTGCTATGACTTTTGGTATTAGTTGCAGGGGTGTTTGCACATCTTTAAAAAAAAGGGGGGGTTGCAAACACCGTTTCTTCATTGTCCTGAAGAAACGGGAGGAACACATGCTGACTTCAAATTAACACAGGCAAAACAGCTCTCTGAGCAGGGACTCGCTGTCTGTCACATCAAGTTACACCAATGCACCTGACAGAGAGGCTGTCATTACTACAAATCTGACTTTATAATGAAAAACCACACCAAAATATTAGGATCTCATTAAGCCACACCAGAGCATGCACTCTCAGTTAAGTAGTAAACACTTCCTGGAGTAATACACATCCAAAGAGTATACCAGTATCCCAAGAACGCTCATTCTGTTCTGGCAGATGGCTGAATTCAGGAAACTCACCTCTCTGAGCAGCAGGAATACCTGTGTGGGAACTTGCACCCTCCAGGGCTTCTAACAAAACAAAATTAATTGCATTCAGATCATCTGTTAAGCAGAGTTACAGGATAACAGCTTCCAAGAAAGATGGGAGGCACTATTTCCAAGGGCCTGGAGTGAAGGACAGGGGGAATGGCTTCCCACTGACAGAGAGTGGGTTTGGATGGGATATTGAGAATTAGGAATCGTTCCCTGGGAGGGTGGGCAGGCCCTGGCACAGGGTGCCCAGAGCAGCTGTGGCTGCCCCTGGATCCCTGGCAGTGCCCAAGGCCAGGCTGGACATTGGGACTGGAACTGCCTGGCACAGTGGAAGGTGTCCCTGCCATGGCAGGGCTGGAATGGGATGGGATTTAAGATCCCTTCCAACCCAAACTACTCCACCATTCTGTGACTCTTTCAAGAGATATTTTCAAGTATGAAAAAACCCCACCCTCTATGTAGTATCCTGTGCACTTGATAACAGAGTTAGTATAAATAACTCACTTCACTAAATCTGCCCTGCAATTTTAATCTGTTAGTTCATTAAAGGTCACTACCACATAAGAGTGTAAACCAGTACTTTTAAAACAACAATCCTACAGAGAAGTAGAGATATGTTAAATAACCTGCTAAGCACATGTAACCACAATGAGGTTGTGAAGAAATGACAGATGGAAGAATTTTCAGGCTGAACTGCTCTGCCTAGAGCACGGTATGGGATGTGGAGAACAGGGAAAAGGGTACGTGGGAACAGGCTGCCCTCCTCTGGTCAGTGCCCAGCAATGGCTACAGACACCAGCAGAAAGCTCTGGGTAGCTTCCCGTTTTGAAAATAAAAAAGGTAGCAAATTAAAATTTAAGCATTAAAAAAAATAAATCGATTAGAATCTTTTTGCTGAAATTAATCTGGCCTCTGAGAACACAAGTGTGGTAGGCACCCTTCTTTACACAAAAGAAGTAACAGGCAAAAAGGGAACTCATACATTTACAGTAATTCCCAGATATTCAATTTCATCTCAGTAACCATTTTGGTAGATAATCCAACAAGGGAGAAGGAATTAAAGACAGCTGATTTCAATGAATTGAATTTTTAATGCAGCCATAGAAGAACTTTGACAGCCATTCTTGAAATGCAGCTCTCTCTCAGGTAAAATAAAGCAGTTGTTTAACAGCTACAGTGTGCTGCACTGCACAGATTATTTACTATACAAGGTTAAGCTCCTTTCTCTCAAGGGAAGCTTCCTTGCAATCAGTATCTGGCAGATAAAGTATTTCCCACCATGAAAACAATGAGATTAATTCTGAGAGGCTGAGAAAACACGGAGGTACTTTATGTGGGCCATTGCCAGTATGGGCCAAGGCTCATTATTAGCTAATTGATAGTTATGTCAGATGACACCCAACACCCAGTGCCTTGCAGCATCTTCAATATTCTAAATGCACAGACAGGAAATATAGACAGAATGATCAGCCAAGCCATCTTCTGTGACTCTCAAAAAATTCCACAACAGGAGTAAATATACCCCTTGTGCTTAGGCAGCAAAGCACATTTAAAGCCTGTGAAGTACAGATATTTTAAAGCCTCTACAACTATGAAAGAGCAGAACTCAAAACCCATAAGAAACAACAGCTTCATATTCTCCCCCTTAACTGACCTTTAGCTGGAGAGAATGGTTGAGAAGAAAGGGGATCAGAGGAAAGTTCCAAGGGAAACTGCAGCTGTTCTTCATTGTCTGTAGATGCTTCAACAAAGAAAACATGGCCAATTGATAATTAGCCCCCAAAATAAGATTTGCCAGTAATTACAAGCAAAGTCAGTTTAGTCAGGTATTGAACAGGTATTTTCAGCATGCACATAAAATGATGCAGATTTCTGCAGAAACAAATCCAGCTGCAACACTGAACAGGGTTTGTGCTCCACTGAAGAGGATTTGAAGTTTTTAGGAGAAAAATGAAGTCCATTTGTGCATTTTTATTTTGATTCTGCAGTTGGATCTATGTCAGCTATTATAATAAAAGTTAGCACTTATTTCACATGCAAGGAAACACTTCCCTGTACTGAAGAAGTCAGTTATAACTAATGTTTTAGAAACATGTGGCTCTGTTCTACTGCCTAGTTCCACTCTGAAGAGTTGAGTATGCTCAGAGTTCTGTCTGAATCCCCACTGCAGACTGCACACTTGCATTTCCAGCATGAGCTGGTGCTTCATTGGCAAGGGGACATCTGCAGACCACAGCAGTCTATTCCATCCCCTCCCTGTGCTTCACTGAACTCCAGAACTATTACCGACCTGCCTAAGGGTTTGCAGAAGGTTGGGGCATTTTAAAAGTATTACAAATAATTTATTTTCCACCTTCTTCAAGTACAGAAAGAATTTATACTTATAAGAACTAGCATTCCCTGATGATGATTTACACATGTTCCAAAATACAACAGAAGTGTCATCATCTGTTACCCCAACCTTTTACTCAAAGTAGTATCATACATAGAATAAGAAAGTACTGTAAATTTGTTGATTGTATAAAATAAACACACAATACTTGACAAGCAAGTCATCCTGCTGGAGGTCAAGTACACAAACTCTAAAAAACTCTATCTGTTGAAAGAACCTTCCTGAAAAATATGTATATTTGAACTTGATGATCCTTGTGGGTCCCTTTCAACTCAGAACATTCTGAGGTCTGTGATCTGTACATGTAACTGAAATTACAACCCGGACTCATTAAGCACTGGGGATAAAAAGGAAAGATGCCTCACAATATTTACCTCTTTGCTGTGATTTCTCTGTAGGTGCTTTGCTGGCTTGTAGTGCTTGGTTTTTGTCATAGGTAATGGCAACTGCTGTGACTGCAATCTGCAAATCAGAAATATTTGGCATATTAGGTAAGTTGATCTCTTGTGCAATCTGAAAAATAATTTTGTAAACAAGCAGTTCTTTGCACAGAAACACAATAGGGAAAAACCATCTAAGAACTCAGCAGCCACAGCAGTAACTCAAATCCTGGTCCAGGTTACCCTGAGCAGCAAGCACTACCCAGGGCTGTGCCTGGAGGCAGCAATTCCCTCACCTGAACCAGCTCATCCCAACTCCCTCACCTGAACCAGCAGCTCATCCCAACTCCCTCACCTGAACCAGCAGCTCCTCCCAACTCCCTCACCTGAACCAGCAGTCCATCCCAACTCCCTCACCTGAACCAGCAGTCCATCCCAACTCCCTCACCTGCACCAGCAGCTCATCCCAACTCCCTCACCTGCACCAGCAGTTCATCCCAACTCCCTCACCTGCACCAGCTCATCCTCTGGCAGAGCCACGGTGAAGTTCACGTGGCAGAGGCAGCAGGGGACCATGGAGCGCAGCTTGAAATACAAACTCTGTTGGAGACAGGAGAGCATTCTGTGTTACTCAGGGAAAAAGGGGGGTTTATGTCACAGAAATTAGGGGTCAAAACTCTTTTCATAGCAGAAGTCATCTAATGATATTACTTTTTTCTTGAAGGAGAATTACATTTGCGAAGTCAGGACAGAATGCAACTTACTGTGGAGCTGATTCTATTTCTAGAGTATCCTGATAGTCAAAGGACTCCTTCAGGTTCCACAAGCTCTGGAATTCCCTAATATACTAAAAGAGGCTGAACCTATCTTTACAGAAACCCATGAGCTAATTACAGACACTTTGCAGTCTATTTTCAAAATTATGAGGCACATGTTAATTTCAGTACAGCTGAATTTTCCTTGGCTCCCATTTGAACACATAAAGAAGTATTTGAAATAAGATTCTTACCTTCAGCAGATTCTCACAGAGATCATTAAAGTTCTTATTGAGTGTTTGATTTGTTGGGTTAATGTTGCTTAATCTGGACACTCTAACTGCTGTGAACATCTGAATTAGAAACAAACATGGGGATTTTTTGCCAACATATGCAAATGTATCTTATCCACTGTCTTAAACCCAAATTCATAGAGAAGGAAAATAATGTAAAATACGTTAACATTTATGTTCAATAAGTAACAAAATAAGTTAGCTAAGCAACACAGTCAATCTGTTCCCTTTAAGAGGCTTCAAACCCAGCCAAACCCTTCAAAAAGCCAAACCCTTGAAGTTCAAATTTACTGTAATTACTTTCATATTTTTGTATTAGGTTATTTGTTACATGACAGCATTAAAAAAAACAACAAAAGCCCAGGTTCTCATAGCTTATTGTTCTTACCAAAATACTACTTTTATTTCTGTCACAATAAATTTGAATTTAGCTTTCAAAATATATATTTAAATTACTACAGCATATCTCAACACAATGTAGCAAAAGTTTCAATTTTGAATAACCTTACTTGAATTTCCGGTGTCCAGTTATTTATACCAGGCATAATTTCCGTGTTGCAACTGTAGAACCCTGTGAAGAAAATATTTGTGAAAAAAATCTATTTTATACACTGCAATATAAAAATACTTATAAAGGAAACGTATGTGACAAGGCTTTGCAAGTATTTTCCCTCATGTGGTTTTAAATATTGAACGGTAAACCAGAAATGAGATCAACATTCAAAAAACAAATACAGAATTCTTGTATGAGAGTCCAACACCCCAAATCCACAACTGCTCCACTTATTTCTATTAGATAAACTAAGAACAAATGAGGAAATATTTTAAAAAGGTGTGATATGAAAAGCTAAAAGGCCAACCTTTAATAGAGAGCACAGAAAAGGCTGTAAAGGAACTACAGCAGTGACTGATTGCAAATGAAAACCAGAATTATAATGACTGAATAGCAGAGTAAAATAAGTTATTAACAGCAAGTGAGTGACTCTGAAATCCTGAAGATAGAGTTAAACAAGCAGAAAAGAATCCAGTCTGGTAGGGCCTATACAAAACCACAAAATGAGCTAGAAAAGAAATTGTGTAGGAGCTTGCAGAGGGTATAAATATTAATGCACTGTCTCTTTCAGAACATCAAAAGCAAAAATTCTGTTGAAGAATCAAATAAGATTTAGAAAGGATATGCAGAAACAATAACATGAGAGCAGAAAATATGCTTTTAGTGTAGTGGAGCTTTCTACAACAGCAGAAAACCAGTCCCCTGTTTATTTGTCTTGAACCAGTGTCTGAAGGAGCTACTGAAGAAAAGGCAAAAGAAAAAGAAGGGTTCCTCTAAACCACAGAGGAGGCAAAAGATCAAACAGCTCACTGGCACCTCCCCAGGAGCTGCACTGCTCACCTCAGTGCAGGTGTGTGTGTGTCACTGCTCAGCCCAGAGCAGCTGGAGCATCCCCAGCCCCTCACCAAGGGCTCCTAACCAACTAACAGGGAGGCATCATCAAATGAAATGTAAATATAAGACCAGGCAAAGAGGGACAAAAATGGTTCATTTTCACAGCGAAGACATCCGTAATTTCGGATTTTGTGCTTCAAACACATTCATAACTTACATGCAGAAGAGGATAAAACATGCTGATGGCCCTAATCTAAAAATCAGCAGCAGCAGAACTGGATAATCAGTGAGGAGTAAAAGACTTGGTGATAGTAAGGATACAAGGACAGTTCTGAGCTCGACACGACAAGGTTAACACTGGTATCAGTTATTAGGAAGAAAACCAAAACCTTCTCAGAAGAAATACAGGGAATTCACAATGATGAGAGGCAGGACAAGGACAAATCGCATGTCCAGAGAAATTTCCAATATTGGACACCCACATTTGCCTCTTATCCAGATCCAGCAGTTCTGCTGGGAAAGGTATGACATATCTATACAACAATAAACAGCATGAAGACAACTGATACCAGACAATAATTAGTTTTCCATTCTACTTTCATTACCCTGATACCCAGAAATCCGTAATTCAGCCTAAAAATCTTCAGAAACAGCAGCATTGTCAGTTCTCTTGGAACTTTTAAAAGAAGTTTTAATAACACTAGTCATATTTTGTCATTTTGCAGCCTACAGCATAGATTATAGAAATATGGTTGTAACTATACCAGAAGGTGGTGGAACATCTGTCAGTAAAGAATGTACATCTTCCATGGCATCTGTGTCATCAATCTGCAAAAAGGGAATAATTGAGAAAGCCATGTTGCTGTGCCAGTAGGAAGTTTCCAAGAGAAATCAAACAAGCTCCATTCCATCCAACCTTTACCACTCTTATTTCAGATCAGACTGAGAGCCCTGCTGCCTGATGGAAACACTGCTGGTGTGCCTTTACATGCATCCTGTCTTACTGGCCTGCAAGAGATCCACACTTACCAACAACTGCCAACATTTTCTCATCAAGTGTTTTAGAAATGGTTTGTAATTTAACTGCAGTATTGAAGGGTTTTCTGTCAAGTAATGTGGCTCCTTCCCCCTCTCCATGTCAAAGGGGGTGTCTTTTCCTTTCCTTCAAAAAAGAACCCAAAAACTAACCAAAACCAACCCAGATATCTTTACCTCTCCTAACTGCCTTCTCAGCCTCTTTCAGCACATCCTCATCACTATGAAACTTTTACTACTTGTTCTTATGTAGCTCCAGTGAACAATGATTTTATCTTGAAAGCTGGGTCAGGAGTTCAACTAAATCTTCTGGAATATTGTTTCTGATATCCAGTTAATCACAAACCTAACTTCTCAAATAAGACAGTAGTAAATGATTCCACAGATAAAAAGTAATTTTTTTCTATAAATGCCTTACAAAAATCCTCAGTTTTTTACAGAGATATTCAACCCTTTTTACAAAAGCACCAACCAATCTAAGTTTATTGTCCCAAACTCTCCCAGCCTGTTATTTTTTCACTTTCCTTTCATACTTCTGTTTCCAAACAAACTCCTGTTATAGTGCTCCCTCATTCCTCCTACCTACAACCCTTCTCCCCGATTATTTTCCAGAAGATGGTGATTTGTGAAGATTAACAAAGCCTTAGATGTACCTCAGGCTGCAATTGCAGGCTGTATTTTGGAGTGGTTTTTAGTCAGGGATGGGAATTGTACTGTCTGTATCTACAGGATGACCGAACTCCAGCCCTTTTTAAACACTTGCTGGAGTATTAAACACAATGTTCAATTGTCTTTGAATTTCAGGGCCAGAGGTAACAGAAATCTATGCCCTTTATTTATCTGCAGGTGTTGGTTTTTCTGCTTGCAGCTGTAGAAAGAACTGGAAGGTATTGTCACAAGTTGTAAATTCTTAAATTGTGAAAAGCAATAGCTGAAATTCAGAAAATCTTCTATGTGCTCTCTTGGCACATGCAGTTTTTTGAATGCTTTGAATACAACCCATGCTGGAAACTAATAATTCTGAATGTTCATCTGCCACAGTAAGAGCCTTGAAACAGGAAGAAAATACAATCTTTTTATTTGCTAGATATAAAGTGTGGCAACACAGAACCTCAGTGTTTATGAAAAGAGATCTTGAGTTCTTGATTAGTCTGATCTGCTGCTTGAAGCAAGCAGAAGGACATTTCTTAACAGCTCTTAATTATTAATCTAGAGACTGCTACATATTCATGAACAGCAGGGCCATCTTTTTTCAGATAGTCTGTAGACAGAGCTGTGCTTTAAGCAAATAGAGTAAGGAAAAGAGAGACAAAGCAAATCTAATACTTCCCTTTTTCTATTGATACACAAAGGAAAAAAATCATAACACAATTTAGGAAGTGTTCTTGGAGATGAGTAAGAAAAGATTTTGAATATATATTTCAGGAGAAGAAAAGTATGAAGATGAGTAGTGCAAATGTGCATCACCTCCAAGACAAAAGCATCCTTCTTCCCATGTGAAAGGTCAAGCTCTGTAACCTCATCAGAGCTTTCTGACTGAGATCTCAATAGCCTGGAACGTTGTCTTGGCTCTGGAATAGGAGACCCAATAATTTCTTCAGGTAACTCCTAAAAGGAATGTAAAAATTAACAGATGTTCTGCCCAGCTTAAAAAAAAAAATAAACTCTCCACAAGTTGCTAACAATTCTAAGAATTGGATCATTCTGAAAATCACTCTACTCAGAAATACATCTAAATAATACCACAGTAATTTGGCTATGTGGCAAAGGGATCTGAGAATGCCAGCAGCTTTCCAAAATCCAGTGAAAGAAGTCTGTATCTCTATTTGTAAATAAACTTCTGTTCCAAATGACTCAGTAAGAAAAAAATGGATATACAGTGCATATATTTGAATCAGAATGCTTTATTTCTTAAGAATCAAAGATGTACTTACTGGAGGATTAATCTCATAAAGTTCCTTGTTCTTTGCTATTGTATCATTTATTTTCTTTTGCATATGGGAGATGTGCTGCTCGTAGGTGCCATCATTTGGAGTCTTCCCAGCAATCTGAATACCTCCAGGAGTTGGCAGAGCTGCTAAATACACACCTGTTGCAGACTTTTTAAAAGTCACAAAGAAAAAGACAAGTATATGAGCATGAATTCCTAATATTTTCATATAAAGCTTTCCATAATGCTTGTGCTAAAACAGCATTGTAACATGCAAATTACAGCAGCATCTCTTGTAAATAAACAAATGGATCTTTCTCTTCTGCTCACTTATGAAAAAACTTCATTATTATTTTAGAAAACTCCCTCTTTTCCATTTTTCACGCTGGAACTCTGAAACTTGCCTAAAAATTCCAAACAAACTAAAAATTAAAGCCTCTGCCCCAGTATGTTTTGCATAAGCAAATAGTTTTTTTGAGTTTTTGAAGATCTAAAACTTGGCCAAACCATTCACAGCTTCAGTGAGGCTGTGACAACCCTATTTCTATTTTCAGGAAACAGATCATGAAAGACAAAAGAAGATGGCAGCCAGAATTACCCCAGCACCCCTGATGCAGGAAGAAACAGCATATTCACTTTTCTAATCTACCATGAAAGAATGGGGTTAGAAAATATTGTTAATGAACATCTCAAGAGTGTCTGTGGAGACACTCTTGACTTTCTCAAATCTATAATTTATTTCTTCAGCTCCATCAAAGAAGAGGCAACACAAGTTCCCCTTGTTGCCAAATAACCAAAAGATTTCCTGACAGGCTTAATTGACCTTATTTGTCATGGAACTGCAAATTTAGTTTGAAGACAGGGATCTCTTTGACAGGACCTTTAAAGAATACCATCATTTTTCTACAATTTGTGCCAATTAACTCTTTGAAGTTTCTCTTCCTCTCATCCCCTTTTTAATCACCACGTCTTTTACCATTTTCAAGCTATGTGAATCTTCTTCTGCTGGTTATGAAAGACAAGTCTGTCCTGATTTTACAATAATTAAGATACTTGCTCTTAAAATGACATTTTAATACGTCTGATGACTCTGAATCCCACAACACTTGCATGTTTTCCTGAAAAAACAGTGCAAGAAAGCAGAACTGCCCCAGGATCCCAGCAGTACTTACTGCCAAGCCCATCAGCATGTTTTCCCCCACGGTGATCTGGATTCTTAGCCCAAAGAGGGCATTCATTCCCCTCAGCTTGAGCTTGTTCATCAGCTGTGTGTGCACTTCATACTCCATGAAGGGCAGGAGGTTGCTGATGGAGGTGGCATTTGCCTCAGCCTGAGCTTTCTTCTTCAGCCGGCACAGCCTGGAACACAGGAGCACAGAGAGAGCTCTGACAGGTCTGGGGAGGCTGCAAGGGAGCATCAGCAATTCCCTGCTCACTGGGTAACCCAGTGCAGCTTTACCCATCAGCAATTCCCTGCTCACTGGGTAACCCAGTGCAGCTTTACCCATCTGCAATTCCCTGCTCACTGGGTAACCCAGTGCAGCTTTACCCATCTGCAACTCCTTCCTCACTGGCTAACCTAGTGCAGTTTCTTGTCAATTCCTCTACATTGCTGCAACACTACAATAAAGTGCCAGCTCTTTACAAGAACTCCTTGAGACAGTGCCATGTGAAAATTTCTATTTTCAGCTCTTCAAGTAAGAGCCCCCATGCAAACATCTGCTTCTCTTGCTGCAAGCCCCAAACATTTCAGGCACAAGTACAGAAAATTACTACAGCAATTTCTAGTGGTAGAACTCTTAAAATTCCTATTAATCCAGTTATTTAAGTCACACATTGGAAGGAAGAAAAAAATCCGAAAACCAAACCAAACCCAAGTGCCCTGACAGCTAAAGCATTATTTAACAGCTAAAGTCATATTTATCTGAAAAGAACAACACAGAGCATAGCAATCCCACCTCTGTCTATATGTTGGTCATCTTCCCCTCTTTGGGTTTAGTCCTACAAGCTGAAATTCAAAGCCCACACCAGTGCAGTGATACTTTCAGAGAGAAATGTTATTTAAGAACACATGCCAATTGTATGTTTTATAATATGATGACACATTGGATTTTAGCAACAGGAATTCTTTCAGAGGTCTCCAGAACTTTACTAGACTAAGGAAGCATTTAGACAGATACCTGGCTTGAATAAGACATCCCTTCCCAACAACTATTGCCTCCACAGGAAGGTCAATTGTGGTGAAAAGGACATCAGGAACTTTTTGCTTCCTGCAGTTGTAACAGTAAGTGAGGTGAGCAGGAAATGGCATGTTCAATTCATCATATGGGATATGGCAAAATCCACAACCTGGTGGTGAAGCTTCTTCAATCCTAAAAATACATTATGGAGAGAAAGCTTAAAACATCTGCATCTTGTTAACCATGCTCAGTAAGTGCACATGTGAACAAACACCTACAGAGACCTACTCAAATCATCCACCACACTGAACCCTGCTCCATTACACCACCGTGTACCACAATGCACCAACCACAAGAGGAAAAGGGTGCACACTACTTGCTCAAATGCTAGTAATAAAACTTGCATTGAAACTTCCTATGCAGGGATTGAGAAAAAGGACATTCAGTGACCAACAATTCATAAAAACCTGTAACATCACTAAACTGGCTTGAGGCAGTGTAACTTGCAAATATAATCCATGATACAACACTTGTACACAGAATTTCCTGTACCAAACACACCAAAAATTCTCTTTTTTTCATTGTGCCCAAAACTCCACAAGAATAGAATACAAACAACAAAGCAATCATCCTTCTGAGAAGCAGCACAATAAGTTAAAAGGAATTATTTCCTTATAACACAGTCTCTCCCCCCCCATGAGGAATACCCAGGAATGACCACTATAAAAATATAAACAGGGAAAGCACAGGCCAACTGCATCACTGCAAATGGATTCTGTGTCACATTGACAATTCTCCGCAGGGATTTTGAAGAGGTGCTTAAGCAAGTCTCTCAGATCTGGAACATTAGTTATCTTATATAAGACTTTGGCAAACACATTTTGTGTTGAGCATGAGCTTTGTCTGTTTTACCTCCCTCTGGCACTTCTAATCCATGCCAAGACTCCCAGTAGCCCCAAGATGCATGGTTTGAAAAAGTGATATTTTCACTTTATTTACATTACAAACATGGTATTTCTTTCTCTCCGTCATATAGTGACTACAAAACCAAGTATTTTAGTTCTGGCTACAGTTTTTAAAACTCTATCTACACTAGAAGACAATGGTCTTCTGCTAACAAAGTAAAAGAATAATGAATTCTAAATAAACCATGTTGACTGGTTTATTATAGAAAAAGCAATGCAAGTGCTAAAGTCTAAGGAATAGCCTTGCTTACACCTATAATTATCCCTTGAAATATTTGATTACTACCCTGATGAATACATAACAAATTACCAATAAGCATTAATTAATCTTTTTTTCCTCAAAAATAACTTTGTGGCAACGTTCATTCTTCAAATCCTATTTGCAAGAGCAGAAACAAAGGCAAACTTCATGTTTGGCCTTCAGTTCCATGCTTTTGCTCATCAACTCAACAAACACATATCTATTTTGGAAAAACCTGGCATCATACTTGTTTAATAACCAAGCTACTTTATCTCCCACACATAAACAATATCTAAGAGCAGATATACACACATTACAGACACAGCCACTTTTGGCTTATGTAAGTTATCAAACACCTGTCATTTTTTATGGTGATACAAAATAGAGAAAAGAGACCTGAAGAGCAGCGAAGGAGAAAACTGAGTTATGGTCTGTGTTAGTAGTCAAACGTGTTACCTTATTGAGACTGTTAGAAATAAAAACAGAGTATCTAATTGGGTGCAGAGCTCCATTACTCCTGTGGTGGTGGTTGTTAGTGAAAAGCAGTAAAGTGGTTGGTCCCGCATCCTGCACTGTAACACTGTAACCTACCCTAATAGAGAAGAACTATCTTGGCTCTGAGGAAAAAAATCAACCTCTCCCTTCTCTGACCCTATGGAAAAGAAGCCAGGCTGCCATGACAACCTTTGTTCCAAACAGCCTTCCATGGTGCCATCCTGAAGGAACCTAGGGTTCAGTACAGCTGCTGTGCCAGATGCGGACAAAATACAGACCTCTTCACTATAAGAGAAAAGAACAACAACACAGTGAATTCCTGCTGCCTGCTGGCTGCTTTCATAGCAAAGCATCACATTCAAAGGCTACTACAAGTCTCAGTGAAGTTCAATGTCACCACCAGTTCTGTGCACTTGTGCAATTTCACCCATTAAAGCTCACAATCCTCTGCTGGTATTGAAACCATTGCCTAAGGACAAGGTGAAGGAGGATGGCACAGAAAGACTAAAGAGCTTTGCCCCATGTTACAAATAATAGAACAAGATAAAGGCTAACCAGGTTTAAATATGGTTTTCAGTTCTGGGGTTAACAGTGCAAAGAAATACAGCAAACCAAATAAACATTAAAAAAAACCAAGGCATAAGTTTTTACCAAAGTAAAAGGGAAGTTGAGAGCCCCAGCACGTTATTAACTTTCAATTTTCAAAATGAAGTTATAGCTCAACACTGACAAGGGTGCTTCTTGAAGGATAAAAAGTGGCAAAACAGTAAAATTTTACTAGGAAGAATTACAAAAATAGTACATTTTGCATGTAAAATACTTAGGATTTAGTAGAGTTCAAGCTCTCAGAACGACCGCAGAGCTTTAATAATTCTCAAGTTGTTAAATAAAAAACAAACACCAAGCATTCAGTATAAAATACTATATGGAAAAGGGATAGAGAAAATCTTTCCCACACTTTCTAGAATGATACACTTGTCTTTTTTTTGTTGTTGTTTCTCTTCCCAAGATACTTTTTCATACACAACATGTCTGGCAGACCAGTACTTACACGGGCTTGTGCTTTGAGCATGGAATAAAGCCGAACTGGCAATAAGTACAGGAATTCCAATAAATATTTTATCAAGAATCAAACACTACCATTCAATTCCTTTAGAGAAACACAAGCATCAAATCACCCAATGCCTGACTGCCTGTCTATGCTCCAAACATTCTTCCCCCATAGTTAGGGTAGGAAAAAGAACACAAACTATTCATGGTTTTTACAAGGAGACTGACAAGCAAAGGAATAAATGCTTCACATCGGTGTGTTCATCCCTCAGTGATGGAGAAATTGAGGAAAATATGGTAAACCAAAACTTTTCCAACTTCTCTCCTTAAAAAAGCAAATTTTTAGTGCTTTTACCTTAAAATATTTAGGCAAAATCAACTTGAAAGAAAATAAATTCAGATGTTTGAATTTGATTGCTACTTCCCAAATGCTATTCACAATAGTGAGCCAGAGTAATTTTCTGTTTAATATCAGCAGACACACCTGGCTCCAGGACAAGCTTTTTTGGGCCTGAAATGTGAAATTTTCCATTTAAGTTCTGGTCTGCCAGTTGTTATCCAGTAATGAAACTTTAATACATGTACTTTTAGGAATAGTCTTAATTATTTAGGTAGATTAGGTTTAGAAAACTTCATGGATAAATTAATATTGTTACTACAAAACAAACTGTAAGCTTTAGTTTAAAATAAAAAAATTGTAACATTCATTAGAAAAAACTTAAAACCCAGATCTAAACATATATAAAAATGCCTAATACTGCAATTTTATAACCTCACTTAAACTCAGTAGTTCTAGAAGAGACAGTACCAACACCTGTACTGGAATAGTTAATTTTTAATGCACTGACGATGAACTACATTTTCTGTGGCATTTTGAAAATCAAATCATCATCATGATTTACCAAATGCTGGTTGATTCACTGTAGCCCACTACAGCATGACAACCCAATGCCTTGGCATGGGATTTTATCTCTTGTCTGATTTCTGCCCACCAGGCATCCCGTGTCTCCGGTTCATCTGAAAGACAAAGTGTAAATCAGTTCACTATTCTGGCCCAGGCTGACACAAAGCTTCATGCAATTACCCTGAAAAGCTGAGGTTTGCACATTCACGGGCTTTCAATGTGGACACTTTACTTCCTTCCTATTTACACATTTCAAGGAAACACTAAGAGGACTTTCTCACTCATTGCCTGGTTTCTCCCCAAGTGAGCAGACTCTCACAAATCTCTGCACTCTCCTTGTTGTCCATGTGACAGGTAACACTAAACCACTGTGATACTGTTCAGTCTCTCCCTGTTTTCAGTCCCAAACCACACCCTCAGCTTCCAACAACACAACAGCAGTGTCCAACATCAGACACTCTGTAATGCTGAAACGCTAACAGTAATGAAACAGTATTTCTAGTAGTTGACTAATATTTTACATTGCTGTGCACTTGGTATCTCGGAAATAACCTCAGGAAGTTTTCCTACTGGAAGCAGTTCTCTCTGTTAACCAGATTTTGAAAATATTTGTTCCAAACTGTAGCACTAATCAAGCAGACAGTTCTGTGGCACTTGTAGCTGTGAGAGGCCATAAGGATTTGAAACTACTTCTACATTTCCAACATGAAGAAACACAGGATGCATGCTGTCAGTGATTTTTGAGTCAGTATCCTGGAAACTGCACCTTCCCTCCGTGCCCATGAATGGACCCAGATTACCTGTACTGTCCCCAAGGTTACATGTTAATGTATCCTGCCTGCTCTCCTTGAAAACTACAAGATACAAAACCACAACAAGAGTGTGCTGCTAGACTAGGTTCATGCAGTCCATTTATTTTTTAACTGCTCAGCAATTAGTTCCCACAACTAAAGCTCTTGTTTTACAAGCTCTTTACACATGGAGCCAACAAATACGAATTTACAACTAGAATTTGTCAGCTGTTTCTTCTCTCAAAACTTACCTGTTACAACGAATGTAGTTAGCAACTGTGTTAATTGTTGATACAAAAAGGGAAAGCCAGTAACAATCATTACCAAGGGTTCTGAGCACAGAGATTCTAATCGAATTTCCCTGAAATTAACCCAACTTAGCACAGATACAAACTTCTGGCTACTGAGTTCTCCTTGCTAAACCATAATTTAAATATCAGAGTCAAAACCTGGAATTTATTTGGAACCAATTTTGTACTACCAGGAATATTTACCAACAGAGTGTATGATAACCACATTATCATACACTTGGTTCTCTGACAACATGACAAACAAAAATGCAAGATGCAGCTATACACATAATTTAAAAGTTACTGAAACAAATATTGTAAAGTAAAATGTATTCATTCATGACTTGACCTCAACTTTGCATTTAGAACTAGGTTCTATGTTTTCTAAACTAAACTAATGATCATTTTCTAATTCAAAGGAAGAGCAGAGGTCTGTATATTCAACTCCACCTAACTTCAGATGGCAATGCTTGTGTAACTCACAGCACTACACTGAGCAGCAGCAGCCTGGATGCTCACACTAAAGTTTATTCAAGCTTTGCTTTAGGAAACAAACACTGAACAGAAAAAACCTTACAGCGAGAGTTCGTAGGAATGTTCTCTGCAATGAACAAAAATATACATGTCAGGACACAAAGCAAGGCATTTCCATGAGCTCTATCAATCATGTTCTGTAATCCAAGGTCACTTGAGCAGCTTGCAGTGCGCTACTGGCAGACTCTTGAGGGGCTGCACTTCACTCTCAGGGTGAAAACACTGTTTAAATCCTCTCAGTGACTGGGGCAATAAATGCTTAAGATGATACTCAGCAATCCTGACTCAGATTCCTGGAGCACCTGCTCTTCCCAGCTTTGCAATTCCTGGGATTCCTACAGAAATAACCCATCACACACAGGGCTGGAGCTGCCCAGCTCAGCTCTCAGGACCACCTGTGGCACAGAAAATGGGAAATGCCTTCTCTCTGCAGGTACCCCTCTGGACACAGGCTCTCTGATGCCAGCAGGGAACAGCAGCAGGGCTGACTGAACCAAGGGAGGACCTCTGGAAAGGGACTGTAAGGCCAGGCTACATCATCTGACAAATTCAGAGTGTACAGAGGACGTGAGACCACAAGTACATTCTGTGTGAAAGTTCTTTTTAACTCTTTTTGGTGACATGGACACAGATCTTGGGAGCAATTCCTCCTCTCCCCTCCAGTCATGGGCCAGAGATTGTTTTGATAAGCAATGTGCTTCTCCTTATACATGAAAAGTCTAAGTAGCAGAAAAAGTGGTTCTCTGACCATGCAGAAAAGCACCTGCTCAATGAGACTGGGTCCCAGTCTGGCTATAAACATTGACTGAACAGCCACACCAATTCTTGTGCTTCACAGAAAAACACCTGCAAAGAAGAAATACCCTTTGTTCTAGACACAAAAGTGCCAATTTTCAAAACTACAACTTTTTACACCTTTTGGTTCCATCTGGCAAAAACTGCTTCTACTTATCACCAGTGACATTTCAAAGTCAAAGTGCAACACAATGTGAAGTCATGATGAGGATTTGAGAGTTAGCAACAGGTGACGTGACTGAGGATGAACACAAAAAGTGCTGTGAAATAAAGGTCAGAGTGATAAAGACAAGAATGACATTGAAAAGGAATGTAGCCACAGTGAAAACTGAAATGGAGTGACATGTTGAAAGGAAACAGGGATCCTTGAAGCGAACATAAAAGGTAGAAATAGTGACGGGTCCCAAATTCTATGCAAACGTTTAGCTTTCCTCTACAAAAATTTGTAGTTTAAATTATTGAACTTAAGAGACTTAACAATTTTCTTACCTAACATCTACAAGGACACCTTACCATTATGGAAACACACACGGCTGTGAAGTCGTTCAACACTGTGTCTTGCTAAAACAACATTTAACCCTTTATTCTAAGAACCTGTTCAATATCCTCACTAACAAAACTATTAACTACAGAAATACAATAGATCATTTTCATTCTTTTGAGAGGTAAGAAGCATTGTCTTCAGTGTTAACAGGATCAGTCCCAATACCTTTCAAAGAATCCAACAATTTCTTATCGTACAAGGACAAATATTTCTATAAGAGTCATGCAGAAACAATTGTTTGTAAAGAAGACTGTGACCTCTGCTTAAGATATTTGACTATAATTTTCTTCCAGAAAGAGGTCAATAAATAATTATTATATTTATAGATAAATACTGTACATTCAGTTGACATGAACTTACCTTTGCGTATTAAACACAAAATAATTGTCTACAATTAAAACCAAACACCGTGACATCGCAATAGTAGGTTGATACAAAACACTGAATGCAGTGCAATGTGTAGCATTCATATTCTTCTGACAAAGATTTTCACAAGCAGCCTTTTTTGACACATGAGCCACACAATTTCACATGGGGATGCTGTCGTAGCATTTACAAGTTTAGTAAAGCTAAGGATTTACATAAACAATTAGAGGAGTTAGGGAAGCAGGATGGCATGTGTCCAGCACACTCCACGGAGTGCCTGTTGGTTGTTTTGCTGAGGCAAAAGCTCAAGAGCTGAGGGTTTGCAAAGCAGATTCAGCAGACAGGAGCCAGAAACGGTGGGAGTTTTGGCGCATGCTTGGATCAGGTGACAGTACAGACTGAAAACTATGGCAGCTCACTGAAATGGTCACAGAAAGTAATGGCCCTGGATTCTAGGTGGAAGCAAGAAGGCAAGCATACAGAGCACTCAGTCACAAGCTTTTCTAGCAAATGTACCCAGTCCTTTGGACCAAGGGCTCTCTACAACTTGAAGCAGAAAGGTTTGCAGGAAATTCCACTGCTAATTATGTCCCCTTTGTGGGAAACCAAAGGCTGACCACTAAACTTACTGCATTAATGTTTCCAAATTGGCAGGATAGTCATAAGCAAGTGGAAGCAAAGTACACTGTTTCTATGGTTGAGGACTTGAGAAACAATGCTGTCAAAAGTACAGTGTTCTACAAAAATCGTGCCAACTCAAGCCTCCTCCAACTGGAACTTTCCAAACAGATTTTATTCAGCAGTTTTACAGGACACAACCTGGCATGTTCTTTGAGCTAGCTGTATCCACCACCAAGCCACCATCTCCTTCAGAATACAAGGCTGAGCTGCACTACATCCAGGGGACAATACCCTGTACATAACTTTCACCTAGACACTATCACTCTCTGATTCATAAGTTTTCCCAAGTTATTTGCTAGAGGTTCACTTGTCCAGGTTCTTTCAAGATTTAGCCAGAAGCTGCATTTTGCTAGTTCAAATAGATTTTTGAAACTGAAGGCAGATTAAGAAGGATGGCCTTTTGATGACACTGTTCATACCCAAGAGCTGCTGCATCCTAAAGGTTAATCCTTAGACAACCTGAGGAAATTGCTCCAAAGTAGGGACTGTCTGACTCATTTCAATCACTTTCACATAACATAATTTAGGAAATATTTACATGTGTAACACAATACTCTGACAGGAGGAGGACAACCATCCGAGGAAAGTTTTCACCATCTATAAATGAGTCATTGTTCTGTTGTTTCCAAAATGGCAATGGAGGTCGACATTCTTTCCCAGTCCATCTTTGAATCTTTCACTAGGCAAAGCCATTATCCACACATTCAATATCCCTTATTTTTATATCTTCCCAATTACAAACCTACTAACAGCTTGTACAGAAAGATGTGTGGTATTTTCCTGTAGGTTTGGCTGGTTGGGTTTTTAACAGACACCTTTGTTAGGTTTATAAGGGAGCTTCCCTGGACCTTGAAGTTTTATTTAATCCTTTCTGGTTATCCCATTAACATTGACATTATCAATTTTCTAAAACACTTAACAACTAAATAACTGTACAGAAACGCAAATCCTCTGGTCTGTAAAGATGAACACAAAATTCAGGTAGCAAATAATTAAACCTACAGCAGATTACCCTAAGACTTTCAAAACAGTTTACAAGCCACTCCATCCTTGTTTAGAAATGCTACTCCCCATATTCACCTTTAAGACTAAAAGATGTACAAATGAAAACTTTGTTGCAGCAAGTGAAGGAAGCAGATTGTAGGGATCCATCAAAGGAAACCTAGGATACACTAAACTAGCAGGAAATAGTGTAAGCACACCCGAAGGGAACAGGCACTTGCTCTTACAAAGGTAAACTCCACATAAAACCTCCAGCCTGGCAGATGGAGTCAGAGAGCAGCACACACCTCACCTCCTAAACCCCAACTGCTGAATGAGCAACACAAGGCTTGGGAGGAAGGAGCCCTTCAATTGCTCAGGAGACAATTTTGAGAACACTCAGACTGAACTGCATTTGCAGGATGAGACCTTGGCTGGCTGATGAAACACAAACCCCTTCACGTGCAGGGCAGTTTTCTGCTGGGCCAGTCAGCCACATCCCTACCTAAACACCAAGTCTCCAAGAGAAACCACACAGAGAACTCCATATATCATTCCTTTCAGGGGCAGCTCACTGCTGACAGCTTCAATCCCAAAATATACTCCAAGATGGAGAAGCACAATGGCTGTTCCCCTTATGGCTTAACACAGCCGCTACAGCAGCTGTAACTTTTCCTTTTAATTGTAGATCAAAGTCTGATGGGAACAGTACAAGCTGAAAAAAGCATCATCTAAAAAAAAAATCTTGTAATAATGTGAAAGCAGCAGTAATAATTTAGTGCAGAGCCAAAAGAAAAAAAACCACCACGTGATACAACTTAAATAAAATGAAAAATATAATGTCAAAATATAAGGCATTGGAGAAAAAATATATTCAGAATGTATTAAAAATTAAATATATAATAAAATTAAAATACTTAAATTAAGGTTTAAATTGCATCATACTTAGGATTATAAAAGCTCAAAAATACTGTCCAGAAATTAGAAAACATTAAATATAGGAAATAAATTTGCCTCTGGAAAATAATTTCCATGCATAAATATGTGCTTTTGTTAGTCCAGTTTTTAGTGATTTTTTCAGTCACTCATCCTAGAATGGTGACTCAGCAGGTAATAAACCAACTACTTATTCTACGTTGTGTCTCTGTTGCTTTGTCACCTTGGCACAATCAGTACAACCTATTTTAAAACATAAGCAATCTTCAAAGAAAAGCTCAAATGACTACAACCAGGGGCTGTTACCCAGAGCTGTGTAACAGGACAGGGCTTTCTAAAGCCCATTTTATCTTTATTGCTGCAGGAAGGGGATGGCATCAGTTGGTATGCAATGACACAGTCTGAGTTTCCTATTCCTTGTCTGCACTCCTCAGGAATGCAGAACCTCTGCATTCTTTATTTCTGTGCACTCACAACTCTTTATTTCTGTTTTAAGACAAACTAGGCAGAGAAGCCTCACTGAACTTCTGGATGCAAGGAGACTTGAAAAGAAAATCTCTTGTGCCTCGTATTTATTATCCATTGACATTTATCAGTTATTCCTGTTGCAGTCAGAACTTGTGTTCTTTGCCTGTGTATCCTCCTACAAAACCCCAGCAGACATTTCACAAGGCCCTGTTTAGCTGTAATTGTGTAGCAGTTAGGAAGGTGTTGGTTCAACCAGAACCATCCTGGTTCTCTTCTATCAGTAACACATTTTGAGTCAGACAGTTCTACAACTGTATGTTTGCAACCACAGAAGCAAATAGCAGAAGGCTGAAAACACTCAATGCAATCCATGAAGGAAATTTTATGAAGGCACCAGTTTTAGTCAAGACCTGTATTTTGAAGTCTTAGGACGAGTTATGTGCAAAAATGCAATTTTTGCCAGACCAAGGTTCTCCCTCTTGTGTACTATCAATTCAAAATCAAAGTGTAGTTGTGCAATAAGCAATGGCTTTTTTGGAGCACTTGTGCAAAAAAAAAAGTTTCTATTGGCTTTCACACCATTAGCCAGAGTTTAGGGAGAGTTTTAAAGCAGTATGAAATAGCATTACTTAGGTAGGCAAAGAATTCTAAACAGGGATTTGAAATGCCAAGTTTATTTAGGAATCTCTAACAGAACATGTGAATACTGTTCTGTGCTCAGTGACCTCCCTTTCTTCAGTTACATAAATACCTACTTAGAATTGTCAAAAGAAAAAAAGCACAGTCCCAAGGAAAATGATTTCATTAACATAAGGGTGTATCTGCTTCCAGAAATAATATTCAAACACCATTCACATGAACCATAGAAATGACTTGGGAACACTCACTCCTCTGGAAAGGCTGCAGAAAACTGGAGTCAATTATTCCTGGAGAACATCACACCCCTCACTCTTTTCAGAAAAAGCCTCTGGAACTGCTTTAACCTCCCGTTTTCATTCAACACACACTGATGGGCAAGAAGCCAACCTGGAAATTCTCCAATAAAAGGCAAGAGGTCAACCTTAAGATGCTGGGGCTCTCACTACTTGGTCTGAAGGATAACCACACCAGACACCAACAGGCACACTCTGCCATTTCCTGCTGTGTTCCCACAACTGGGCCACACTGACACCCCAGAAAGCAGCTCGAAATGTCATTTGCACATTCTCTGTACTTCTGTGGAAGAAAAACATTCAGTTACAGAAACAAAACATAGCCAAGCTTCCCTCTTGTGCTTCCTCACAGGCAAAACTAACTCTGGAGAATTTCACACTCCAACAGTGGGACTGGGTGTCGCACAGGGAGCTCAGGAGATGCTTAGGAAGGTTTTAATAACCTTTTGTCTTTCCACATTTCTGACTACTGGAGGTGGAGATGCACTGCTGGAGCAGCTTCCTGAATGAGGAGTGTAGAATTTGTGTGAGAAATGATACGTTGGTGCTGTGAAACAGCCACGTGGAAAAGCAGCCTCTATTCAGCAAGTCCTTGCACTGCCTTCCTCTGTGCTCTGTGTTTAACCTCAGTGCCATCCTTTAACAAAGACCCAGCCTCCTGCTCTGAGGATTCCTTGCATGTTTTTATCCTTAGAGTGGAGTCTTTCCCAGAGACAGCCCCAGGGACTATCTTCCACTGTACTATGTGCCCTCTTTCTATCAATTTGTGCTCAACTCCCCACTTTCATTTTGCAAATTCATTTTCATATCCACCTCTTTGTATTTTACAAACATTTAAACAATTATTCATTGAACTATATGCAATTTCCAGATACTTAAGCAGCTTCTTTTCCATTCATGAAATAGTCTTTACTTCCATGTTTGATTTTCAAGCACCTTCAAATCTCTGACGTTTCCCTACCACTGGATGCTCCTGCTGTATTCTACATACAACTAAATCATTGGCAAGACAAATTAAAAAAAAAAAAGAAATATCCTTCTGCACTACAGAGTTACTAAGCAAGGGGAAATGAAGCCTGAACGTTTTCCAAAAGGAAAATAATTTTAGCCCACTTATGGGCTAAATGGCTATGGTTAAAGCCCACCCACACTTGCAGGAAGCTGCTCCTCCCAAAGCAGCAGGGTACCCTGCTCTCCTACTGACACACCATGCTACACAAACACTGCCAGCTCTCAGCAGGGATCCACTGCACAGCTGCTCCTTGCTTCAGACCTCTCTACTCCAACCAACACCTCTGGGGAACATGTTTTATAGGCACACAAACGCACATTCATTTTCCTGTCATCTCTAAAAAATTTAGACAACAGTTTTGGATATTCTGCCAAGAACTGAATTCCTGACTCGCACTTTGCTTCTCATCTTACATTGTGGATCACTTTCTAGCCTAGTTCAAGTACTCATTTACTCCATTATTCTAATAAAATCCTTTCAATGAAAACATCCCACTAAACAATCTGGAAGAAGCAACAATGAATCCCAACTTTTCAAGGTTGCACACAATACACAAAAATTTCAACACATTTTTAACACCTTGGATCAGACTATGCCATATCACAGACCTGAGATTTTGACAATATTCTTTTATATACTGAAAGTTATTTTTAAAAGATGATCACTTTAGAACAAACAAAATCAGAAAAGCTCATAATCATAGTTTTAAAGGATGCTTACTGTAAAAGGAACAATAAAAATGAGCCAGTGGTTTTAAGCTCTCCCTACTTTTGAACAATTTCTAATAACTGCATATTTAAACTGAATTTTAGAATGTGATACAGATCTGCATGGCAAGAGTGGATTACCAAGAAGGGATGTGTCTGGGGGAAGCAAGCCCTCAGAGGTCAGCTTGGTACCTTTTTATGGTGCCAGCTTCACAAACACACAAGCCTGACAAGTCCTACTGGCTTGGACGTTGTGTGCAGGAAGGTATTCCTGCCCCTTCCACACCATGCTATCCTTCCACAGGGAAAACACAACAGAAATCTTCACTGCATCTGGGCTGCACCAGCTCATCATTCCTTCTACAGCTGCACAAGGAAGTTACACACTGGCATTACTACAACTGCATAAAAACATAAAAATGCTGGGGCTTTTTTCAAGCTGAGTAATGAAGTGATTAAAAAGTTCAGATAATTATGTTTCAAGTCCTGTAACTGGCTGCATTTTACAACACAAGCTTTATGAACCAACAAATATGAACATTTATGAACCTGGGCTACATACTACCCTTCTCTTTAAACTCTAATTCTCTTTTTTCTTGGATATTTTCTAGATCTATCATTACCTATAATACAACTATTATTTTAGAGTTAGTATTAAGAACAAACACATTCACTGACTTCATGAAATTAACAGGAGGAAAGCCTTTGCTGAAGAAAGTGCAAGCCCATGCAAAACAACAAAACTAACCAAGAGTCCCCCCAAATCAAACCAATAGGGCAAAATAAACACCCAAAAACTCATTACACAAAAAACCCCAAACCAAACAAAGAAAAAAAAAAAATCACACCTGACATGATCCCAACTGTGCAAGGAAGGATCCATTCTCTTATCCTAAATTACTTCCTTCATGGATGCTGAGCTGAAAGTGACTACTAAATAAACATCTGAACATTCAGCTTTCCAGATGGATATTAAATTATTCTTAGCAATACTATTTTATACTAAAACAATGTTATATAATTTTAAAGAAAATCTTTAACAGCATGAAAGAGACATTTAGGCATTTGATGATTAAATAGATTTAAATTTGAAGCATTAACCTAAATATCCTAGAGCACTTCTAATAACTTCACTGAGCTGCCATAATTTCTGTCAGCATATGTAGTACTGAATGACTAATAAAATACCTGAATTGAAACTATTCCAGTCTAGCAGTTTGTATGATCTTGTGTTACCCATAATTCCGACAAAGGCTGAGTTCAAAACAGCAAATTAGTAGATCAGTTATAGCAGCAGAATAGTGAAAAACTACCAACAAGAACACAATTGACAAGAGCACTCCACAGGAACTGGAAAGACACAGACAGCAGAGTTAATCAGAGGCTGAAATAGAAAGGGAAAAAGGAGCATGCTATAGCAGTCTGGCACTAGTGACCAACATGGACAGTATTTGGCAGTTTGGTCCTATTGGCAAGCTCTTAGTCCACCTGCACACGTTCTCTCCTCTTCCACCTTCTCCTGATTCATTATTTTGCCAGTTTGTTCGCTTCCTTTAACATTTTAGACTTATTTGACTCAAATGCTTAACAATCATAACTATATCAGAATTTTTTCCTACTCCTCCACCTTCCCTCCCACAGCCACGTGCCTCCATTCCCCCTTTTGTTCCTGCTAGTTTGCAATGTGAGTTCCAAGGATCATGCATTTTACATTCACTTGTCAGGAGCAATGTGCAAGTCTCACAGAAACACTGCAGCTCTGCAAACACACATCTCTTCTTGCCTTACACTGCTTCCAGTCAGCTGGCAAAAAGGAAGGAGTGCATAATACAAGAAATTAGTTTTTAAAACATCTGAGCAAGATTGATTTTTTAAATATTCTGTCTTATATCTATCACACAGTAAATTTTGCACGTAAGAGACCTGTATCAGAAATCTGTTGAAAGCACAAGCATAAAATAACTTCATGGTAAAGAAAGACTCACGTACTAATTATATTCTGACATTTCTTTTAATCTTTTCTTCACTGTGTAAATAGATCTCAGAACAGGAAAACGAAAGAGCAACATTGTGTACTAATATACTTGAAAAAAAATCCCTTAAACAACGAGGATCTAATTCAAATTAAGTCTTGGATTTAATTACATGTTGCCAGTTTACTGAATCTTTAGATCAGCAACAATCTGATCCACCTGCCTGGAGAACTGCTTGCCTTGGGCCGTAGGAAGAAAAGGAAAAGATTTGGTTTTTTGTACTTGTTTTTAAGGATGTATTTGCATAAACTCCCTTTTATTACTCCTGACTAGTGCATGCAAAACCACTACAGGTGCTATTTTTCCTCTCCTCTGCATTTTTAAGTGCACTGTCAACTCCAGCTTTTGCAAAGCATTCCTCATCTGGTCTCAGTGACTAAACCAACCAAGTCTTCAGAGCCAAAGGTCACTCAGCTCTAACATTAGAACTAGGACATGCAAACCGCACATGTTCTCGTGCTGGGGATCCCAGGAAAAGAATAAATAAAAATCTTCCAAGTAATGTCCAGTAAAGGCTTTTAAGAACAGAAACAAAACTGTAAAGGTTAAAAACCACATTGTGAGTTGCAGCCATTAGTCCTTAAAGATTTCAAGGAGCTGAAAATGGGAAAACATTCATAGTTAAGATCAAGCATTTAATCTCATTTTTGTTTGAACGGAAAAACTTGCATCAAGTTTTAATCACAAAGCGGCAAAAAATTAATTAACCCCTCAATAACTCAAAGCTAGTTTTCAGTGCAGAGTTACTGATTCCAAGCATTTTTATTACTAGCTTAATTAGCTGAAAGGTTTCTCACCAAAACCACAACCTTTGAGTAACTCAATTTCCAAGCCTCAATGGCTCTCTGCAATGCCCTGCTGGAACAGATCTGTCCCTCCTCAAGCTGCCACCAGGGCAGGGAGGCAGGCTGTGCCAGGCAGCAGTGCACAGCTGGAACACATCTGTCCCTCCTCACGCTGCCACCAGGGCAGGGAGGCAGGCTGTGCACAGCTGGAACAGATCTG
>JAWWEY010000055.1:71154191-71218158 GCA_035582745.1 Loriotus luctuosus | reverse complement strand
TGTCTCAGTCAGTCACAAGCCTTTGTTATCATTCCTTTTCTATTCTTAGCTAGCCTGCTGATGAAATCCTTTCTTCTATTCTTTTAGTATAGTTTTAATATAATATATATAAAAAAAAATAAATCAGCCTTCTGAGACATGGAGTCAACAGTCTCGTCTCTTCCCTCATCCTGACTCCTGTGAACACAACCACACTCAGTGCAATACATTTATTTCTGAATACGAATATACTCCCATTTCTTCCTTCAAGCACCTCACTAGCAACATTTTGATCAAAGCAGTGTATAGTTTATTAAAAAAACTTGCAATTACTCATTCCAAATATAAACAATTAATTAAAAACACTATTTTCATCACACAGTGTGTTCAGTACAATGACAGATGGCATTTTTAGTCCAGTAGAGGAAAAGTTTAAATCTATAAATGCCTTTTACTGCTTGGCAAGTAGTTCAGGTTCAAGTTCCCAGTTAAAGGCTACCTTCTACTCCATGAAATGGGGCACAAGGTAACAACTCCATTCCCAAAACCTGAAACTTTTCCCAAACCCAAATGGGATTTTCAACTTATTTAAAGCTATGCCAGTGTTCCTGAATTTGGCTGCTGTAAAAACTTTATCATCACGTCTTTACTCAAGTGTGAAACTTAACATGCATCAGTACCTTTCACAGACCACATCAGTACTTCCTCCCATAACTTCTTAATACCACTGGAATTACTTGAGTGCTGTGCACAGTTATTTGCTCCACTTTTCCCAGTGCTTTAGTAATATATTAATATTAAAATAATTTGTGTATAAAAGGGCTATTAAACAGTCAACATTTGTACTAAGTTCAGACCAAAACTTACATGTTTTCAAACAAAGTAACAGCAGACATTAACTTACTACAAGACAAATTTTCACTTCAGTAAACCAGAAATGGAAGTATAAAATGCCTTACCCTTTGTTCCAGAGCTGACTGAGTCTGTTGTCTTAAAAGAGTTTTAAATGGCCCCCCTTCTTTTCCAGCACTCCCACTGCCCATTCCTGAAGAACATCAGTACAAATGACATGCAAAGAAACATAGATTATAATTTGTAATCGAAGGGTGAGCTCAAAGCAGATAAAAATGAATCATTGAAAACAGCCAAATTTTCCCCATAATTCTAAGAAAAAAAATGCACCAAAAAAGTAATTTAGGTTTGAGGGTTGTTCTAGGTTTTCCTTCTCACACAACTAGCAGTGATTTTATAGCATTGGAACAAACCCCCCCAATCTAAGATTTTTTCCTGCTGTCACCCTGATTTAAAATCAACTTGAAAACATTAAAACTTAAAGGTGCAGGATTAAAATTCTTTCCTACAACACAGAATTCACTTTTTTTTGTTATGACTTTTTGCCTGATTTAAATAGAGATCTAATTTTCACATTAAGTTTTTATATAACCAGATTATCTTCCCTTATCAACCAGAGTCTCTGTCAGACTACTCTATAGTTGTGTATCTCTCGCTAATATTATTACAATATTTTTATTTAATGGCAGTAATAAAAATCTGGTTTGCAGAGAGTTTCAGATAACTAAACCACCTTCCTAACTACAGGTAGGAGACTGTACACATAAGGACAGCAGCAGTTCCACAGTGCATGATCAGGAGCAAGAGGAAAGCACAAGGCAATGCACATCCTTTGATTTGTGCAGAGGAAGCTGACTCCTGCACTGACACCTTTGCTGTGCCATTACTTGTAGCAGGGACATGTCCCCTCACACAGTGACCTGAGCTGCAGGTGATGTGTCTGACAGTGTCCTGGGGGCTCTGTGCTCACACTGCACTGCAAACACATGCCAAGGTGTGCTTTTCCTAGAGCAAACACAGTGCCTCAGATGTTCTTGGTGATATGTCATGCCTAAAACACATTCTCCTTGCTACTCCTTATGCCTAAAGCCATCAGGGCTAGCAGGACAAAGCAAAAGGAAGCCCCTAAGCAGCAGAGGAAAGCAGAGCATAAAGAACAGAAGGGTGTCAGGAGCAGGATGAAATACAAACAGCACAGTGCAAACAGTTAGAAATGAAGCCAAGATTTTCTTCTCCAGGATTTCTAACTGATTCAACATAGTAATTCCTTGCTAGCTTCCTTTTCCTTCTGATCAAGAATCTGGTGAGGATGAACAAGAGTGTAAATACGCACCCAAGTGCAGTTATTTGTTTTACCATAGACTGGGAGAGCTAGAAATAATACCAGACTTAATAATGTATGTAAATTCATTCCTAACTTCATTCATTCATTTTCAAGAGTTACTAAGCTACCATTACCATGTAATTAGATATAAAACCACTACAATTTTAAATGAGTATTTTTAGCTGTTCTTGGATAAGGAAACAAAACTATTAGTATCTGTATAGTCCCATTAAATAAGATTAAATTGCTTTTTCTATTTAGCATTGATTCTAAACATCACTGTCAGGGACTATACAAGACTAAACACAGACAAACATAGCATAAATACTGCACACAAAACAAACTCAAAAAATACAAACTAACCAAAAGAGTTTCTACAAAAAAAGCGAAGTAATATCAACAATTATTTAATTGAAATCTATAAAAATAATCCATATCAGTGAAATGAAAAAGTGGGCAGTAAAAATAAAAAGCATGGGCTTTGTTTAAAAGGTTAAATTAAAAAGCAGAGTTGGTAGCATCTCACAACCATTATTTCAGCAAATTATGAGTGAATTCATGAGCAAGTGCAATGAGCAGCTGCTCCATGCAAAATGCAGGAGCAACAAAGTGAGGAGAATGTGTGGGATTACAAATGAAGCAAATTATTTCAGTCCAATTCGCAAAGGATATTTTTCAAGGGTAAGGAAGTAATTCTGTAGCATAAATGACATTGTTTCAAATCCTCTAAGAAGTTCTGAAGGTGTTTCAAGCTTCTGGGGCAGAGGTGAGAGATGGAATGCATAGTCATGTAGCCAGCAGTTTTCAGAGGCTAACTGAGCAAACCCAGGGTTATAGAAGCAGCTGTGTGTTAATCAAATAACATTTCCTTCAAAGTTTGTTTAAAAGGCCATAATAGACAGATCCTACCAGAAGCAGCCAGAAGCAGCTCTTCAGTGAAAGAAACACTTTTCCTCAGAACAACTGGGCTGACATGGCTACAGTGTAGAGGTTTAATGCTAGACCCCGAGAGGAGGAGACAGGACTTTTTAAGATGTGGGGAATCACAAGAGAGTGTAGGGGAGCTGGGAAACAGGAAAATCCTAGGTCCCTGTGGGGAAGGTGCTGTGGAGGAAAGTAATAGAGACAAAGATGTAGATTCAGAAGATGACTAAAGAAACAGACAAAAGAAATCAAAATGAAGCATTTTTGTTTTCTCTAAATGAATCAACACTTACTGAAAATTATTTCTTGACATACAAAGAAATGGAATGACAATACAGCTCCACAACGTACATGAGAAGCATGTCTTTAAAAATCAGTACTTGATTAACTTTTTTTGAAATTAATTTTTTAGAGACATGGTAATTAAACATTTTAAATGCCAATCAAAATTTGATAGCAAATAGTATGGAGTAAAATCCAAACAACAGAGTCTTTGCACACACTTGATCTGATTAATTGCATTATCTCAGTAGAAAAGGTTATTTTCCAAAGAGGCCACGGATTCATTTTATGATTTTCTAGAGTAATAAATCTTGTAGAATTCTACGTTCCCATCAAGTAAAGGAGTTCCTACCTTACCCATTTCCTCCAAATATATGCTATGGCACATCAGAATGTATTATCTGATTAAAAAAATATCGTGCTTTTTGTCAGCCTGATTCTGTTCATTTGCAGTGGCATAAAATATATCCCTGCTCCCAGAATCCTAACTTCAAACCCAAATTCAGCAAATGCATTTATAGACCAGAATGGATAACACAAGCACAATTGCATTTCACAGAGGACATCAAGGTAATATTCTCCAGATTTGGAGCCATTGAAAATTAGATGCTTAAGCAGATCCAAGCTCCAGCCTCCAGTGTTTTGCTACTCGTACTGGAAATTGTGATATCTGCACTGTTTCTCCAGGTTAATGTCCATCTCAGACATGTCAGCACACTAACCACCTGACTGAGAAATAAAGGAGAATATAATACATTGCAGAAATGGCAGAAAATACTTCTTTTTTCACATCAGCCAACCTGAGTAATGGCTATCTCGAACCTGGTAACATCAGATGTGTCACATGAGAAGTTTGCATTTCTTATTTAACTACTGAGATCACCAGCACTGAGATACCTGAACTTGGTAACAGCCTTGGGAAATGAAAACAGAGGTCTAAACATATACAGCAACTGTTAAGAACCACATACTGAATTTAGTATGTTATGGAAGTGTCTTCTGCATATCATCAAATTTTGGGTAAAAGTAAAACAGATTACTCATGAGGTGTTGTCCTTTTCATCTACTAAGATTCAAAATTGAGTTTGTCATAGCAAGATAGGGCATGTTTAAATGTAACTAGAAAATCCCCTCAGGACAAGTTTCAGCAGCATAGTTAAAAGTTGCCAAAAGAGAGTGCTAATAAGCAAAACCAGGCCTATAGTTTGCTTTAATACTAGAAAGATAGCTAAATAAAAATATCTTTACATACTTGAAAAATCCCTCCAAACAAGAGGCACCAATGACAATCTGTTTCAGTTCTGAAGGAGCTGGCTAAAACCAGCAGGATTTATCACCTACCTAACATTGCCAGGAAATAAATAAGGCTGCTGCTTTAAAACCTTCACTCATTCACAGTGAGTTGCACATGCCTAAACTCACAACTCTTACATCTAGAAAGATGACCACCTATGTTCCATTTAAATCCTTCACATGACATCATCTTTACCATGGAAAATCTGATCAAAAGAAACAGGTTTTCACATATTCAGTAAGCCAAACCCCTGAACTTGGGGTGCTCCCAAGAAATAAGCACCCAGTTCTATCTGTGGGTCCTGTAAATGAGTGACCACCATAGGTTACCCTGAGGGCAGACATCCTTTAAAAAGGACAAATACTAAAGTGTGCTTTTTTTTGCTTGTTTGTTTTAAAAATGGGACAGAGAAGACAGCACCAAGAAAGACAGCTTGCTAATTGGGAGTATTTTTAACACATCTAGGGTATAAACTGCATGAAGTATTTAATGCAACTCCATTTGAATATAATATTCAATTTACCTGGTAGGAAAAATTCTTGAAAGGAGTGCTATCAAGTCAAGCTGAATCAACTACTTTAATATGCTTAAAATTTGTCTCATTATATGGAGCCAAGGATGTTCTTGGCTTCAAATACCACAATTTAAAACATCATCTAAAAACTAACCACACTTCTATATACAATTCTACAAATACTTTGCCTCATGGTAGCAAAATTCACAGCATTGGTCATATAATGAAAAATAAACATACAACACTTCTTTGAGTTTTGCTGACATTATTACTGACATGATTCTAACCACAGACTAAAAAATAAGGAGGGAGAAAAAAACAAGTTGAAAAAATTATGATAAAGCAATGGAAACAGAAAAATGCTTTTTGAAGATGGCTGGATTACTTCTAATGTAATTTAAGCTACCTTGGAAGTGTGTACTGCGTATGTAAAGCTATTTCCATATACCAAGAGAATAAAAAGACAGTGGCTGCTACATTCCTAGTTTTGAATTTGCAAAAAGGGAGTTCAAAATTAGATAAATGTATGCAGTAAACTGAGGGCCCAACACAGTAGGCTTGAAGGCTACATAGTTTTAGTAACACCACCCTTAACATGCTGTGGTGAGAAATACACTCCCATGATCTGTGCTATGAAATGGAGGAAATAAGGAAAAGGCAATTACTTAGGACTCCCTTAACGCTCTCAGATGTTTTATTTTGACTTCAACATAACACAGTTGTGTTACAAAAGCAATTTTCATGTTATCCAGGACAGTGGAAATACAGGCAGGATTGAAATTCTGACCCTGCAGAAACCCTTTAGAGCTTGAGGTGTGCTGTGTGAGCTCTCCAATTTTCACATCATTTTGATAACTTAAATGCCAAAAAGCAAAAGGGGTTGAATGAAAATATAAAAAGAGAAACAACTTAAACAAAAAGTGGGTGGAAGTGCCTTACCAGTTTTGGGTGTCAAACTCAAATCTGTGTCAGAAGAAGAGGACTGTCGACTGTAGGACTTGGAAGGTGAAAAGGAATAGGTTTGGTTTTTCAGAGGGGTGGAGGGTCCTGATGAATATGTATTGGGATTGGGATCTTCATTGAAAGGAATCCTGCCAGAAGAAGGTGGAAACATATTCAGTAATCCTGTGCCAAAGGACCTGGCTGACAGCAGCATGATCCAAACACCAGGATGGGACTGGGGCAGGGCCAGCAGCTATTCCTCAGGAGCAAGGCTGGGAATGAGGCCAGAGGCAAAGAAATGCTGTTTTACCCTCAGCATCCTACACACAGATGCTCGTCATCTACAATGAAACAATTAAGCCAAATGAAAGGCATGAGATGTGACAAAAAATTATATATAGATATGCAAAATAAAAAAATTGAAAAGTTTATGGCTTAAAAATCTGGTCAAATACACAATGCTTTGAGTTAGTTTAATAAAGAAAAAATGATTTCAAATCATAGCTGTGTTTATACATATTTATACACTTATGTATATACACATATGCATTTTAAGGCAAAAAAAAAAAGATATGTTTCCTTATCCTATAGCATCAGCAGCATGCCACAGCTAAAAACAGAGCAAAGAGGAGAATCTTTATGGGAACAACTCTATCGACAAACAGTTTATTTATGCACAGCTTGACTTACCTGCTCTCTAAAACCATCTCTTCCACAAATGGCACAGACCCTTCCTAGAACCATTATAAAACCTACTGCACGTGAATTACGTTTGAAAGCAATTAGGAGCTCAAATCACTGTTTCCCAGTCACATCCCCTCACTGTTTTAGCTCATTTCACAGGAAGCAAGAGCAGTGAAAGCGAGGAGCGTGGCTTTGTGGAAGAGACCCCGAGGCACGTCCAAGAACCTGTCCTGCACTGGCTGGAGCCGCAGCAGCCTGGAACAGCAGCTGTGTCCGTGAGGAGACGGGGGAGGAGAGGGGGCGCTACCTGCCTACCCTGCCTGCCTGCCCTGCGGGGGCACTGTGCCTGCGGCTGCCTCTGCCCGCCTGCGAGTGTCAGCAGACTCGTACCAGTGTAGATGAGAGTGGGAACAGACACAGAGAAGTTCTGAGTGAGCCGTGAGCCAGTAGCAGTGTGAATTGGGCTGTTGTGGGTCGAGCGGCATCCATGGCTGGGCGCGTGAACCAGCGGAGACCTGAGAGAGTTTGCAGCCAGGGTGGGAGAAAAGAAAACAATACATACAAACAGGTTGCAGAGTTATGTTACCAATGAGTTCAGGGAAGTTTAGATAGAGGAGATCTCTTACTCTAAGCAGACTCTAAGAATTGCAATTCCTAGCATGCAAGAGTCCAGATGAAATAAAAGGAGGGAAAGGAACAGCTGAAGCGCTTGCTTGTGACTGCATCATTGATTTCTGGCAACAGGCCATCGAGTTAGTAAAGCCAAGAATAAGAAGAATCAAATTAATTGGTTTTGCTGCCTTAGAGAAACATTCCCATTTTTTGAACTGAGACAATATCCATCACCGAGTTGAACCTGGATAATTTGGGAGGTGGAATTTCCACATTTTGCTGCAGAGTGAAAGCCACTGGTTTATTTATGGGTGCTTTTTAAGTTGATCATTACTAGGTCTACCTTTTATGTTTTTAAACACCATGCTGTTGCTCTATGCTGCACTGTATCCTGAAGTTCTTTTGAAGGCAATTTTTTAATATCAAGACAAGTCAAATAAGCTATGCTGTGAAATAGAAACCAGTAATATTTAAAAGTCAGCTCATATTTTGCAAAATTTTGCAGAACTGATGCCTGCACAATAAAAATGCCTCATCTCTCTTGCAGTGACAGAACAGTTCAAGTTAATGAAAATGGCTACTTCAATTAATATACCTAGAAATACAGGATATGTAATACACTTCTTGGTGCAGCTTTTTCCCTTCCTGTATTGCTCTACCAAACAGAAAATAACTAATTTATCCATGCAAAATAGTAGCAACAGTTGAAAGAAGACTGCAAGTATATTTCTATTAATTTGTATGCATATCAAAACATTGAAACTGTTTGGTGCTGCACTACATATGACAAAAATCACAAAATTCTAATTCTCATCATAAAAAGATTTCTCTGCAAGTTCACTGTCTACCTGTTTTGTCATAGTCCTTCTTGTTTTACAACAGTAAAAAGCAAAGCACACAATAAGAGATGAGACCTCTGTTGGGGTCATTGTCTAAAACACTGACAGAATGACCAGAATTCAAATTTTATCTTATACACGTATAAACGTTTAAGTTTGAACCAAAAGTATATTTGTGAGAGTTCCTCACTCAAATGTTCATTGCACAAACACAGCATCAAGGCAGAACTAATTAAACTGGTGGATCACAAGTCAAGGATATGTAGCACTACTGCTACATAAATACAAAGAAAGTCATCTTAAGCAAGAACTACCACTCTGGCTTCTACTGAAATAACAGCTCATCAACCTAAAACATTTCAGAATTGTGGAATAGAAAACTTACTGCAGACAAATAAAACTACAAAAGAAAAACAAATTCTGGGGAAAAAAGAAATCACACTGGTTATGAAAAACTGAATGAGTATGAAAGGAAGGGAGGTGAAACTTGTTTCCCTACAAGCTACTAATTCATACTTACTCCTTCATTTCTTTGGATGGGGAGTTACATGCAGGTAAAAATGCTGATGTGTTACTTAATTTATCCAACGTGCAGGCTGTTCCTATGGCTCTCACTACGAGTCCAGACTCTCCCTCCAAATCAAAGCACTGCAAATAACCAACAACAGCATTTCCTCTCATTTCAAGCACCTTCAAGCCAATCTTCCTTTGTAATTCACCTACAAAACAAAAGGTAAAGAGCTCAGAATTGCAGTCAACTTCTATTCTCTTTTGTGGCCTTTGACTCACAATTTGGAGTGCCAGCCAAGTCAGCAGAACAGGTAATAAATCCAATCCTACATAGCTGGCCAAGGAGCCAGCCACAACTTCTGTCTCCTACAACACTGTGTGATACCAACCCCTTACACAGCTTTTGGCTTTTCTCTCCAAATCCATTCTGACTGCCAAAACCACATGTCATTTCTGAGGTTTTCCCCATTACTCTTGATTTTCAGTAGGTTTTTTTTTTTCTTTTTTTCTACTTATTCAGAGAGAGAGGCCAAGATGTGCTGTGGAACTCACAAAAGTTTCTAAATACTTTATATTTAATACTTCAATACAATAATAATACATAATATAATATATAGTATACACTAATTTAGTAATATATAATACTTCAAAACAATGCAATTGTTTTGCAGATCATTAAAATCTCTATGAGCAAGCAGCTATAATTTCTTCATTTACCAACTCGTCTAAGCATATTTCAACTTTTCTCCTACTTTTTGCCCCTCTACTGCAAACCCAACACTGCCGCTCCTATTAACTGCACACAAGGACTGAAAGGCTGTGACTGTAAGAAACTGGTGTGTCGCTGATGCTTTTTTAGGAGGACATAATTAAAAAATGGATGGTTCTGTGTGGCTGGATTGCCTTGGTAATTACTCAAGCGGAAAATATCACCTCTGTAGCCTGAGGGGGCAGTGCCAGTGCCCTGGGGGCAGCTCTGTACCTGACATGAGCGAGATGAGCCTCTGGCGGGCCTCGTTGGAGGCGCGGGGCGTGCGGATGCGGTCGATCCACTGGTACTCGGGGTCCTCGTTCACCACCAGCTCCTCCACGAAGCCGTGGATCACCACGGCCCGGTAGCACTTGGGGATGGACGTGGCTGGTACAGACACACACAGCAAAGGGGTGAGAGACAGGCCTCTGAGCCAAGCACAGCAACAAAACCATCCAATTACACAGCACGATGATTTCAGCCAGACCGTTTTCTGTGAAAACGTGGACACACCCTGGTAAGGTAACTGTCCAGTGCACCAGGTACAGCATGTACCTTTATGAAACCTTTGCACTTTGGGCCTCTTTAAAAGGGTATGGACCCAAAATAACACCATGTGTGCGTGCACAGGCACTGAAATGCCACTTCTGGACATGAAAAAATCCCATCAGTTATTTACATTGTTTTGAAACATGAAGTAAAAATGTGTTACAAAAGAAAAGCAATTTGTGTTAATGTTATCTCCACTAGGTGTATGCAATGAGCTCCCTTCTCTACCATGAGAAGGGAGACAGAAGAGGCAAAGAAAGAAAAGGAGGGAAAGAGCTTTTGTTCAAATAAACTTTTTTCCTCTACTTACTGCAAAAAAATTTGACGCCACAGGATGACTGCCTAAATCTGTTTAAATCATTGAAGAGATCTACTTTCACCACCACGTTGATCTCCCCACGTATACCTATCAATAAAAACCATGAAACAGCAGAAGTTATAAGGATATAACTGCATCACTACAAAACGAGACCTATACATTATTTCCTGTTATTAGTAATTAATGCCACAGGAGCAGGAAGCCATAGCCCTGCCTCTCAGGTCTGCTGCAGAGACACTGGCTCAGAGGCAGCTCCTAGTTCTGCCAAGCCTGTGGCACAATGACAGCAACACTGCCCAAATGCCTGTCTGCACCAAAGAGAACTCTGTAAGAAAGATGGGGCTGGGGAAAGAGAAGCCATCAGACTCTTGATGCTGCAGTGGCCTCTGCTGCAGGGTGCTCTCTCTGCTCAGCTTCCTCCCTGAAACAATTTCAAAACTGCAGTAAAGCTCCCCTCTGAAGTTCAGCCCAAGGAGAAATGTTTATGGCTCTTTCTTGAACCACAAAGTGACACAGGAAGTGTTTGTAAAATACTTGAACTGTGACAATACATAAAAATAAGGTATTATAGTCCTTTCAGACAAAGGTTAATTTTCAACTATGATTAAACCTTACTAGAAATGGAATATTTTCTAACACAGAACCGTTCCTTTTTGGCTTCTCTACTTTCCTGTTCTGAGCTTTTTCTTCTTTTCCCCACCCAGTAACAAAATCAGTTCACACATTATAGGTTCTGACATATTGAGGACTAAACTTCTTGATGAGTCTGATCTCTCGTGTCTTTGGAAGCCTTTATCACACCAGCATATAACACTGAAACAGCAGCACTGGATTTGTTGTTCAGCTCAGACATTGCTGCAATAAAATCAGCTGCATCTCCCTTCCAAAATGCCAACAGAGAGAAGCCTTCAGTTATTGTAACAGAAAATGCCTCGGGGTTCAACACTTTCACAAACAATCATGTTGAGGTGAAAGAAAAAAATCTAATACAAACTTATGAACATTGTGTTTATTCTTTAAGGAAGCTCAATTAATGTTTGCCAAGAATCAAGATAATTGGAATCTAGCTCTATGAGCATGAAAATAAAAGAATTCCAATTTTACTTACATAGAAAAAAGCTATGAAATACCAAAATATTTGGAAAAACAGAGAAATCTAACTCTCTGTAACCTACCAGCTGTACACATCCTGAAACAAGTGTTTGCATAATTTAGCTCCAGAAGAAAATGTGCGATAGGAAAATGTGCATAGGTTAAAAAGGTAATTAAAAAAACCCAGTATTTTTGCAGTATGTCTTAATATTTCTGCTTGTTGTAACTGGTTTAAAAGCAAAAAATACTGTGCATCAGTTATGAAGAGCATCTGGTGAACACCATTAATTACTTCCCAACAATGATTTATAATTAGCTTTGAACATCATTAGGTCATTTAATTCACCCTGAATAATGAAGGAGGGGGACAATGGCAGCCCCAGAGATGTTCTGCACGAAGGTATCCAAGCAGCAAGTTAATTGCTCTAAACTGACCCTGGCTCTCTGAGACAAAAGCTGTTCCATCCCAATCAAAAGCAAAAATGTCACTGCCTTTATTTTCTCATACCTTCAAGACATTCTGAAATCCACCTAGCACTGAGACCACTTACTGCAGGGAAAAGGGATGTCCTCCTGTTAAAGATACCTCACATCCTTGTGCCTTCATCTCAAGTGAAGTTTATCCCAAATCCCAGGAAGACACACTTCAAGTAACCCCAGCAAAATGACATTTGTTTAGCAAACACGTGGTAATTAGACAAATACGTCTGAGTCTTTTTTTTAATCAGAAATTTGCAGTAACTAGTGAAGATGTTTTCCCACTTGGGACAAGTCCTATGGAAGGCATTCTGCCAAGCACCAGTCTTTACTCCCCTGCCAGAAATTTTCTCATGTCAGAAAATAAGGGGGAAAAGAGCCAGGAAACTAGTTTTCCAACTCCAAAGCTCAAGTTATTACAAATTTCTGAATACAGCTTATGAGATTGTACGAAGCAGATTAGATTCCAAACCAGGCTGGTGTAAATCAGCCAAGCTCACCATGAATGGTGTCATAGATTGGAAACCAGCCTGAAATGACCGTGGCAGCCTCGCTGTACAGCAGGGGGTCGATGTCTATGTACACCTTGCCAATGGCATCGTTGGCACTGTACGTGTCGTGGTCAAGGACTGTGATCTGCAGGGGCTCGTCCTGCAGCTCCTCATCATCCACCTGCAACACAAACAGTAACAAAACACTGGGTATTCCAGAACATGCAGGGAAGCACTGCTGAGAAACAAACGCACAGGAGAAGAATTGGTAATGAACAGTGACACTGATAGATCTGTAATGTCAGCTTCCTGAAGCTAAACACCTTCACTCATTTTGGTTTTATCTTCAGAGACTGGTGAGATCCTGCAAACTCAGCTATCACTGGCAGAAGAACAGAAAAGCACGATTACAGAGAATATTAATTTTAAAATTCCACAATATTTTAAGTCACACTTAAAATACTGTCCACCTATCTCCACAACACATACTGATTGACAAATAAATAAAGGAAGAAAGGAAAAGAAAGAAAGAAAATTTAAGATAAAATACCTCAGAGGAAGTATCATGCTATCATGCTCTGAAGTTTACGGTGTTCCCACCACTGGTCAGTGGCTTAACAACAGGTATTTTACACAGCCTGCAGTAAGAGTCCAGTAATTCTACACATGGAATTTCCTAAACAAATGCAATAATCCATCTACAGATAGTGACTATTTTCTTTTAGGACAAAGACAGCCATTCAACAAATTTTTGTGTTCAATGTCACAAACCAAGAATTAAGTTTGCTAGCTGCAATGGGATGACTCATCTAAATGTTTGCAGAATTGTGATATTGCCTTAGTGCATGGTAAATGAACCAGAACTACACATTCAAGTGTTGCAATAATTAATTTATTCTAAACATAATCCGCATTTCTTAAGTAGTAAAAAAATGAAAGAAACATGTAAACACTTGTTCAGGGCATCCTGTCAAAGGACACCAACAAATTAGATCCTGGAAAGCAACAAGCAATTACAGGAAAATGCTGCGTGCCCTCATTATTACATAAGGAAACGAGAAGAGAAAGTGTCCAGCAATTGTTGTCCAAGCTCTTTATTTTGTAATCTTCACAGAAGAATTTTCTGTTTTCTCCTCTGTATTATCCTTGCCTCCAAATGTAAGACTTCAAACACCAATTAACTTCCCTTGCTCAAAATTAAAAAAAGCCCACAAGAACGCCTGTTCTTTCACATACATGTATTTACTTATACAAAATATTTGTACTGATAACTGTACTGGAAAAGCCTTTCCCCTGCTGCCCTTCCCCACCTTCACTGCAGCACTCTCTTCCCTACCAGAACAACATTCAGTTGGATCCAACCTGGCAAGCTTTTATCTTCTCAACCACTCCTAAAGAGCCAAGGAGACGCCCTTGGCAAACAGGGTCTGACTGAGCTGGGTTTGCTGGAAAGGCTCTGTGCATGCAAACACAAACACACTTCAGTGCTCACTCTCTGCTGGAAATGCAATTATTTCATTAAGGCAGCTGAACCAGAGTGCCTATACAGTTATACAGTTACAGGCCAACTCTTAAAAAACACTTACTTCAAATTTGAACCACTCAGAATTCCACTGAGGATTAAGTGATTTGGGATACACATCTGTTTTAAATGTTGTATTTCCAAATTTCACCTAAAAGCAAAAACAATCAATTAGCAATTACAAATATTAATAAAAAGATTTTGAAACTCATTTAATTGACATATGCAAATAATTTCAAATACATATTTCAACCAATCATGTTCTTTTCACAGAGTAGCTTTTAAATTCAATTTATATATATCAGTATCCACGTGTCAATGACATTTCCAATCAACCTCTCTCTCATCCTGTCACACTACTAAAATTGTTTCTTTTCCTCCCCAGTCATTTGAGAGGCAAAAATATCACTCATATTGGCTATTCAAAGTCACTTTACATACTCTCTTGCCTTCTACAGGGAAAAATATTCTTAACATTGATAGTTTATTACTCTTCTGTCTAGAATTTCTCAATCAGCTTCACAGACAATTGATGAAATAAAGACAAACTGGATTTGAGATATACAGAGAAAGGACTACTAAAATCGAATATTTTACACGCTTTTCTTGCTTATTGCACCTTCAACCACACAATAACTCATTTCAGCAGTACCCATATGGTCTCCACAGGCATCTATTTCAGGCTAAGCCCATTTGGGTTTTGTGGGGGCTTCTTGTCTCCTTTTTTAAAGTGAAACTGAATTTCTGTGATGCTCCATGCATCAGGAAGCCACACAGCACATGGAAGAGGCTTTATTTCTCTGCAGCTTTCATTGCAAACCATTTGCAAACACCTGCAGCTCTCTGAATGCTGCCTCTCAAAGAAATGAGCACCTCATACCCGGTGCTTACAAATACTCAAAGTTACAGTTTAAATTTATTCAAGATTTTGAAGGAAAACAATGACTAGGCAGATGGAAAAGAAATGCTGGAGTTAGAGGTTTTGACAGCTTTTATCTTTTAAAAGGCTGAACACATTCTGGAAATGAAATTGAGGCCTGGATGTGAACACTGTGGTAATTTTGCTGAAGACAGTGTTAAGTGCCCACCTGGCACATTTCAATAACAGAGATTGCCCTGCACAGGTGCATCTCCCAGCTCTGAAGGGATCCTGCACTTGCTGAAGTACAACCAGGTGATGCCAGCGCTGGCTGCAGGAGCTGCCAATTGAACACCAGCTCTGGCTGCAGAGGCTGCCAGGATCCAACATCCCGAGCTCCACCCAGCCTATTTTAAGGCGTTATCTCGGGAGCAAATCAGCTCCCTTGGAGCCCCAGGCAGTTCTAACTGAATTCCCCCGTGCTCCAGCCAGGTCACTGAAGCTGGCAGAGACAAGAAAACACCACACTGCTGCCCACTGTGCAAAGCTAAAAGCACATTTATGGAAGAAATTGTAACAAACCATTCTGAGTTGGGACAAGGATCATTCTGCTCATGCTAGTGAAGTCCAAGTTCTGCATAAGCTGAGCCAAGTAAGAGTTCTGAAGTCTCTTCTCAGCTTCTTTCCTAGTTCTAAGTTTATATTGCAATATTTAACGAGGAAACTTAAGGTTAGTAAACAACTAGAACCTTAACATCTGCTTTTCATTTTTATTTAAGGAAAAACACATTGTAGTTTTCCAGCAATCTCACACAGAACAGTTAAACAGTAGCTCCAATCTCAGCTTATTTTGCAATAAATCTCACCTGCTGTATTGCCTGCTCCATACAGGGAAAGGGAAGTTACTTCACACTGTTCCTAATTAACAATCCCGAAAGCAAGGTCCCCACCTGGGTATTTCTGTACCCTTATTTGTGCGAAGACACCCGTGGAACTGCATGGCAACCCAGCTAAGCAAGCTGATCTGGATGAAAATGTTCATTTTCCTTTTTTGCTATGCTAGTATTTTACTACATAATTTCAAAAAATCTACTTTGCTACACCGACAGTAGGGCTGGGAACAAGTGGCCCACAGAGGAGGAGAGCTGTTTCTCCTAACACTGAGTAAAACCAGGCCAAATGAAACTCAGAGAACTGCATTTCCTAGTCCTGTGTTCCCTGTCTCCTAGTAGCAAGCATCAGTTGCTGTAATTTCAGACTGGATTAACAGGTAGCCTGCAAGAGAAGCTTTTAAAAATTAAAACCTGACCAGTGAAGCAGCTGACAAAACAGTGAAACACTAAGTTTCATGTAAGAAAATAAAATGATGTACTATTTCTGCCCCACTGAAAGGCTGGAATACATCCTCACTTGACCACCAGCTCACCGTCCCATTAAGTAATGTCCTTAGAGTCCAACATCAACCAAATTTTTAAGCACTCAATTAAATCAGGACTTACATACCCCAAAATTATTTTTATATTAATAGTATCATATTTCCCAGTGTTTACAGGTCTAGAAAGACATTCTGTCTTCCTATTTAATGCTAGTATTGTGCCAACTTCAATCACTCATTTGTGGTACACCCCAATCAGTATTTGGGGTATAAGACACACATTTCCAGAGCACATCATTTTTAAATAGCTCTGATTTTTCTCGGAGTCCCAAACCTATGGGATGCTTCTGAAATGCTCTAAGTCATTAATATTGGAAAAAGTGACTCAAAAAACATAAGGATTACGTAACAGAAATCATGAAAAGGCTTGGATCGGAAGGGACCCCAAAGTCCATCCCATTCAAGCCCCCTGCCACGGGCAGGGATGTCACCCATCGCAGCACATAGCTCAGAGCCCCATCCAACCCGGGCCTTCAATAATTCCACTTACTTTACACTTCCACTTTACACTGCCTTCCTAGAAAGACCCTACACATTGCCTGCAAACTACGTGACTGCAAAGAAGGTTGAAGCTAGGTAGTCCGGGTGCAATAAAGTGATTTAAACACCCAAACAATATCAAGTATTCGTTGACTAAAAGCCCCCTTTGAAAACATTTTAGTATTTCAAATGTTTTAAAAGGAAAGACGAACATCGGCCTTAAAAGTAAAGCCTGCACAACCAGTCATGTATTCAGCAATACAACTGCTTTAAACATGGTTTTATTACTCGGCCGCCTTCCTTGCAACACGTCTGTCTGATCAGAGACCCGGTTAGGCTGGAAATGCCCTGTGGGATCACCGAGCCCGAGCTGTGACCGACCACCACCGGCACACCGGCACCGAGACCCGGGCACCTCCAGGGACGGCCCCTGCCCCGGGCAGCCCGTTGCCATGGCTGCTCCCCCTTCCCGGAGCAGCTCCTGCAGCCCCGGGCAGCCCGTTCCGATGGCTGCTCCCCCCTCCCGGAGCGGCTCCCGCCCGTGCCCCGCAGCCCCGCTCCGCTCCCCGGAGCGCCGTTCGGGCCCGGCAGGTGCCTCCCCGCGCGGGCCCGGCCCGATGCGCCCCGCCACCAACCTCCACGAAGGCGTCCGTCAGGTCGCTGGCGCGGTCCATCACCGGCAAATGGCGCCCCGCCACGATCTTGACCTTCAGCTTCCCCGGCATCTTCCTCCTGCCGTGCCCTCCTCCTCCTCCTCCTCCCGCGGCCGCAGCGGCAGCGCCACCGCGCCTGTGCCATGGAGCGCCGGGCGCCGCTGCGCATGCGCGGGGGCCGCCCCAGCCGGCCGGCGGGAGCGGAGCCCCGGAACCGGGGACTGGAAAGGAGCTCGGGACAGGAGCCCCGGAACCGGGCACCGCCGGGCGGGAGAGGGAGCCCCGGAACCGGGCACCGCCGGGCGGGAGAGGGAGCCCCGGAACCGGGCACTGGAAAGGAGCTCGGGACACGAGCCCCGGAACCGGGCACCGCCGGGCCGGGAAGGGAGCTCGGGACAGGAGCCCCGGGCGGCCCATTCCGATGTCTGATCTCCCGGGGATTGCCGGGTGGAAGGGAGCACGGGGGAGCACCCAGGGCAAGCCTCCTGCCGGGGCACGGCCACCCAGAGCAGGGGACAGGGAAACGGGTTTAGGGGGTTTCCCACAGAGTGGGAGATCCAGCCCTTCCCTGGGCAGCTGTTCCAGGGCTCTGCCACCTCCAGTGCAATGAAGCGCTTCCTGATGTTGAGATTAAACTCGTGCTTCACCTCATGGCCAGTACTGAACTCCTTGTGCTTCACTTGACGGCCGTTGCTCCTTGTTCTGCCACTGGCACCCCGAGAAGTCTGGCCCCGTCCTCTTGGCACCCATTTGAGATATTTACATGCATTGATGGGCCCACCTCTCAGTCTTCTCTGGAATGAACAGGCCCAGCTCGCAATCCTTTCTCCTTAGTGATGCTCCAGAGCCCTCATCATTCCTGTGGCCCTCTCCAGCAGCTCCGTGTCCCTGCTGTACCGGGGAGCCCTACAGTTGTACCCAGGGGCCGAGCAGAGGGGCAGGGACGGTCCCCCCTCACCTGCCAGCCACACTCCGGAGCACCCTGGAGGCCACCGGCGCTCCCAGCTAAGGACATACTACCGTACTATGCTCACCTCGTGCCCCAGCAGCACTCCCACATCCCTCCCCACAGAGCCGCTCTCCAGAGGATCCCCCACCCACCCGGTGCCGGTACTTGAGGCTGTCCCTCGGCAGGTCCGGCCCCTAAGCCCGGCCTTATTAAGCCCGCGGGGCCGCCTTGCCCGGTTCCAAGATGGCGCCTGCGGCCTCAGGGTGCTGCCGATTACAGCTGAGCTCTGGCTGCTTGATGGGGCCGTGGTCTGAGTGCCGAGCTATCGGTGGTGGCACCGGAGCGGATGGGACCGGACCGCACCCCGGGACCTGCGTTCTGCGTGCCCCGTCCCGCACCCTGATATCCGCACCCCTTATCTCGCTTCCCGCATTTCCCCCATCCCGCCCCCCGCCTTGTGCCCGCTGCAGCAGCCCCGGGATGCTCTGCCTGCCCCGGGAAGGAGCCGCTCCCATGAATTCCAGTTCAAAGGGGGCCGGGAGCACGCGTGCATCCCCAGGTACTCGGTGGGAATCTCCTGTAAAGGCTTTAAAAAGAGCATCCCGACCCCTCCCGCCCGTGGGTTCGCTTTGTTTTCTTAATCGAAACACAAACATTTACAGTATTTGCAGGATTACGGACAGATTAGATGGAGTTTAGTTATCAGGAGTAGGAGGATTTGGTACGGTTCCTGCAGCCCGGTTGTAACTTCGCGGTGCCTGAAAAAGCTCTTTGTTCGGGCACCAGCACTGCGGGAGCTTGGCCCGGAGCAGGGGAGCGGGGCCGGGGCTGGGGCAGGGTGGTCCTGCAGGTGGGGTGAGACCCCCGGGGCTGTGTGAGACCCTCGGGCTGTGGCGCTGGGCTGCTCAGCAGCAGGAGCAGAAAGGAGCCCTTGTGCTCTGCCGAAGCGCCCCTCGGGTGCTGAGCCAAATCTGCTGGGATTATTTCCCCTTCTTTCTAATCTTACAAAAAGACTAAATAATGTTACGGGCTGGAGTGTGATACACCAAACAAATCATATGACTGACTTGCAGCGGGTGGTGTGGGGATCTATGGCTGCCTGCACTGAGTCCCACCAAGACAGCACTCTGTCTCTGGGCTTGTTCGAAGTTACCCTTGGAACAATCCATGCTGTGTCCAGAGAAGGAAACAGCTGGGGAAGGGGCTGCAGCACAGTCCTGTGAGGAGCAGCTGGGGGGGTTTGTCCTGGGAAAAGGAGGCTCAGAGGGACCCTGTGGCTCTGCACAACTCCTGGCAGGAGGGACAGACAGGAGGGGTCAGGCTCTGCTCCAGGGAACAGGGACAGGACAAGGGGAAACGGCCTCAGGCTGTGCCCAGGGAGGTTCAGCTTGGGCATTTCTTCATGGAAAGGATTGTCAAACATTGGAATGGGCTGCCCAGGGAAGTGATGGAGTCCCTGTCCCTGCAGGTGCTCGAGGTGATGCCACAGACATCTTTTATGAAAGATCTTTTCTTTAAGGTTTTTCTTCCTGAGAGGCTTCAGGAACAAAATGTAAATAATGATTATTTGCTGCTGTGGAATGCAACAGGTAGATGTGTGATTAGCCTCATGTAGTTGTTTCTAATTAGTAGCTAATCACAATCAGCTGGCTCTGACTCCGTCTGAGCCACAAGTTTTTTGATTTTTTTTTGTTAATTTTTTATTCTTAGCTAGCTTTCTGATGAAATCTTTTTATTATTATTCTTTTAATATAGTTTTAATGTAATATATATCACAAAATAGTAAATCAAGCCTTCTGAAACATGCAGTCAGATCCTCGTTTCTTCTTTTATCTTCGGACTCCTGTGAACACGGTCACAGATGGTGACTGGATGTGGCACTCAGCACTCTAGTCTAGTCGAGAAGGTGGTGATGGGTCCAAGGTTTGACTCAATCTTGGAGGTCTTTTCCAACCTAAATGATTCTGTGATTCTGACACTACTCCTAACGCAGGTGTGTTGGTTTCAAAGACAGGTGTGCGCCAAGCAAGGCAGGAATGGAAAATGTGACCCCCTTCCCTCCGAATTATTATGACTTGAAATTAGAGGGCTTTCGGGCAAAGCCCTGGGGAGAGGCCGGGCAGTTTTTGGCCGGAGTGTGCGGTGTAGCAGGGCAGAGAGGCACGGCACCCCGGCGGACCGGGCACGGCACAGACCCGGCTCGGCTCGGCTCGGCACGGCTGCAGCTCCGGCCGCCGCCGCCAGGGGCGCTGCGGGCTCGGCTGCGCTGCTGCCCCGCGCCGCCAGGCGGCGCTGTGCCCCGGCTGCGGCCGCGGGGACGGACGGGACGGACGGACGGACGGACGGTATAAACGGGGCTGCACGGCCGGGATGGCCGGGACGGACGGACGGACAGGATAAACGGGGCTGCACGGCCGGGATGGCTGCAGCGGGAGCCTCAGAGCGGCGGGCCGGGCTCTCCGGGCAGAAGGCGAGAGGCAGCAGAAACTGGGCAGCTGTGGCCGGAGCTGGGGGTCCCCGCGGGCGGGGCAGCGTGGGTACGGTGTAGCAGAAAGCGGACACCGGGAGAGAGCCGGCGGGGCTGGGCAGCGGCTCCCGAGCGCGGCCGGGAGAGGCTCCCGTAGAGGCGAAAGGGACCGGGGCTCTCCCCGAGGCCCCGAGCAGATGGTGAAGGGTCCTTCTTTGGAGAGGTGATGTAAATCAGGTTCCAGGGCAACAGCCGCTCCACGGGCACAGCTCCCCTCACTTAACTTCCCTGTTACGGTAAAAACCTGCCAGCAGATGGGACCGCAAAATAGCCCAACATTCCCTGTTGTCTGTGATAGGTACAGCATTGGTTGGCATTTTTTCATTTCTGATGCACTGTTGTAGAGCCCAAAATAGAGGGAATGTAAAATAAATTCTGGACTTCGAACAAGTAAAAACAACATTTAAATAAACCTTGTCGTGTGTTCTTTATTTCTGACAAAATTTGTGTTTATCTGCTGCTTTTGCTAACTGGCTTCACAGATGTTGTCTAGTGAACATCTCTTCTTCTCTGGGATTATGAAATACAGGGATTAATGCAATGCATATTTCTTTCTTGAAAAATTTCTGAGGATCCAGCTTTTTCAATGGAAGATTCTGTTAGCTGGAGGACTAGAAATCAGAAAACATCTCTTTTGGAGAGCCAGTTCCAATCTGGTTTTCAGGCAGTTGGAAAGATGAATTAGATTTGATTTAATGCAGTGAAAAACCTGCTTGGTGTATTAGAACTACCTTGGGCTGAGGATTTTCTGTACTGGCAGAAACAGACTGGCTTTCCATAAATTAGCATGTTACCTCCCACCTTTCCTGCCAATGGCATTCCAGTTCTCTAGGGCCAGCAGGGCCTGCTGACAGTGTGCTCAGACCCCTAGGATTTATAAATTACTGGGGCTTCCAAAACAGCATTAAACTCCCATCGGTTCTAGGCGAACGTAATGGATATACTGGACACTAAAGCCATGGTGTGTGCATGCTCAGAACTCCACAGAAAATACTGAAAGGTGTTTTCTCATGAAAAGGAAAAAATGGGATGTGATGCCTGACTTTGCATTTCAGTATCTGGGCTGTTTCTTGCTGAGGCTTTTCCCTTCTGCCCAGAAGTGGTGATGTTTTGGTAAGTCATGGCAATGGAAGTCCTGTTTCAGCTGCTCTGTGCTTAAAGGGCAGCATTGTCTCACTCGAGCAGGTGTTGTTATGCATTGAATGGCACTGTAACTCAGCTAAACAACAAGAATATTGCTAATCACAGCATTAGGGGCATCTTGTGTGGAATGGTGAGTGTCAGAAAAACAGGATAGTTTTTTGTGGGTGATTTTGCCACTAAAAGGCAGCAATCCATGTGTCCCTTCTTTTTCCAAGAGAGGGAGTTTGTGGTAGATATGCATGCTGAACCCTTAGTTTGGAAATGGACACTTGAGAGATAAGGGTTTCTTTATCTCTGGAGGTAACTTCAGTCTGCTGACCCATCCCATCAGGGTAGGTTTCAGTGATATTGGTTTTCCACCCTTCAAGATGCAGATTAGAAGGTGGTGGTCTGGGTTTTCCTCAGGTTACAGCAGGACCTGGGTGTGGTGGGCTGTCTTCTCCACAGGGAAAAGTGCTTTTGGATAATATTGCCTTGAGTTGATTTCAACAGAAGAAAATGAAAAACTTTCTGGAGGGGTTTTAGTTGCAGTAATATTCACAGTAATATTCCCATGAAGATCTAGTGGATTAAATAAAACCTAGTTGTCCTTTAACGAAAAAAGAAGGCAAGAATTATTCTCAAGGCTTACATTCAAGAGGGTAAAAATAAAACCCATATGTCATAGTCCTACAATTATATTTGTTTTTTTTAATGTACACTTGTTTCCTGTATATCAAAGGAAATGATTTCTTTTGGAAATGAGATCTCAGCACTTTGTATTCTTCTGAATGTGACACCTTTGCAGCAGTCTACTCATGTCAATCTTCTGTAGCCTTCAGCAGTGTGGGGTTTGGTCCATATCACTCACTTTGTAAAAATAGAGCCATTCAAATCACAATAATCATAATTCTGTTTGATTGTACTATTGCTGTCTGAAGGTCTGGATTTCCATCTAGCCTGGAAAGAGGTTGGATAAAATAAATATTCACTAACACAGGAATGAATGCCATTGCCTGCAGGGGAATGAAGCAACTGGATCTGATGGCACGTTCTCAGGCAGCAATTTGATCTCATTTCTCTTTCTCACAGTTCTGTGAGGGAAATGAGATTGCTCATGCCTTGGTGCTTGTTCTGAGTGGCAGTGGCATAACTGGGGTGTCAGTTCCCAGGGAATCAGAACCACGTGCACGTGCTCCACACAGACCTCGAGTTACACCAGAGTAATAATAGCTGCTCAGTCCTTCCATGTACAGTGCCCAAGTTAATTAGTCAACACCTAGTGAATAATTTAATTACATGCACTTGTCAGCAGCAGTATTTATAGCCTTAAAAAAATAAATAGTCCTTCAGTGACACTTTCGGAATTTCTGCCTTTTTTGCTTTTAAGAGTTGAGACAAATGAGATATTTAATTGTGCCAGCAATATGTATTACACTTCCACAGTTTACTTGCTGGTTGTGTTACATTTCATTATGTAATATTATGTTATGTTGGTGTTTTCCTTTTTCCTGCCTAAATGTAATAAACAGATCATTTATTCAGGTCCCACACCAAACCATGGGCATATTAATGAATGTCTGTATTTATATATTGAAATTGCTGTCACGATCAAAGGTGATGATCCTGCACTTTTGGAATATTGTAATGCTGATTAAAGGCACTGTCCCTGTCTCATCCACAGCTGTGGCACAGGCAGGAGGAGCACAGAAGTGCTGCTCCTCAGGCCCCTCTGTGCTGCCAAGGAGGTTGTTTTAACTGTGGTAACTGCATAAACTGGCCTTAGAGTAGTCTTCAAGATACTTCACAAGACATGCAAGTTATTCTCTGGTGCATTAAAGACATTAAATTGGATTATAATCATATTCTAAAACATGGAGTGAGCGCAGCTCAATAACCATGTGATGCTTTCGCTTCATGTGTTCCATTTGAATGAGCATGGTCATGTGAGTTATTAAATGTTCAAGTATTAAATGCATAAAAAATAAAACTCATTAAGAAAGCAAACCACCGAGTTCTGGTTTTAGAAGCCTCACATGGAATGCCTCACACCCAGCTCCTTACAAAGGTGGAATTCAAGCTTGTGTCTACACAGTGATACCTGTTTGTTGTCACAACATGATACAGAGGGGTTTGTGCTGTGCCAAGCCAAAGGAGACTGAAGAGGCTCAGGATCTGAATTCTGAGCCTTCTCATCCATGGCTGATGGGTTAATGGAACAAGAGGAATAATTCTAACCAAGCAAATGTTCACTTTGGACTTATCTTTATTCCTGAATGCATTCCCACCTGAGGTCAGAAGGAACTATCCATTCACAGACAAAGCAGCAAAGTTCAAGAACTGCAGGATAGCCCCACAAACCTTTTAAAACCTCTTAATTTATATATCTCTGTGGATTCACAGAAGTGAGTTATGTACAGTGGAAAGAAGATTGAAGGTTCATTCCTTATTATCCGACAGGAATTGTCCAGTTCTCTTTCTCGATTATTAGCCATTTGAACAAACTCTATTCACCATCCTAATTCTCAGGTAAAAGCTCCTGTGCAGTACGAGCTGGCTCAAGGAGAAACCTCTCATTGGTGCTTGCTCTTTGAGCAGCCTCTTAATCCACCCCAGGCAGAGCTGTCTCCAGTGCTGCATTTGACCCTGTTAACAGAAATTTATGGGGCTTTTGAAATGCAAGGACAGTGTCTTCAGACTGCCTTCAACGCACAAAAATTCATTTGTCAGGCCTGTGCTGCCTTTCTCTGCTTTTATGTGAGGGAGAATTATGATCATCACCTTGGAATCATTTCTTGATAGCAGCTGAGGGAGATGCTGCTTTGATTTTCTTAGCCAAGATTATTATGAACAGCATGACTTGAGAAATACTTGCTAAATAAATTGCTTAATTATACTGAACTCTGCAAAATGACTGTGCATCTTCCTAGCACCAAAGCACCTAGCAGCTGGGAAAATTCTACCAAAATTAAAATTAAACTAATAATAAACCAAAATAAGGGGACACAGTACTGTATTTTAAGAAGTAACAAAAAAACCCTCTCTACAGTAGCTACATGAGAGTTTTCATGTACACAGGTATAGGACTGCCATTCTGTAAGAGCTGTATCCCACAATTTAGGCTCTTGCAGTAAGAAAGATCTCCACTATCTTGCTGTTATTAATATCAGGACTAAGAACAGACCATCCTTTGCTAATTTTAGCAGTCTGAAAAAGGCAAGGAGGACTAAAAACGTTCCAGTACATCCATCCTCATTTTTGAACACGTTCACTACGTTTGTGCCATAATTTTACACTCCCAGTCTTGAGATGTTTCACAGATGACTTTTCAGTAGTATGAAAACTTACTGGGCTTCCTGATCTTACTGCTGATAGTGAAGAGATGTATATAATCAGTTTGCAAAGGACAACCATTCCAGGAATTTGTTACAAAGCAGACCTGTGGTCTGTGGAGGCCTAATTCTAAATCCAACAAATTAACTGCTAGTACGTGGAGCTTCCTATTTTATCTGTGCCTTTCCTTTCCAGTGATTTTCCATTTATGCCAGAGATTATCTCAAAGCACTGTGTTAAGTTTCAGTGCCTCAAATCAATAGATTAATCACTTCATCAGCCTTCACTTAATTTTGGAGGATTGTTTTGAAATGAAGACAGACCTAATATTATTTTAACCTCGTTTTTGTTTGCATGTGTGGGGAAACAGCTTGATAGCACAGATCTTCAAGTTTAAAAAAGCACAAACTGTCTCAGATAACATTTGAAGAGTTTTTCTTGAATACCTGCCATGAACAGAATGCTTTTGGCAGTGATGCCACCAGGGTGGGGAGCCAGCAGAGAGGTGTGCAGAGGATGATGGCCCCCCTGCCATTTTAGACACTTGCCTGTCCTCTGCAATTCACTTCTTCCAAGGTTTTTTGCTGAGGGATTGTTAGATAAGCAGCATAAAAATGGTTTCCATGGACACTTTTTGTTATCTGCTTGCAGCAGAGGAGCAGCAGCTCAGCCTTTCAGATGCAGGTTCTGCAGCTCTGATCCTCCCCAGCCTCTAGCTGAGGCTGTGCTATCAGAGCAGGCTGTTGGAGAAGTTGTGTTTCAAATCTCTCTGTGATACTGAGTGGCTCCTTCCCGTCACAAACCAGCTTTGTGTTTCATTTTCTGTTCACGGTGGTAGACATGCCTTGTTCACACAGCCACTGAAAATGACTTTGTTATGTACTAAAACACAATCCTCGCTCACAGCCTTGCTAACTGGCACTATCTAAATTGTGATGAACAAAATCAGGTTGTTGAAATTGGTGCAGCTCAAAAGTAATCTGGAAAAAGAATAATTCTGTTACAACCAGATGGTCAGATGCACAGAAGTATCAAAACTCTTGGCTGGGGCTGGGCTGGCTGCATGCTGGGTTATGCTTCTCTGCATAGCTGTCCTCATTCCAAATTGCAACAACTGAAGATATTGGGATGCCGAATTTAAAGTACAGCTCTGGCATTCCTGGGAATGTCTGGTATTCCTTACAGACGTTACACTACCCAGCATGCAGAGGCCTGCTATTTCTGACTCAGTCTCAAAGAGGACACAGGGATTAGGATTCTTGTGATTAAATTATGCTTGTTGTTTGGTTGGGGTTTGTTTTTTTGTTTTGGTTTTGGTTTTTTTTTTTGTGTGTGTGTATGTGTTTTTGTGGTGGGTTGTTGATGTTGTTGTTGAATGGAGAGATTTCTTGTCCCCACCGTTCATATTTGAAGTCTGTTTTAGGAGCTCTGTGCACAATTAGAAATTTCCAGCAATACTCCGGTATCAGTTTATGCCTGATTTATTTTTTGCACGCCAATGTTGTTTTCTAGCCCAAATGTACATTTTGCCTTCAGGACACATCTGTGCATTGTGATGAATGGTTCTGTCCACACAGCTCTGCTGGTCCTGGGTGGAACTAGCCAAGCTTCTCTCCAGGAGGATGGAGATCTCCATTCACTTCAGTGTGCTGTTCTCCTTTATCCATGCTCGTTTTCTTTTTCTGGTTTGTTTTTCCATGTATGAGGCCTGAATTGGACTTGGTGTTTTATGTGAGGTCTCAGCAGTGTTTGTGCTGCTTCTTTACCTCTGGGTTTGCAGGTAGTCCCTGCTGTGAGTACCTTTGGCAGCACACCCTGGGATCCCTGTGCCCGTTTGACAAGTGTGCCACTCAGTGAGGCAGACAGGTCCATAGGGCAGAGCAGAGCCCAGCCACAGAGCAGGTACAGACACAGAGGAACTGGAACCTGCTCTGTGTGAGCTGTGCACACGCAGCAGCGGCCGCTGCCAGCCGTGCCTGGCCATGGGAAGCACAGGGAATTCTCCCTCTGCAGGGCTGGCAGCTCATTAGGGCAGCAGAAAGGCCGGGGGCAGCACTCTGCCTCCCTCAGATCCCCACGCCAATGCTCAGCAGCACTTGTTCTGAATGCTCAATGCAGAAAAGCTTCCAGTGCTTACACAACACCAAACCAGCAAACTTCAAACGTGCTGAACATGGCTGCATGGATATTTCAGCATTCTTTAGAATATATGCACAATGCAGTATATGGGTGTCACTGCAAATTCCTGCAGAGGTGAGTTTGCACCCCAGACACCAAAAGTAATCTAATGCCACATGATATCAGTGACCCACTCTGCTATTACCAGCTGGAGCCAAGAAGCAGAGGCTTCCAGAAACAGGTGAACATATTTTAATATTCCCTAAAAATATACAGTGTGCAATAAAAAACTTTGGAAGAAAATACTACCTCCTGACTTTTGACAATTTAATTTATACCATATGAGAATGACATTTAACCACCCTTATCTTAATTATCCTAAACTTGGCATGTGCAATAACTGCATGTATAACCATCAGCTCTAAAATTATTCAGCCACAAAATCTACCTAAAGTGCCTGAAGAACTATTTTCTATATGCCTACTTCAGCTTAAAGAATGCCTTTCTTTAACTTATTCTAAATTCATTTCACATAAATTTTATTGCATGAATTCCCTGTTTTGCTGATAAGGGTCATAGAAGTAATGACTGGTTTTTGGAAAAGGTTTCCACAGACTATACCTGTGGAAACAGCTTATCTTATGTTTTAAATGCCTGTACTGCTTTCCCTCACGCTGTGCTCCCACGGAACAGCTTTTCCTCCTGTAAAACTGGGATTACCTTTGGGTTCTTGGAGAAGAGGGTCACAGACATGGCAATGCTTCTCCGTGGCTGCTGCTGTGCCTGTTCCAGCTGCTTCCTGAACCTCAAGCCTAAGGCTCTCTGCCATGCAGCTTTTCTGCCACCCCCCCTGCCTCATTAAGGTTGTGTTTCCCAATAAAGTGTTCAAAAACACCAAACCTCGTACTAATTACATTTCATTTTCTAACCTTTTTCTGATCTTGATTGTGGTTTCAGCAACTGCAGCAAAGCTGCTTTGTCTTACATTTGTGTTCTACTCTGTGACCCTTCCCATACAAAATTCAGATTTTTCAATGCTCTTTTGACCAGGTAAAACCTCTTTTTTGTTTTCTTTTCTTTCCAATAGAATATTTTTTTCACTTTTTTTTTTTTTTTTTTTTTTTTAATGAAAAGGTCATGGAATTATGAGGATCAAATGTGAACAGCTAACTGAGGAAAGAATGCTGAAAAACACCACAAAGATAAAAAGGGCAAATTAAAATACACCAGAGAGGAGCAGATGCCCAGAATATTTCTGGAAGCAGTTAAGGAGTTGCTTTATGAAAGAGTAAGCAAGGGAGATGTTATTGTAGGGAAAATAGCTTTGGCCAGAGGTTTACGTTTTGCCATCAACTTCGGTGGTGGAAAGGTTTTCCTTCTTGGTGGAGGAAATGTAAATCCCTGACTGGCACAAAGTGAACCACCAAGAAGCTGTGACCTGAAATTCTTCCCACTGTTGCTTTCCACTGTAAGTAGTTGCTGGTGGGGGCCAGAAAGATTATTTCCTGTAAAAAAAAAAAAAAAAGAAAAAGAGGAGGAAAGATGATTATCAGGAATGCTGTTAGAATGTAAAACACTTCTAGAGGAACTAAAACAAATCTCTCAAGTTCCCTACTTTTTTGCATTATAATGACTTGTAGCAGACATTCAAGAAAGCTGCTGACTGGCTGCTTTGCTCCCTGTAAGCATTCCTTTAATGCTGAAGATTAAATAAATACATTGCTACAAAGCGTGAGCAGCTGATTTTTAAAAATTATTATTGCTAAGAAGAGGGAGTGGGATTAGAAAAAGTCATTCCTCTGAGAAATAACAGCTCCAAAATAATCTTTCACTGAAAACCAAAAAACACAAAACAACAAAAGAAAATGAAACAATACAAAACCAGAAAGAGTCTTATTTAGCAGAGCTAGCTGACACGCTGTTCTTTAAAAGTTAAATATGCGCATCAGTTGGAGATAGGATATCAAATATCAGTAGGGAGAGCAGCAGGAAACTTTTTCCACTGCATGAAAGGGATAAAAAGAAGAAAAACAAGTCTCAGTTGCAGGAACAGCTGACTAAGCGCCTGACATACTCGAAATACAGCCAATTGTAACAAATACCAGGGAAATCTGTATCTTCCAAACAAAAATTCTCCTCACTTGGAAACTTCAGATCTAGATAAAAATGCAACTATCAGAATAACACCGAAGCCAGAGACACACGGATCACAGAACCAAAGTGCTGCAGCTCCAGCTGCTTGCACAAGGTTTTCTGTGCTCTGGGTGTGCTCAGCCTCCAAGGAGTGCGGGCAGGGAGGCCCAGCTGACACAGAAATGCAAAATTCCAGCGAGCCAGAAAGAATCAGAGGCAGGCTCCTCACCTCTGGTGCCTGGGGGAGCCGGAATGAATATTCCTTGCTTTTCACATGTTAAAAGCTCGGGGGATTCACAAAACCACAACCCTTGCTAGTGTGCCACATCTTCAAGTGCAGACTGCAGAGCTGCATCTGCTACTCAATCCAAAATATTGTAAGGGAAGAGGAGCAAGGAGCAGAATCTAGGAAAGCCAGGAAAGATTCTGTGTTTGCTTACATTGCAGTGAGACTTCAGTTCTCTTTCAGGATGTTTTGAGAGCACATACACTCTGAATTTCACTAGCACTGGGAACTCCTAGTAAGACACAATGTTCTTGTGGCAATTCCTGTATACCTTTCTCCTTGATTGCCCTCCTGATCGCTCCATGCTGGTGTCCAAGCTGCAGGAGCCAGGGAAACAGTTCTCCTCCCCAGCAGTCCTCTGTGCTTCCTGTGGCTGTAGAGCTCTGGAGCCCTGTGCAAGGGAAGATAGAGAATTGGGCAAAGTTTGGCCCTTTACCTTTGCTATAGTTGCAATAATTTTGCTATATTTTATTTCTGTTTTAATCATAATGCTGTTTTACTTTTCCAAGAGGAATACATAGCTTTATTCTCCTTAAACCTGAAATGTAATGTAACTAATGTTCCAAAATCTCCCTTAAGAAAAATATAAATGAAGCTGACTAATTTAGTAATTTTCTATGCTTAGCGACAGTTGCAAACAGACAAGTCTGTAAAAGATATTTACAACCTATGATTAAATATCAGGCTGTTCTGAGCTGTTCTTCTCTTGTGCCCACGATACTCCTTTTGCCAGCCCCCTGAGAACCAATGCCTTGAGGTAAATAAAATCTCTAAGGTGAATAATGAAATAATCCTGGAAACAATAATAATAATCTCTAGGGCTTTCAAAAGCAGCCTGAGATGGTGACCTACAGATTGTAGGCTCCACCTGTTCAGTAATTCCCAATTATAGGATTTAAAACTATCCTTGCTATTTAATGATCTAGTGAAATTCTAAAGTTGCTCCTTCTTGAATCATTACTGGAGGGCAGACACAAAATCTGGTCACATTGACCCTAATTCTGTAGGAAATGGGCTTTGCACAAGGTTGGGAGCGAGACCTGGAGAGAAGGTGCACACAGGAGCACCAAAGGAGCATCCAGTTGGGCTCTGCTGGACACATGGGCCTCAGCACACAAGCTGGAATGCTCATGGAAAGGATGTGGTGGTGCTGGCCAGAGTCCTCCTGGTCCTCTGTCAACTTAATGGAAAGGAGCTGGTCATAAGCACAAGAATGCAGTGCAACTTTGGCATAATTTCTGGTTTTTTAGTCCTCGACTCCTTGAAACTACCAAGAAAGTTGTTGGGAATGGTGTTTTGGTGAGGAACACACATACACCAGTTTAGCAATTTCTTCTCTTATTAACACAGAATTGCAACAATTTCCTGCTCTTTCCCTTCTGTCTGTCATCTCCCCTCTTTGGTACCTTTCTTTGCCTTTCACAGGATCACAAAGTGGTTGGGGTTGGAAGGCACCTCTGGACTTGCTCTGTCCAACCTCTCTCCTCACCTGGAGCAGGTTGTACAGGATCAAGTCCAGGTGAGTTTTGGGTATCTCCAGATAAGGACACCCCATGGCCTCTCTGGGCAGCCTGCCCAGTGCCCTGTCACCTTCACAGTACAGTTTTCCCCTTTCTTCAGACAGATTTCCTGTGCTTGTCCGTGCCACTGTCCCTGTCCTGTCACAGAGCCCCAGCACGTCCTGCCCTTGAGAGGTGTGGGTGAGGTCCCCTCCGAGCCATCCCTTCTCCAGGCTGAACAGACCCAGCTCTCCCAGCCCTTTTTGGAGCACCCAGTGGTCTCCACAGCCCTCCACTGGGCTGTCTGGAGCATTTCCTAGCCTTCCTTGTCCTGGGGAACCCTGAACTGGTCACAGCCCCCCAGAGGGGGCCTCACCAAGGCTGAGGAAAGGAGGAGAAGCCCCCTTGACCTGCTGGCACTGCTCTTCTCAATGCACCCTAAGATGCCACTGGCCTTCTTGGCCACAGGGACACAGTGCTGGCCCATGAGAGCCTTTGGACCAGCAGTGTTCCCTGGTGCTTCCCTCAGAGCTGCTTTCCAGCAGGCCATTCCCTGCAGGGATGGTGGAGCTTTGCCCTGTGGAACTCTGCTGTGCCCAGCTGTGCAGGTTTCACAGACTGGCAGCTCAGCTCTCAGGTGAATCAGCCCCTCCTGCCAGCTTGGTGTCATCAGCAGAGTTGCTGATGGTCACCCAGGCAGGTCCCTGGCCCTTGGGGACACCAAGCTGCAGGCTTGCAGCTGCACTCTGGTCACCAGCGCCCGAGATCTGCCCCTCCGCCAGCTCCCAGCCCATGAGGTTCCTCTCTCCTTTCTCACTGCCCTAGGCTGAATGTAAAGTGGCAGTCATTTATGTGTGATAAATATGCTCTCAGCCCCTCAAGATAATTCCCTACACAGTTCTTAATTGTTTTAATTTAGTTCAGCCATCTCCTCCCTGCCCCCCTTTATACTGTAAAATTGATTAGAGATTTCGCTAGAGAACACACAATGACATTCTGATAGTACCTTAGAAAGAGGAAAAAGTATTCTAGGCTTCTTTTACAGCTTGCATGACACTTAAATGCATAGTTGATATTGTCCTTTTCACAGACTGTTTTAAATTGCTGGTGTTTTTAACTTTCTGTTGTAGGAGGATGTTTGATTAGTCAATAAAATGTTAGAAAAGCATAAATTTCTAGAAAGTACAAAAGCCATTCAACTCCTCCTCCTGTATTGTTGCAGGAGAATTTATTCTTGAATGCAGGAGATTTTAAATCTGCTGAAGTAGACTCTTTGGGGTATTTATGCAAGATGTGTACTTGTTGCCCTTGAGAAAAACACCAGGATGGGGTAAATCATTGGACACATGTAGAGTTCAAGTTAGTCAAGGATCAGTCAACTTGTAACTGCTTTCCAAATCCAGCTTAATCTGTTAAAATGAATACAGGCACTGGCCTTAATTATGATCTTGTGTTCCTTTGTTTAATCCCTATTTTTTGGTACAGGTATTTTTTGAGTAGTGTAACTAAATCGAAGATTTTTATTTTCTTCTTTCTTTTAACTCAGTGGCTATATTGTTTTATAAACAGCCCTAAACAAACCTACAGCATGGAGAAAATGGAGAAGCTGCAGAAATCCTTTCTCAGCGGCCTGTTTGGATTTAGCACGTGCTGCAGTGCAAGCATGTCTCTGTTCCTAGGGAGCTGGGCAGCTTTGATCAGGTCTGTCTCTCGCTGGGGTTGAGCTGAACTGGCAGGCCTGGGGCAGGGGCCTGTTTAGGTTGTTTAGGTTGCAGGGTGTGACTGGGTCACTGCTCACACACAGCCCATGAGCAGGGACAGCACAGAGGGAACTCACCTGGAGAGGCCCTGCAGCTAACAAGGCCATTCACAGATGTCCAGGCTTCCTCCAGGAGTTCCTGGGAGTTCCCAGCGAAAGCCTGAGCAGCTCAGCTGGAAACCTCTCCCCTGTGACCACGTCACCTTGTGCACCACACCACTGCCATGCTGAAAAGGGCTCAGATGGTCAGGGGCTGGGTTATCATGTGGGACCTGCCATGTGAGTGGCACTTGGGAGCCTGCTGCAAAATCCAGCTGTGAAACTGCAAGGCGCCTTGAGGCTTTTTACTCTGCCTCATATAGCTTTCAAAGCACACTTGAAAAAGCTATAACCTATCATTGTGGCAAGCAACTTGCACCAGAGGACTTTCTACCATTTCAACAACATACCAAGCAGAATCCAGCTTTAAGAAATTTCTAAACTTCAAGATTTTTATAAAATAAGCTATTTCAAGCTCATTTTCCCCGAGACTAAAACAAAATCTGTTTATGGAATACAATAAACATGACAGAATGATCAACTTTGTGTGTCAAGAGTTGTTGCTAGGATGCTGTTGGATGCTGCTGGATGGATGCTAGGCCACCAAGCACTCCAAAAATGAATAAATAAATAAATATGTAAGAGCTGACTTACAGTTTTATACCATGTCACCACAGAGATGTGATTCATCCTGACACAAGTAATACATGTGGGACAATGAACAGAAATGATATGCTTGAATGCACTGAAGGACTCCTGTGATCAAAGGACAGGACTGGAAGACAGAAAATTATGTCCAAGCCCACTGTCTGGTCTAATGGCACTTTTAAACCTTCTGATGACTCAGTTTTTTACTCGTGAGATTAGGACAGGATAAAGCATTTTGGAACACTACTGCTCAAAATGCTGTTAAAATTACCTATGGCTAGAAGGGGTCCTGTTTCTGGTCACTTTTATGCAATGAGTCCTGAAGCAATTATGAATTACTGGCTCTGGAAAGCAGCCAGGTGAACTGCACCTGGGAAGTTAAAACTGGTTCTGATCCTAATGTTGCCCTTTATGCCTTTTCTTTCTTTTTTTTTTTTTTAAGCATTTAAAAACGTCCAGCACTGACATAAAGGCAAGGTGAAAAGTGCAGGAATAAATTCAATGGCACAACCTGGTTCCTGAATAGCAGAAAAGGAAAGGAGAATGGCAGAACAAGGAGGATAAGCAGGTCAGACTGGTAGAGCACAGGCCTAGGAGAGAAGCAAAACATCCTGTTTTCTTCAGTTCCTTGTAGTGAACATCTCTGACCAGCCTTGGAATGAGTTTTCTTTGGTGTGGTGTACCTGCAAACATACCAAGCATTAAGAGAAAACACATTTCTTTGGGGTTTGTTCTGGACACAGCAAATACTTGTGGGAAACAAAAGGTTAAAAGGGAAGGAAACCAGGTGAGTAGCTAACTGTAACTTTCATTGATTCAAATAATAGGAATTAAGAAAAATGGGATTTTTTTAATAAAACCCCAGGAATTAAGAATTCCCAATGCACCGTGAAGACAAGGCAAAAGGATGTGTCTTTATAACATGACCAGAAAGATGAGAGTGCTATTGCCTGAGTGTTCAAGGTTCTTTCACATCCTTTGTAAATAGTTAGTACACAGAAGTTCAGCTCTCATCATTCCCAAACAATCTAAGCACCATAACTGCTCCAGCTTCCCCCTTTTCTGTTAAAAATACACTCACAAACAACTCATGGAAATCTAGTCAGACTTGGGTAAATTCACAAGGCTTCTCAGAGTTAATAACTGAAACATTCTGGTGGGTGTATTTATTATTCTCAGCATTAGCAAGATGGAATCTCTGTTTAGACCAGTTCTTGTTGAAATTAACATTTGGAAGCTGGAGCATTCAACCTTTTTATTTCAACAAAATATCTCTTTGGACTTAATCTATAAATAAATCTTAGTTTATCATCTACCAAACTGCCTAAGCAGAAGCAGAGGCCGCTGTGAATCACATGTTTGATCTGGTAGAGTGATATCATGCCTCTATGGCAATATTGACTTATGGGGCTGAAGAGTGTATGAAGGTGAATGTGTTAAAACAAAGCTATTTTTCAAAGCATTGAAATTTCAAAATATCCTTACTTTCAAATAAGAAAAAGTGAAATGGGCTAGTGGAAGAAATGGGTGAAATTTTATGGCATTTGAAATTTGATTCAGACCCTGATGTTCTTTCCCCTTCAATTCCTGATAGGAAAATCCTATTAATGTAGACTAACATACTTACACTAATAAGATAAACCCATAAACATTACATTTTAATTTAAAATACAGCAGAAGGAAAATTTATTCATTGAGCTCTCCCAGACAGATTCCTGGCTCTGAAGGTTTTAAATACCTGGTCTAATAACCTAATAACAGTGCTTTTAGGGTAAGCTGGTCTGAATCAAAGTTTAGATGGAAAAGAATACAAAGATTAAAGATGCGCTGACCTGCGTCTGTTTCAGAGTAACAGCTCTTCAGGGCTCCTCAGAGCCTGACCATTACTCTTACATAGTTCTTGTGTCTTTGTCCTACTCAATCAGTTGTTCTTACAGAAGAACTTCTTGGTCGGTGCTTCCTCTGTGGAAAAATCACAGAATGTGAAAGGAGACAGGTACTCGTAGGACTATTAGGGGGAGCATCAAAATATTTCTTAAAAAAGATGAGATTTTTTTTTTCCCACCACACAATCTGCGATGTAGTCTGAGCTTTTTTTTTCTTTTTGCCCAAAATAACTTCAAGGCAACAAGATTTCCAGCATAAAATAAGTGAGGGGAAAAAAAAAAAAAAAAGAAAGTAGCTGCTGTGTAGGAGGAGCGGATCAAGGCCCTGAGCAGGTGCGCGCCCCCAGGGGAGGCGCGGTGAGGATTCCGAAAGCCGGGACCAAATTATAGACAAAAAATGAGCCGCAGCAGGTAACTCCGAACCGGCGAGGGTCAGCCGGGAGCTGCCTGCATTCCTTCACGGCCGCTGTCTCGCAGCAGCCCCGGACACATTCGGTAAATCCCCTCTCGGGCAGGGCGATGCGAGGGGACAGCGGGTGCCTGAGGGGACAGCGGGACCCTGAGGGGCCGGGCGGGACCCTGAGGGGCCGGGCGGGACCCTGGAGGGGGCGGGCGGGGGTCAGGCTCCGCCCAGCCCCGGCTCCGCCCGCTCTCCCAGGCTGCTCCGCGCCGCAGCCGGGGAGGAGGAGCGGCTTTATCGGGAGCCCAAGTGGAAATTTCCCCGTCAGTTGCCGGCTCCGCCGCGGAGGGAGCACCGGCGAGGGCCGCCTACTCTCGTGTCCCCGTGTCGCGCCGCGTCCTGCCCGCTGTCATGTCCAACTACATCCACGTCCCGCCCGGCTCGCCGGAGGTGCCCAAGCTGGACATCACGGTCAGCGAGCGGGAGGGGCCCGGCTACCGCCAGGGCGCCCTGCAGCTGCTGCGCCGGCTGCGCCCGCACTGGAGACCTGAGGAGGTGACGCTGCAGGTACGGGGGTCCGCGGGCCGCTTCGCGCGGGGCTGCGGCAGCGCGGGCCGGCAGGGCGGGGAGCGGCAGGCGAGGCAGGGGCGAGGGCGGGCGGCCATTGTGCGGGGGAGCTGCCGCCTTGTTTCCTCCCCTCTCTCCCTCCCTCCTTCCCCCGCTCGCCGCCGCAGCCCCCTGCGCGGAGCCCCATTTGCTGGGCGGCCCGGCGGCGGGGCGGGGCGGCGCGCAGCATCCCCGGCTGCCTCCTTCCTTCCTTCCCTCCCTCCTTCCGTCCTCCTCCTGCCGTGCGCTGCCCGCCGGAGCTCGGCTGCCCGCGGCGGGGTGCGCTCCGGAGCCGGGCCGCGGGAGGGAGCGGGAGCCGCCGTGCCTGTGGCGGCTGGGCGCGCCGGGGAGCCGGGGCCGAGCAGGCCCCTCCGCCGCCCCGGGCGCTCCCACGGGCAGTGCAGCCCTGTCGGGTGCTTCCTGCAATAAAAACCAGAATAAATGTCTGTCTTGTGCTCGCATCCGGGCTGGGGTTCGGGCCCCGCTGAGGCCCGTGCTCGCTGCTCCTGGCAGAAGCACCGCTGCTGTCTCTGCTGCTCTCTAGGTGAGCAGGCATTGGGACTTATGACGAGTCATCTGCCGGAGGATTGGCTGCTTTTGTGCTTCTAGAATATACCGAACATGGCCCCTGGACTCAAAAACTCTAGCCGGTTTGCCTGGCGGAAATAGCGGTTCAGCCTGTGGTTGGCTGAGCATTTTATTATATGCTCAGTTGTGTTATTCAGCAGTTGTTATTACGTGGAGGTGTCTCATTTCAATGAAGTTCCTCTTTGGAGAGCTGCTGAACTAATTAGTGTAGGAAAGCTGAGCACGTTGAGGTAATGGCATATAATTTGACTGAAATTTTCTGATATCTTGAAAGAAAAATGGAACTTGACACATGACAGTCCCGTTAGCATGAAAATAAAGCTAATGAGCTTTTCCTAAGTAATCTGTTTCAGGTAGTGGCCATAAGTTATGCACAGTCCCAGTATCTCAAGGTGTGATGAAAATAGCTTTTTACAACGTGTAAAGCTAAACGAGGTTGTTAAAGTTCACAGAATATCTTGAGGTGGGAGGGGTCTATAAGCATAATCCAACTTGCTGCTCCTTGCAGGGCTACATAAAGTTATGAATAGTTTTATTGTTTTGGTTCTCTGATGACTGTAGTTCTCAGCAAAAAGAATTTATGTTTTTCATTCGTAGTTGTTGAAAAATGAAACCAAAACATGATCTTGTTAAACAGGGATGACCCTATCCTTTGAGTAAAGGGGTAGTAGCTTTAAGAAAAAAGATGTTGCTTCCTTCTGCCACTCCCTTTGCAAGAAACAATGAACAGGATAAAAACCAGCGGTACCATTGGTGTGGAACAGAGTCTCTGTTGTCTGGTCCCACGGAAGTGAAGTAGGAGATCAATGTCTGTGGTTAGAGGTTTCTGTCTAAAAAACGTCTGGAGCTGAGTTTTAACCAAGTTACCGTAAGAGCACACCCTCTCAGCTTGGTGTTTTCCTTTGAACAGCGGAAGAGCGTTCTGTTCTCAAAGCCCTTCGGCTCTGGCCTGTTGTTTTTAACCCCGTGGCTGCTGCCGAGGCTGCAGGGAGCGTGCGGGAGCAGCAGTGCTGTGCTTTGGCTCCCGTGCAGCCAGAGCACATGCAGGGCTACCTGCAGGGCGCAGACAGGCGTTGGCTCTCTGTCAGCGAGCAGGAGGATGCCCTGCAGCCCTCCCTTCACACGGGTGTGTTCAGCAGGGAGATGAGGTGAGGGTGGCACTCCTGTGGTGCGTGCAAAATATGCCTGACTCATCTGAAACAGCAGAGTGGACAAAGAATAGGTTTAATGATGGCACAGTGATGGGTTTAATGAACTACTGCTGCTTCTTCAGGTGAACTCTGCCATTTGCTACCTTTGCTCTTAGTAATTCTTGGGTCAGAACACTTAGTAAGCAGTTGAAGAGTCCAGAGTTTGATTTGAGAAAGTTAATTAACTTCTCTCGCAAAAATTTACTGTTGTGAGTTAATTTGTTTAGTCAGCTAAACAACTTTGAAACTGTGGTTAGTATAGGTTAATGCTTAATCCTTGCTTTCCCTAAGATTTATAAGTACCTGAAATCAGGAATATATTTTAACATTTGAGGTTTTTTTTTGCACCATAGCATAAAACACAAAAGTAGGATGGAAGATGAAAGTAAGCTCTGAAGATATTAATTTTTATTGCATTATTTATCAGCAAGGCTATAACATCAGAAGCATCACCTGTTACTTTTGGAAAAGGAAGCAACTGTACTGTGAAAAGGCTTAATACCAGTAGTGTTAGTTGATACCATTATTTGGGTAGACCAGAATGGTATATGTGAGAAGAAATTTGTTGGGGAGTCATTCAAAGATCTAAAATAATGAAAATGTTAGGCTGGCTAACAGTGCTCCTGTCCTGGATGAAACCTGAGGAGAGGTGGAAAGAATTTGTTTTGCAAAGGGGATTAAATTTTTTATAAAGACGCTCCATAACCTCCGCATGCAAATCCTGCAGGCAGCTATCACCTCCAAATAAGTTGGATTAATTTGCCTTTTTTAATTCTCTGGAATATCTGGGTGTTTTTTGGTGCTGTGGGTTTTTTAGTTTTGTTTTTTTTTTCTCTCGGATTTACATGTCTTTGCACTTATCAACACTTGGCATGATTTTGCTACTGCAACACTTTATAATTTGCAAAGATTTGTTCCTGCAGCTACGAAATGTGAATGGGATGGACCCAAGGCTTACAAAAAATTGTACTTTTGCCAGTGAAACAACCACCCACCTGCTTCTATGTTTACCAGCTTAGCTTTTGTCTTTTTTTCTTTGATTTTTGCAACTGAGTTGCACTCAGTTGCTTTTCTTCAGGCAGTATTTTCTGGCTGCTGATCGAATTTATTTGCTTGTGTTGATCTTGATATTCTTTTTATAACAAACTGTCATGTGGTTCAGAGTTCTGAACTTGTTGGAATATTTGTTAGTTTATTTAAACAGACTGAGTGTGGCTTTAAAAGCATTGAAATAATTGCAAATGTTCGTGTCTGGGAAACAAAGTAAATAAACCAACTTTATTTTGTATCTGAGCGCTGTTAACATTTTTCAAGCGAGATGTTTATTGCTCAGCTGGTTTTGGCACGTCAGCCCCTTCAGCAGTTGAGAAAGCAGTTGCCACATGGAGAGGAAGGGCTGAATCCACAGGGAAGTGCTGGTAGCTCCAAATGGAGAAGTGATGAGTGAGGAGAAGAATAAAAGTTAGAGCTGCAGCCTGGGCTGCATTACTGGTGTTTTGTGGAAAAGCTGTAATTTGAGGTGTGCCTTGAACACAGTGCCACAGTCAGGGGGAAATGGCAGCAGGATTGGATGTCCAAGAGGCTGGGGTGGTTTCTCCAGCCTCTTTCAGCTTCTGATGAAGTTTGATAATCTCAGTCCTTGTTTGTAAAGGTTAGTGTGGTGTCTGTGGGGCAGAAACTGTGGTGGCATTTCCTGTGAGTGATGTGCCTGCTGTAATTCAGCTGTGCCTGCAGAGGGTGCTTGGTGGTGACTGAGGCTGTGGTTACAGGGAGTCAGTGTTGGTTTAGGCACAGCTTGGAGGAGTCCATGTGAAGGGAGATGACTTATGCTGCAGGCTTGTGGCATTGCAAGGGCATAGTGCAAGACAGTTCAATTCCTGTCCCTGTGCAGGTGACAGCAGCTCCATCTGCTGCCAGCCCTGCTGTGTCTGTGCTGCTGTCCTGCACAGACCCCAGGAGCCCAGCCTCTGGCTGAGCTTGGCACAGAGCAGTGTGCTCACTTGCTGCCTTCCTGCTTTTCTGGTGTTTTTAACACCAAATGATGTCGCTCCTGATCATCTGACCCCCTAACTCCTGCAGACAGCCACTTTCACCTGCCGAGTGAAATGAGCTGGGGGATGTGGCTCCAGAGCCTGGAGACCTCTGAATGAGGCTGGCCATGTGGGGATTTACCCAAGGCTTTCCCTGCAGTTGTGCTTTGTCCTTCTTTTATGAATAGCTACAGAAAGGCAGCTGCAATAGCTGCAGAGAGAGAAATAACTAGCCTTGTTCCAAGGAGTTCAGTTCACACCTGTGGATGTGCCTGTGCAGACTGTACTTTTCCAGAAAATACATCAGCTTGGATGTACAATACAAAGTTGAAGGTTTGTGAGCATTAAAGAATCATGTTATTGAAGTCTCTTCCTTTCTGGAGATCTTAAAGTCAGTCTGGGGTTCAGCAGCAGAATCTGGGGAACTCCTGCTGGGTTTTGGTTCAGTTTCACATCACTGTTGTGTTTTTATGGCACTGCAGTACTGTCTCCTGAGTTCCTCCTCCTGTGGATGTCATAACTCAGTCTGGAAGGGAAAAGTCAGCCCTTCTGAGTCATAAGTACTTTCTACTTTGCCCCATGACACTTTTATTTCTGTCTATTTGTTCTTGTTACGTGTGATTGCAATTTCGTTTTCATTCTTCTGAACACTTGGAACAAAGGGATTAGAGAGAAGCTTTTCATGGAACACCTGCTTATTAGATGGAAGCAGATGCATCATATGCCCTTTCCAGGAATCTAATAACCTAATAACAGTGCTTTTAGGGTAAGCTGTCTCAAAGGTGCTTCATGTCCTGCTTGTACCATGTGCTGCTCTCTGAGACTTGAATAACTTAAACTTATTTGTAGCTTTCTCACCTTAAATCTGCATTTCATTAAAGAGTTTCTTTTTTTCCAGAAAGCCTTGGATTCAGGCTAGATCTGGTTGTGGGCAGCATAAAAATAATTTCCAGAAACGTTTGAGTTTAGTTTTACCTTTGTGTCAGCTCATGTGAAAGTGTGTATTACGCTGTGATAAGCACATATCACAGTAATTACCTTTTTGTGGATTACAGGTGTGTCAGAACCTTGCTGCTGGAGGTTCTTTATGTGTTGTGTTCTAAACCTCTGTCTCTGTATTTTTTTTATTTATGCCCAGAATTCTCTACTTTCATTGCATTCTGTAGATTCTTCCATCTTCTTCCACATGGCTGTGATACTTTACTGATTACCTTATCCACACCATCACAATCTGTTCTCTGCTTTTCATGCTCAGCTGACACTTTTGCTATAGAACTCCTGCATTGCTCTGCTTCATTTCAGGTTATGTTTTGGGCAAGGCCTTCTAAGCTGACTCTTTAAATGGTAAAGGCATTCTGAATAAAAGAGTAAAGTGACTATTGTGTTCTTTTACTGGTGGCAGCAAACACTAGATGTTTTCTTATGATGGAATATGGAAATTGTCTACTTTGAATTATGTTATTGGAAAAGTAAGTGAACCCTCCTGCCTTTTTCAGCAGTAAGAGCTAAAGTGCTCCTGGGTGTAAATAATTATTTGTAGCAGCATGTTACAAATAGATGCTAATCAGTAGAGTTCCTAAATTAACAGCTGAGGGAGTCCAATTTCCTTGTTGCAGATTTCTTTTTATTAGTGCTAATGAAACTTGTTTTAAGGGGATAATAGACCTATGAGGGAAGGTGTAATGTGCCTGGCAGTTTCTGCTCAGCAGCATAAGAACTCAAATTCTTACTGTTTCTTTGCACCAGCACTGTGAGCATATTTTTTTCCAGTGTCACTATTTCTGATTACCTTAGAGCCGCGTCTTTTTCATAGTATTTTTTTTAATTTGAAGTACATTTTGGGAGCTTTCATCTAAGCATGGCAGACAAGAGACTTTTTGACTTGAACAGCTCAACATGAATCACTTCTGCAAAGTGAACTTCATACATTTTAAAGGAATGAATTCTGGGATTATGTTAAAAGGTATAACAATCAGCACATGTGTGTTGTTTTGCCATCTTTAGGTGCTTGTGTCCTGCTCTTGGCTCCCCAGTAGAAGAAAGACACATGCTCATTGGAGAAAGTCCAGCACAGGTTCATGAAGATTACAGAGGGGCCTGGAGAATCTTTCATATTTGGCCTGGAAAAAAGGAGACTTGCAGGGATCTTAGATGTATGAGTACCTGAGGGGAGGGGGAATTGAACATAGACATTCAGACTCCTCTCAGAGCCCAGTGACAGACAAGGCAATGGGCACAAAATCAAATGTGGGAAGTCTCATCTCAACAAATGAGAACACTTTTTCACCATGAGGGTGGTCAAATGCTGGAATGTGCTGCCAGACAGGTTATAAAGGTTATAAAGTCTCCAGAATTCCTGGAGATCACCCTGAGCACAGTCCTGGGCAGCTGGTTCTGCCTGGCCCTGCTTGAGCAGGGAGGTTTAGAGGGTTCCGGGAGGCTCCTTCCTCATCTGAACGGTTTGTGACTGTACATGTATGACTGGGAAGGTTATGAATGGGCACATTTGTAGTGTAAGGGTGTAATTTGTGATTTACAAGCTTTTGAAATGCGTTGAAGTACTGCCTATTCAAATCCATGAAGCACTGCTCAAGCCCAGTACCTTTGGTGCTAAGTGGAATGGTTTTCTTAGTTGTGTGGTGCTTGCCATTGTAACAGCTACTATGAGCACTGTTCAGCATTCTTCATTTTTCATCTTGAGTTATTAAAGTCATAGCTAGTAGTAAGATGTGCCCATAAATTGTAAAGTCTTAATTTTGAGTCAGTCAAAGAGGCCTTGGAAGCAGCTTTGAGTTTTTGGTTACCCTGTCTAGATGGAAGTTACATGATTTGCTATACCTACTTCTTCAAGATTGAGTGTGTGTAACTGTTCAGCATCCCCTTTGTGCTTGTGGGGATGCAGAGCTGAGTTGCTCATGATGGGATCACCAGTAACTCAGCATTCCCTTTGTGCTTGTTGAGGATGCAGATTTGGGTTGCTCACTGCCCTGTGTGTGCTTTGCAGCTGTTCACTGATGGCATCACCAACAACTCAGCATTGCCTTCCTTGCTGGGGATGCAGATTTGGGTTGCTCACCGTGTGGTTGGTGCTTTGCAGCTGTTCACTGATGGCATCACCAACAGCTCAGCATTCCCTTCCTTGCTGGGGATGCAGATTTGGGTTGCTCACCGTGTTGTTGGTGCTTTGCAGCTGTTCACTGATGGCATCACCAACAAGCTGATTGGCTGCTACGTGGGGGACACGAGGGACGACGTGGTGCTGGTGCGGATCTACGGGAACAAGACGGAGCTGCTGGTGGACAGGGACGAGGAGGTGAAGAGCTTCCGAGTGCTGCAGGCCCACGGCTGTGCCCCACAGCTCTACTGCACCTTCAACAACGGCCTGTGCTACGAGTTCATGCAGGGAGAGGCCCTGGATCCAGAGCACGTCTGCAACCCTGACATCTTCAGGTGAGCTTTGCAACTTGTGAAATCTCATGTCATTGTGTGTGTAGGAAGTTCTACCTGGCCTGAAGGTCTTGGAGTTGAGTTTGAGCAGAAAATGTGTGTTTCTGTAAGGCTGTGCTAAGCTGACGTTCCCACTGCCTTAGTTCTGGTATTACAGTGCTGAACAGTGATCCCTGCTGCCTTCACAGAACACTGTGCTCATTAAGGGTCTGGTTATTGTGTCTGACACTTGCACATCACCATTACAGAGGTCATTGAATGTGCTGGTGTTGTAGGGGGCTTGACTTGGTTAAAGTATTGCCAGCTGTTTCCAGAACATTCCTTTCATGAATGGATTCCAGAAAGTTCCACTGAGAAGTGATTTTTTAAACTGTTAGCAGTGAGCAGAAAGTGCTGATGTTGTAAGATTTTAGTTTTTCATGTGTGCGCTGAAATGTATTTGCCTAAAAATAGCAGCTAATTTAAATCAATACTTGGAAAAATAAGCAAGAGGAGACTGTAAATGCAGGTGAAGTTTGTGTGCTGTAACTCAACTCCAGTCCTTCCCTCTTCCCTTCACACAGGTAGCGATCCTAATGAACTTTGAGTCTTGAAGTGTGCTGCCCTATGGCTGTGCTCCTCTTGTTTAAACCCTCTTTGAATTCCTGAGCTGTATTTTTTAGAATTGTTCAGTTAAATGTAACATTAATTTAATTTTAATTTTTTTTAGACTCATTGCTAGGCAGCTTGCTAAAATCCATACTATTCATGCACACAATGGATGGATCCCTAAATCCAATTTGTGGCTGAAAATGGGGAAATACTTCTCTCTCATACCCACAGAATTTGCAGATGAGGAAGTAAATAAAAGGTGGGTATTTCATCATGTTCTTTCCAGACTTCACATTCCTTCTGTGCGGTTTGTGTTTGTGCAATATCATCAGACTGTGTTGCTCAGAAGGCACACTCCAGCTTAAAAAAAAAAATATTCTTCATGTGACTTTGAAATCATGGACTTGCTGCATTGTAATTAAAGAATGCTCTAGCAAAGTGTTTTTTCTTCTACAACATGAAATTCTTAAAAAACGGAGAGACCATGAATAGGTAGCTGAAAATGTGGAGGACAAAATGGCCATTGAAGTGTATACTGTGATTAGACTAAAACTTAGTGCTGATTTCCTCAGTACAGATATGTGTGGTACCTACTGCTGTTGTGTGTTCTTCTTGGAGGAAGTACTGGAATGTGAACAAAAAGGGAATGAAATTCGTGCAGTAATTCTTTTCATCTTTGCACCTTTAAGGTGTATGGGAGTGTATGCGTGTCCTACTCCTGATTCTTGGACTGCTGTTGTGTTTACAGCACAGATAATCTTCAGAAAATTGTTTTCTGGGGAGGACAGAGGAAAACAATTGTCATAATTTGACTGCTGTTGTGCCTTGGGAAAGAATGCCCTGATTTGGGAGAGGGTCTGTTGAACTATTGGCAGGAAGAATGTAGAGAAAAGCACTTCATTACAAATGCTTGCTATGGAGCACAGAGTACTCAATGTTCACTCTGTTTCCTTTCACCTGAAAGGTTCTTAAGGGACATTCCGAGTCCTCGGGTTCTTCAGGAAGAGATGGCCTGGATGAAGGAGAGACTGTCAAATTTAGGATCACCAGTGGTGCTCTGCCACAACGACCTGTTGTGTAAGAATATTATTTACAACAAGAAAAGAGGTAGGTGTGAGTAGTGAGGGGCTTTGTGCTGGAATTGCTGTGCTGCATCAGTGGTGGTGCTTTACTCACTTGTTGGGCTGAGCTCAGTTGGAGCTTTTGAGGCCCAGTGTAATGGCAGTGATACCTGTGCTTAATTAGCTAATTCTCATCTGTATGCTGCTCTGTAGAGGAAGAAAATCAGTATTCCTTGCTTTTCTTTAATGACCTTGTGCATTTGTTAATCCCCAGCTTGCCTGTATGCCTGGCCTTCAAAGTATGTAACTGAATGCTAATTCTGTTCTGGTTGTATAAAGCTTTTAGGAAGAAAAGATTATGCAAGTATAGAAAATAACATGAGAATTGTCTCCTGCAACATTTTGTTCTTGTTTGTGATTGTGGGGAATACCCTTTGATAATGAAATATCTTAGTGATATTGATTACTGCATTCAGTAGCTCCATTTGTTTTTTGCATGGGGTACACAGACATCTTGAGAGATTTCTTTTGTAGATACATGCTTTGTTTAAACAGTTGTAGGCAGCACATGTCTTGGCAAAAATGAATTACAGTTTTGTTTCTATCACTATACATTTAGCTCATGGTTCATGTTATTGAGATCTGTTAAAGCTTCCATATAAACCCACAGCTTCTTGATTTTAGTGCTTTGGGGTTTGGTTACTAAGTGACTCAGTCAGGAGTTCAACCAACCAAGGCAGACTTGTGACACTAAAATGGCCCCTGTGCAGTAAAAATACACAATTTTCCTCCCATTTCAAATACCTGAGCTCAGGTGAATGTGACTAATCAGATTACAAGGTTTTCTCTTGAAATAAGGATGATGCATTCCTTCTAGTAGCTGCATATTTTTGTGCCAGTTGAGTAGGATTGTTGGTATGTAAGTTATGTGCCTTAACTCCTAAAGAACAAGAAGAACAAAACCAAGCTGGTGCTGCTTCTAGATGAAAACTGGCTCTATGTGCTAACACATTTCTGCTTCATGTGTGAATTCTGCATCACCATGTGAACTGAGGGAATAAACTCTTTTGGTGATTTGTGTCCAAGTTCCCCTCTGAGTAGTACCCCCTCTGAAGGGAATTGCTCTAAGTTGTATATGCCTGTGTGTGCATATACACCCTAACAGTGCTAGCAACATATATTTTAAGTTCTGTGAATTCAGCACCAAGCTTGAGAGGTTTTACTGAGTTTCAATGATGGACTATAGCTCTGCTTAAAAAGAGAAAGGGGGGAAAGCATGAAAGGTGTGCAGAAGACCAGACTTGTGGTCTTACACACTTGGAATTGTGATACTGTAGTACCAAAACTAAATCTCTTTTTACCATGTGTTTTTTTTTAGTGCTGAAATTACCTTGGCTTTTAGCATTCCAGAGCAGACCCACTGAGATAAAAGTCATTTTTGTAGTCACTTTTCATAGCAGGTCTGTGCAGCAAAAAGAAGATCTGAGGAATCCCTTTAAAAACTTCCCTGTTGTGGTCGATAGGCTTGAAGCTCCTAATTGGAAAAACAAATGCTGTGTGCTTTTTCTTTTTGTAAGCAGAATGGGGGAGAAACAGTGCCAGCAGTGCATCCCTTGTGAGCAATCCTACAGTAACAAGTGTGTGAGTGTTTAGGGTTTGGAGACTGGGTGTGGAGAGGGAGGCTTGTAAGTACTTAGGCTTCAAGCAAGCTGTAAACAGCTGGGGAAACACTTGCAAATGTGAAGTAAATATATTATTAAACTTCTGTTTGAACACTGTACATGTACTGTGTTGTGAAACTTGTGTAATCTGGGTGCAACAGGGACCATTTTCATAGTAACCAATCCTCAATGCCATCTGTAGAAAGGATGGTTGTCATTTGGAAGCTGTTTTTTATAGCACACTTTCTACAGAGCATCAGCAGGAAGCTCAGCTTTAACTGTAAAGAAACATGTATAACTGGAATTGTGTTTGGCAGAGCGAAAGCTTTTCTTGGTATAAAAGAAAATTGTGCAAGAGCACAAAATGTAATCTTTTAAAAGATGAGCTCCACTAAGCATGGCATCACATTGTCTGAGGGTAGCTAACATTTTTAGTGAATGCAATACCCTGACTAAATTCACTCTTCCACCTAGAAAAGGCTCTGTGTGTCCAAAAGACCTTGGTGACCCTAAACTGAAAACAAGAGAAAATGGATTTTCTAGATTAAGTACCTTATGTTTTCTTTATTCCTCACTAAAATCTGTGCAAAACTGGTGGTATTGTCTGGCTTTTCAGAAGCTGTCACAAAGAAAACATAATTTATTTGTTTTAGTAATACTGTATTTCTGATTTTGTTTTTGAATGCTTAATTTGCACATTTACTGGTTGGGGGGATGTGTGGGGATGTGTTGAAGCTACAGACTATCAGGATGTACTAGGACTTGTGTCCAATGCAGTGTGAATAGTTGTGGCTTGTTCCTGAGCTTTGCCTTAGGCTTGTCCTCTGCATTAAATTCACATCAAGTTTTCAGAGTTGAAAGAAAAATCCTAGTCATGCCACATACTGCTTCTAAGCAAAGTCAGTCTCCTGTCCTTATTTATATGCCTGGAAGAGCATGTTGAGTGTTAAGTTCATTTAATGGAGTCCCACTCATCTGATTTGAATTTGTTCCTGCTGTGGCTGAGAGATCTCTGCCTCTTGCTGTTTTGCTAATGTCCATTCTCAGTCACTCAGGATATGGAAATCTGCAAGTGGTACTTTACATAACTTATAATTATCACTGTCATCTACCCCTTGAAGGATATAGTTCAGCACTTCACATTGGTTTTATTGCAGTTTTGACATCAAGGATATTCAAAATATGCTTGAAGCTTGCTGCTGCTTATTTATAGATCTTGTGTTCTGATGTTCCTAAATTTGTTTGGTTTTTGTGGTTTTGGGTTTTTTTTTTCCCAGTGTGACCTGGGAATTTCCAAAAATACATGATATTTTAAGAGTATTCAAATACTTGCTGTTCAACAAGACCCAGCATCAGAGTGTTTTTCTGTTTCTGTGTGTGCTCTTTTTGCATATGTGAAATCAGCTGGGAGGGAGTTGTGTGTAGGTAGATGGATAGTTTTGTTCTGTTTATTCCCTCTGCCTACCCAACGTTTTCTGTGATCCTTGGTAGGAGTGTGTGGGTGCTCAGTGCTTCTGAAGATGGAGGCTTCTGGTTTTGATCTAAAGACTTGTTTTGTTTTGCAGAGCTCTTTTGGGTGTTTATGGCTAAATTTATCCTTGGGGTGGGTGAGCTGTGGGTGAATTTCCAAGCCTGTTCCTAGCACAGATCCTTGACTTTGAAGCTGTGTTCCAGGGGCTCAGTGAGCAGAATGGGACAGACCTCAGGGTACATCCCTCAGCTCTGGTAGCTACAGCCAAAACTTGGCAGGGGAGGTGCTTTCCCTGTGAAACCATGGGAAAGGAAAGGCAGCTGGGAGGAGAGGGGTCCTACCTGTCAGACCCCTGAGGAGATCCAGCAGATGCTTTGTTGGTTGCTAGTGATCTATGTAAAGGTACATTTCTGGGATATGGAATACAGTGAATTCTGCATCTTCCTGGGGGTTTTGTGGGGTGTGTTGCATCTTGTCTGCCCTAGGAAATGCCTGGAAAAAAGAAATGTGTTTCAGCTTGAAATACTCCCCACTCTTGACATGCTTATTTCTGTCAATAGCAGTAGCTTCTCCAGAGAACTTGTTTTCAAATTTTCTCATTTCAGTAAAGCACAAAGACACTTAGACCAGTGTCTCTTGCTGTCAGGAATATTGATGGGATGTACAATTTGTATATCTTTTGGACACCTTGAAACAACAGCTACCTGCTAAGCCAGTAATGTCTGCCAGAGCTTTTAGAAGTGCCTTTCTCACATGAACTGCAGTAAATCTCAAAATACACTGATTATTTAAACAACGACTGCAGACTTTCTGCTTTTCCTAAAGCAGGGTGGATGTTTGTGTGTGTATGTATTTGTATGTATAAGTACATCTATGTTGCACATTTTTGAAGCAGCAAACGTCAAAGTTTTTCCTTTCAGTTCCACAGGAAGAGCTGTCCATATTTAATTTGAGCCATTGTGCAAAAATTAATTTAGAAGGTTGAATTGCGCAGTGGTGTGAGTCTGAAATGGATCAGTGTAAATGCAAAGCTTTTTTGCTTTGAACTTTTGTCTTAAGTTGGCAAACTCCCATTTGATTTGTGCATGTGCTACCCAAGGGCCAGGTATGTCCCTGTTCCTGCTTTGTGAGGACAGTGCCTGGCAGCAGCCCCACCCATATCCTGTTAGCTTCAATTTCTGCTTCTATGTAATATTCTTTATATCTGGAAGTAAGTTGTTTAAATGTACTTACAGTTCATGATGGCACCTAGGGATGTTCCAGGTGAAATCTGCTAATGAGAAATTTCAAGTATTTATGTCCATATTTTACTAGCAGACTTTCACCTGCTGTGTTTGCATTTTAGGTGAGGAAGGAAGAAAACAAACCTCTTAATACAAGTGATATTAAATGTCTGGGGGGCAGAAGGGGCTCAGGAGATCGCCTGTGTAGCAGAACATGAGCCAGGGTTGGGATTTGAACTGGCTTTAGAAGAACACTTCTAACAAACTTTTTCTGTGCTAACTTGGTCAGGACATTGGTGAAACTATTTTACTTGAGGTGTACAATATTCCTAAATCTTAAGGAGGGAGTGTAGTAGGCACTTAAAATCCTTAGTCTAGGAAATACATACATAATGTACTTAATTTCAACATTGTTCCTGATTTTCTTTTTAGCCTAGAGTTTTAAGTCATGTTAAGAGTTTTCATTATAATGGAATGGATGTTTTTGTTAATCAAATAATGCAGGTAGTGGTAAAACAAGAGTATAGAGAGGGAGAAGAGTGCAGTGGTGAAAATTACTTATTTCAGTATAGCAGTGAGAAATGTAAGGTTTTACTTTGTAATGTTCTAGTGCAAGCAGATCTTATGTTAACCCATTGCTTAAATTTCTGGCTTTTTAGTATTTTCTGGTTTCCATTAAAATACAAGAGTCTGGTTTTACCTGATCAATCTCATTTACATTTTGAGTGTTCTGTGTGCTGTAGATACTCTTGAGCACCTTCAATGCATTTTCCCCAGCTTCAGTGCAGGTGAACATAATTTGGAAACATCTGGGGCTGTGTTTTGCTGCTTGATCATCCCTTGTTTACACGATGCTACATATTTGGTAGCTTTGGCAACCTCAGTCTGATGGTTTCTTGAGGCTGGTTGAATCCAGCCTAAAAAAAGCAGCAGTTTGGAGTAATCTTGCTTTTTAAGAGTGGTAGAGGAAACAGGAAGTATCAGCGTGTTGCAATGTGTTAGTCCACTGTGGCTGCACATTTGTGTGATAAATAAACAGGACTGTTATTTCTTAGTCAGGAGAAATTGATCTGCTATTTCTACATAAAGTTTAAAGCAAGCCATGTGCTGCTGTGCTTCTCATTTTGAGAGTAAGGGAGGCCCTCGTGTGGTAGAATTTAATATTGAAATTCTCCTACTCAGACTTGAGGCACAGAGAATTGTAAGCTCTAAATTTAAGAGCTTTGCTGAATGAATATTTACCCTTAAATATCTCATATTGTAGTAGTCACAGCCTTACCCTGAAATGTCTGAGTGCACACAACTAGGTACGAGTGGGTTTGTGGTTTGTTTTCCCCAAAATTCTTCAAAGGAGACCAAAGGATCAGGGCTGGTGCTTGATTTGATGTGGACTCTGATGTTGCTGCTGTTGTCTCTCACACAGGTGATGTGCAGTTCATAGACTATGAGTACTCTGGCTACAACTACCTGGCTTATGACATTGGAAATCACTTCAATGAATTTGCAGGTAAGAATTGGGTTTCTGGGGTGAGAGTTGACTGGTTTTACTAAAAACCCCAATAAACTCATTCTTGTTGTTGTTGGTGTGTCTGGTTGCATGCTTACAGCTGTCAGCTCAGGGTGTGTTGCTGTCTCATTGTGCAGACCAGTTGTGCCCTGCCTTTGCAGGTGTTCTAAGCCAGGGCTGGAAACATCATGTCCTAAATTGTGACAGTTAGATAAGTTCAGAGCACACAGCTTTCGGCCTGTGCTCCTGTGAGGTGGCACAGCAGACAGCCCCTGTGCTGAAATTCTGTGGATGGCACTCTAGAGGTGCTGTGCTGACAATATCCTGTGGGATTCCACAGAACCAAACAGCAGGATTCTGTGTTTGGTGCTGGTTTTCAATGTCTGCACCAAGTACTTGGCCTGTCCTAAAACAAGGAGTAAAGGCTCAGACTGTGTCATAGGGAAAAGGTGGGGTTTTAGAAGTATGGTGTTTTTAGATTAATTTATTAACTAGTTCAGATTTTTTACAGCAAGTGCCCATTCCCCTTACTCCGGAAGGGAGCAATGACCTCACATGTGTGCTGTACTATTTCAGAGCATGGGCCAGCAGGGAAAACCTACATAATGGTCAGAGCAGATGGAGAGCACACTGTGGTGAAATGCAGAGCCTTAATCTACCTATTGCTTCAAAACCATGTTCAGTTTAGATAACTTTAAAAAGAAAGGAAAAAATCACTGTGTGCACTTGGTAATTTGAGTTGTATAGTAGCTTTTTCTCAAAGCCAAGGTGTTGAATCCCAACATACAGGCAGACCATCTGGCTGAAAACATAATTTTGTAGTGTGGAGCACTCTGATTTGTATGTGGGACATTCTTGGCAGCATGCACCTGAAGGTGAGATCAAAGTAAAAACGTGGTTATTTGTTCACATCAGTCTGTGCCTGTGTGTTGGGGTGGGAAGGGGCACAGCAATGCACTACTAGTGGTAGTACTGAAGGGTTTCTCATGGTCTTTTTATGCTACGTAAGGTTCTGATAGTGTTCTTGTCTTTTCCCTAGGAGTAAATGAGGTAGACTACAGCCTTTATCCCAACAGAAAGTTACAGGAACAGTGGCTGAGATCTTACCTTGAGGCCTACAAAGAATATAAAGGATTTGGCACAGAAGTCAGTGAAAAAGAAGTTGAAGTTCTGTATGTCCAAGTCAATCAGTTTGCACTGGTGAGTAACAAACACTTGATTAGAATATTTTAAATGATGCAGAGAAACCTGATGCTCTCTGAACAAATGCAGTTGCTATTTTCTTGAATTTGAGTGTAGTGACATGTAAAGAAAACTTCCATGAGAACTAAAACTTTGCTGCTCTATGGAAACTTGCTTCTCTGTTGCCTATTAATATTCTCTGTAGAATATTCCTGGTGAAGGAGGCACTGCACATTCAGAAAATGAGGAGATGAGCTTTGAGTGAGGATTTCTGTTGGCCTGGCAAGTTTAAATGGGCCACAGCTTATGGTGGGTCTTTTGAATTTTTCTTGTAGTGGTAAGAAGACAGAAGAACAAAGTAGTGCTTCATGAAGACACATAAGCTTTAAAAGCCTTTTTTAAAATAAGATAACATTCTGTTAAACTAGAATATATGGATTTAATGTGTTTTGTCTTTTGCAGATAAGTAGGTCACTCTAGTGTCTCTTGCTGATCCTGTTTTGCCTAGGTGATGTGACAAGAAATGTTGCAGCCAAAGTGCTTGTACGTTTTTTCTTCTGAAGAATAACATTTGTAGGAGGAGTAAGGCTCAAGTGGCCACTTTGGCCTTATTTTAGTCCTCTTTGCTCCTGATTCAGGCATTCCTGTTACTGTAATACCCTGAGTTTTCTGGCAAAAGCTACTGGCTGCAGTGAGGAAATAGAGTTCACAGGAAGCTGATTATTAAACAAGCTTTAAAACCAACGCTTGTGTGCTGCTATTCTTTTTAAATGTGGGTTGTTACTGTCCAATTCAGCTGGCCCATTCATGTAGGGTGCTTGGAGCTGCAGTTCAGCAGGCTGGGGGCCTGTTGGAAAATAAATAGCAGTCTTTGGGCAGGTACCAGCAGTGGCCACAGCCATGTTCAAGAGGATGGAGTTGTGTTTAGAGAGCAGGCCAGCACTTGCCTGTGCAATACCTGGGGTGCACAGACACCCTGTGACTCCTGTGTCAGGTCATGTGGGGACCTTTGGCAAGGGAAAACTTGGATGTTGATGTAGGCTGATGAACTGCAGCTCTCTGGCCAAGTTACCTGAACCAGGGGCACAGGATTCACTCGGGCACAGATCAGTTGCTGTTTTAAGGCATTTTCAGCTGTGTCCATGGATGTCTGCTAAATTCCTGGTCAAGTGTTCCACGCAAGCTTCAGGAAGCCATTTAGGTAATTAGTATGAGCAGTCATCTGCTGAAGTTCAGGGTCTGTCCAGAAGTGCCTTCCACAGGGCACTGTCAAGCTTATGGCCATCACATGTTCATTTGGAGGTGTATTAACATAATATCATTAATATGATCCGTACTTTCAATCTGGAAGTGAGCAGAGGCCTCCAGGCTGCTTCTCTGGGCTCCTAATGGAAGTGAGTCTGGAGCAGATGAGAAATATGTGTAAATGCTGATGAAGCAGAGCTTTTCTTAAAGCATTACACCTCTCTTTGTCCAAGCCAGCAGGGAAAGTGAGTGTAATTATACGGGTCTGAGGGTGAAATTGACAATTCAAAATGAATTTCTTGTTTGCACTGGAATTCAATACCTGTGGAGTAATAGAAATTTGCAGCAGTAGAGGTGATGGTTACATTTCTGTGCATTTTTTTAGCATGGTGCATATAGTCATACACCAATCTGCTTAATAGGTGACATAGCTTATAAATGGAACATTGTTTCTCTTGACAAGCAGCAATCGGTTGCTGCTTTCAACATGGGAAGGGAGTTAGACTCCAATGGATTTCCTTGTCTGCTTGTGAGTAATTTATTCTGTAATACTGCTTATAAATCTCTTTGGTAAAGAGATAATGTGACTTTACAAAAAGATTGGGGTTTGAGCGTTATCTGGAAATTTTGTCTCTGTGAGAATATGTTTACGTGTTAGATTTAAGATAAGGTTAATTTTTGCTGCTATTGTTTTTTTCTTTCAGGCTTCACACTTCTTTTGGGGATTGTGGGCTCTAATTCAAGCCAAATATTCCACCATTGACTTTGATTTTCTAGGGTAAGTGTACTTGGTGTGTACAATCGTGGAATACTGGAGGGTGGAAGGGACTTGTGGGGCCATTTAGTCCAACACCCCAGCTTTCAGAAACTGAGATCTGAGCAACACACCCGACCTCTGTGATCATACAATAAAACTCTTCATTTGTAAGGGAGAACAAGGCAGTAAGAGCTGCCTGTCAGTGTTTCCTGTTGCTGAAAGTTCTCTAAATTATGTGCCCATAGGCTAAAACATGTGGTTTACAAGGCAAGGAACATAATGCTTTTGGGAATCAATTGTTTTTTGCTGGGAAGACAAAGGCATGAAAGCCAAGGTGGTCAGTAAGGTGTGCTCTCTGTCAGGTGCAAGACCTACATTTCCAACAGTGAGAGTGAAGGATATAGTGTAAAAGAGCTTGATTACTTATTGCATGGAATATTGATCCTGGAAGTTAAGTTCTGTTTCAGGTAGATACGTGTCTTTGGCCTTTTTAGAATGGTCTTTCATGGCGACAAGCAGAGGAATTAATTTCTCCATTGGGGACCGAGCAAGGTGATAGGTTTCATCATTTTCCCTGGCAGGAGGCCGCACCTGAGGGTTTTCTGGGCTGTGTAATGTCATTTTTGGGGCAAGGCCGATGTGGGCCCCGATGGGCTGCAGTACCCGGCAGTGACCGCTGGAGGGCGGGAAAACACCGGCCATGACCCAGACCCGTGTGAGCTTTGGCGCTTCTGGTTTTCCATCGGCATCCAAAATTCCTGCGGCACTGCGCCTGGGGGACAGTCCTTTAACAGCAGTCAAACACTAAACCTCTGCCCTTGATAATCCTGCAGCTGCATCTCTTGTGCAAGCTGGGATTGGGGGGTGGTAGAGAAGAATATGTTCTATAGAATATGTTCTATAATATCATTGCTCTGTTCCTAATTTCTTCCTTTGGCAGCTCCTAAGGGTCAGTTTTGGAAACGGGGTGCTGGGGTCAGTGGAATTGTGACTAGTCCTATTTAGCATGGCTGCTGTCATGTGAAGTGTGAGCTGTTCCTAACCTGGGTTGTCTCTCTCCCTTTGACCAGGTATGCAATTGTTCGGTTTAACCAGTATTTCAAAATGAAACTGGAGGTCATGGCATTAACTCTTCCTGAGTAACCAAGAGGAGGACTCTTACCAAGTGGATGGACAACCCCTGAATCTTTTCTCAGAACAGATACTGGAAAAAAGCTAAACATTTGTTGAAGTGCTGTAATGCTCACTTGGTGGTTCTTGCTTTATAAATAATGCCTCTAGACAGTCCTTCAATGTTAAATTTATTATGAAGAACATACATACTGCTGTTCATATAAAACGGATTAGAAACTTGCTAAATCTATAAGAAGTTGTAGAAATGGCAATTTAATCCTTCTTTGTAATTTAACATATGTTGTATGTGAATTATTTATTATACGTTTAACATGATTCCGTTGCTGCTTTCATCAGTTTGTGTTAAAGTTGGGTGCAGACAGTGAAGTTGTTCCAAAGGATTCATTTAACAACTTATTTTATTGAGGTTGCATTCACTGATGCTGAAGAAGACATGTCAGAGACAGTTGTTCCTTTAGAGGCCTGTGAGCAAAAGGAGTGACGTAGACTTGTGAGATCTCTCGTGTGGTGTAGCTGCAGAGAGGGGTTAGGCTGATCTTTATTTTCTCCCCTGTGTTTTAAAGGTAGCTTTCCATAGCATGGTACTTTTCTTTTGCACAAGAATCAAGCAGCTTGTTGAAATGATAAATAACATTTTTATTTTTTTTTTTTTGGCCTGGATTGGGCTGTAGAAATGTTGAAGTTCTGTGGCTACAAGGTTCTCTGAGGATATTGTCCCAACCGCTGGCGTTGGGCGGACAGCCTGCCATCCCCAACTTCCTGGGAAAGCTGCTTGTTTATTACATGTACTCTTAGAGTCAAAGCACCTCTGTTCCAAACCTCTCCTCTTTTTGCAACTTGCTCCTGGATTTGAACTCTGCTGTCTGTATCTGTTGTGCTCCAGTGGCAGAACGGACTGTTGGACCCGAGATAGGAGAGCAGAGCCCCTGTGGCACTGGGAGCCAGACACAGCTTCACAGCTCCTGTATCGATGACAGCTTTCTGCTTTGTCCCCTTCTGACCTTGGACTCTTAAGTCTTAATGCCTGGCCCTGTAGTTGTGCAGATTCTGGTGTGTCTGGTGGTTCTTTTTTTTTTTCTGTCAGCAAATTGCTTTTGAAAGCCTCCAGTGTGAAGGACATTAGGGGAAAGTGTATGACTTTGGCAGTGAGGCTTTGATCATCTCACACGTTTTATTTCTTAAAGCTATTATACCAAGAATGGTCTGGATTACAAAATGTTAACTGAAAAGAAAATGTTTACCTAATGGAACAATGCATAAGTTTGTGTGGAAAAGAGGCTTTAACTGTGAAAGGGAGGGTGGGGCTGGGGGGCAGGAGATGGGAAGGAACCCACAGCAGAAAGCTCAAGCCCAGCAGTGTGGTTTGGGGCTAGGCAGACTCTGATTGATGATACTCTGAAAAACTTTGCACTTTGGTCACATAAGTGCCCACGTGTACAAAGTCTGAGCGTGTGCACGAGCACACGCAAACACAAACTTAGCTGGGGAGTCTGTTGTGCAGACTCCAGCAGAGATATTTATTCAAAGTTGCTTTATGGCACATGGCAGTGTGAGTGTGTGTACACACCTACATACACGTGTGCTTTACAGAAGCTTGGAGTGATCCAGGACAAAGACAACTCATGTGAATGAAAAATCTTCACCAATCAAGACCATTTCCAATGGTATTCTGTTGTTTTACAAAAGCACCGTTTAGGATTTTTTCCTCTTGTTTATATTAATCTATGAATGTTTTCATTTTATTTTTATTCAGTCAAAACCTTAAAAATCTTTATACAAATGGGAGAGCTGGGAGTTTTTTTGTAACTTGAAATGAGGTAACCGTTTTCATTAGCTGGAGGCTACTATACTGGACAAACTCTCTTTGATTTGAAACAAATAGCTTAAATAGACATTTATAATTTACTTTGTAGCAGTTATCAAGGATGTTGCTAGAGCTCATGAAGGCACTGAAGTCCTTAATCTTCTATACTTTCTCCCTATGGACTTTACTGACATTTGATGAATAATACCCTGCTGTCTTGTATTTCCTTTAAGTTCAGCAAGATGTCCTTGGAACTAAGATTGCGAAAGATTTTTGAACTCTTTGTTACTATTTTCTTCCAAGCAGTGGCTTTATTTCTGACAATGTTGCTTTGTATTTATGAAATATTTTGAAAGAAGCCTGTGAAGTTCATTTGGTCTTGGGAAATCCAACAGCTGACAGATCCTAAGTTTCCCAATGGCTGGCAAAACACATTCCCTTTTCAGGTGCCAGTACTACTTAGGTTTGGAGTTGCTGTAGTTTTTGTCAGTAGCGTTTGTTTGTGCAGCTCCAGTAGCAATAACTGCAGGAGTGGAAGTTTGCTTCCGCAGAACCAAAGCTTTTCCTGAGTGCAGCTCAGCCTCATCCCTGTGGAGGGAGCCCTGTGAAGGCACTTTGAAGCAGGTAGCAAACAGTCCCAGCTTTTCCTGAGCCACTTTGGAGGAGCACAAGGACTGTCCCAGGTTACAGTGGTGGACTTTGCAGTACTGGTCAAGGCTTTAAGTTTGCACCTTGGAATTCACTTCAGCACTGCTCTGCATCAGCTTTCTCTCCAGAGGAGTGCAGGTTAAATCCATTTGTGATAGCTCTGAGGAAGTACTGTAAAGCATCTCCCAAAATGCAATGCCAGTTGCCTTGAGCCTTGTTCCACATCCCTTTGAGCCAGTAGCACTCGGATATCCTCGTTTCCTGAGGAATATCTGCAGATGCATTCAGTTGCAAGTAGTAATTTGCATTGCAGATGGTAAGGTAGCTTGAAACTGTGAACACAGGACATTGTGAATGTAAGTTAGGTACTAGAGAACATGTACTTGTTTCACTTAATTTATCTGGGTCTCTGTAGTAGCAGCATGAAGATACTGGAAGGAGGACAAAAAATGACTGAGCTCTAGAAACATCCTGTAGTAGTTTTGACTGTGACTTGCCAAGAAGATACTCTGTTGCCTTTGTTAAGCTAAGGGCATGAATGCCAAAATTAATAATTCTTGCTGTAGTTAAAGCTATACTGTAAATATAAAGAGGATCATTAATCTGGGCATTCTTGCAGAAATAGCATCAAGTCAATAGACTGTAGTGGCCTGGTTGCTTTTGTAAAGCAGAATAGTGTGATTTTTTTTCCTTCTCATTACTGCAGTCAGATCTGGCTAATCCAGACCTAATTTCTTAGGTCACTCAAGCACTAAAGCTTTCTGAAGAGTCTCCTGTCTCATAATTTTAAATACCTTCATTGACACTTGTTGATTTGCTTTTTAAAAGGATGTGAAATTTGCATTGACCAGGTCTGACTGTACATGTATATACAACAGTGTAAATAACCATTTGTAAATTAGTGTGAATTGTACTCTATCTTGCATTTATGGACTTGTGTATTGCATTGTATTCTCTCCTATTTTGTAGAAATCTTGTTGTAAAGAAGAAATCTAACTCTGTGTGCGGACTTCTTTTGTTAAATTGATTTATAATGCAGCATAATACTTTCATGTTAAGATATCCATTTATAGCCTTGGACACCCAGTGTCTTTTCCCCCCCATTAGCTTTTTTGAAATCTTGCTCTTGGGAATGATTCTGGGAATGAAGAGATCTATACAGTACTTAGATTAAGAGAAAATCTGTTCTAATAATAGGGCAAACCATGTGCCAGAGGTGTCTGCAGTACCAGTGGGATAGGGAAAGCTGTTTAAATTCTTTCTGTAAATTTCCAAACATTTCCTATTCATTCTTGAATGCTGTTGACTTCTAAACTAAGGGTGTTGGATTGAAGCACTCCTGAAGTGTGTGCTCTCATGGGGACACTGATTGAGGTGGCTGAGATAGTCCCTCAAGTGCTTCTGGTGGGTATAGCCTTCTAATAGGATTAGTTGCTACCTTGTAAATGCTTATGCTGAATGCCCACATCACTCATAGAGTTCTGTGAATTAATTTACCTCAACATTAGAACTATTGGTACCCCTTTAGAGTATTTAAAACTTAGAGCTGAGATTTTCCCTGTGTGTTCCTTCCCCCTCTTCCTTGTGCCCATAATCCTGCTGCTTTTAGCATAAACATGAATCTAAAATCTTCCTTTCCATACTTGGCTTATCACTATTTCCTTTCGGGCTAAAATGACATTCTGCTTTGTCAGTGCATGACTTCTGACCTCATCAGAATTTTTTTTGTGTAAGAAGACCCTTTCTGAAGAGGCCTTTAACCTTGGAAACACAGACATAACAAAGGTTAGTTTTTCCCTGACTGTGTTTCATCACTGTTGCCTTTCATTGTCTGTTATGAACTGCATGGTGTCCTTCAAGCTCTTAGTTTCTTCTTCTCACTGGTGTGTTGAATACCTCAGCTGGAAAATTCTGGTTTGCAAATCTTGCTCTCCATCTGACCAATTGACCCTGATGCAGTTTGTACAACCTCTCAGCCTTACCTGTGGTGACACTTGAGGTTACAAAGGTCCTGGGAAGTGAGTTTATCCACGAAGTGCTAGTCAAGAGGAGGGATGGGCTTGGTAAATGTAAGTAAAAGGAAATCACTCACTTGGAATCTTAAGTTTGTGCTGGAGCAAGGTATTGAATATGCTTGTTTACTCTCATGGTTTAAGGACAAGAGCAAATTGTAAAGGGTAAAGTTTGTTTCAGAATGAAGCTCAGATTGTTTTAAAACCTTTGGTAGGTAACAAAAGATTTCAAATACTCTTTTGTTACTCATACCAAAAGAAATCCTAAAATTGGGTAACTTTTTGATGAAATAAAACTTTGTTCCAACCCGCAGTGACGCTGTGGTCTCTCGTTTGGGGCAGTCCCTGCTCCAGTTAGCAGAGCAGCTTGAGCACGTCTCAGTGTCTGTTTCAGGTGCTTGTGTGTCCTTTGTTTTCATGGTTTTTGTTGTTTGTTGTGTGTTAAGATTGCTGAGCTGCTGCACTTGGCAACTATGTACTGCCATCTTCCCCACCCAGCAGGCTGTAGTCATGGCAGTGGAGCAGAAAGCATTTTTTCAGACCTGAAGGGAGTGCAAGGCTGATGTGGAGCAGTCTTGCAGATGATTTTTCCTCCCTCTTTATGACTGTGAGTGGCAAACTGATTGTTTTCCATAGCTGTGAAAGGCAGGAAAAACCAAGCCCTTTGAGCCTGTGCAGGGTCGATGTTCTGTGAACCAGACACAGGATCTTTGGGAAAGGGGCTCTCCACAGTGAGAAATCACACCACTCCAGATGGAATGTGTTGGATTAAACCAGACTTTGTGGCTTAGAGACCCTCAGTGGGAAGGCAGATGTGTGAAATGTTTGCACAGGCTGGTTGTAAGGAGGTGCTCCATCCAAGTGAAGTGCTGAGACAGTGGATAAGGCATTGTTTGATTTTTAAGATGTTTCTCTAAGTGACTTTTATAGTTGGTCTGATCTGTAGAGATTATGTAATTAGGAAACCAGTCAGCCTGTGGGGAGAGGGAAGAACTTCAAAAAATCATTTATAAAAAAGGAAGCACCTTTGTAGCTGATTAATTTGCAATTCATTGTGGTTTGGGCTTTTCTGTGTACTTAATGGTGTGGATGGTGCTCTGCACAGAATTCTGTCATAAAGGGTTTTATTACTGTTGGGAAATGTCAGAAAACTGACTGGCATGGCCCTGAAGAGCACTGGGACCTTGGATGGCCAGACTTGCCCAGATGACCAAAGTTTTGGTTCAGGGTTTCACTCTCTGACCTGCAGCCCTCTGAAGTTGTCAAGCTGCTATCACAGTTCCCTCTGCTGTGGAATTTAGTTCATGCACTTCCCCAGTGTCTTTGGTTTGGTGTTTGTAGAGAGGTGACACAGAGGGAAACTTCATGGAAATGCAAAGGGAAGGAAAATAAGTTACTTGAAATCTAGCAAGCAAACTTGGATGCTAAATGCTGACATAATTTCAGGTGCTGCACCAGCCTATTTTTGTGACATTGCAATTGTGTTTTTCCTCTATTAAGAGGTTTTGGGTTTTTTCCCCACGTAGAGATCCATACAAAATGCAAGATGAAAGAGACCCTGGAAGAGAAATGTAAAAATATCGTATAAAATGGATAAAATACAGCATGAACTGGAGAAAGAGTATGTGTTTCTAAATTTTTGGTAGTAGTAATTCCTAAATGTTATCAGAAAATCAGTGTCCAGCCTTCAGTGTGTAAAAGAGTTTTTGTTTTGTAGCACGTTTCCATGTACCATTTTGTGTCACAGTGTGGTAGGTAATGCTGCTGTTTGTGCACAAGTGCTTTGCATAGCCTGAGCACGGGAGGATGTTCCCAAAATTTGAGGTGTGGCTTCAAGTTAGAGCCCTTGGTTCTGAGCCTCTCCACTAAAACCCTCTGAACACTTGCAGACACAGGGCCACAGCATATGAGGAATATTTTCCATTTTGTGTCATTTTCTTTGTTACTGCGGATTTTTCAGTGTTCTTTTAAACACAAGTCCACTCGTGTCCTGTGAGTAAACTGAGCTCAGTTTGTAAAAGAGCCTTTGTCATCCTCTAGCACTGTCATCCCCCAAAGAGTCCCCCTGCCTCTTGTGTGTTGTGGTGTTTAGGTGCATCATCTATTCATTGGAGTGAATTGTATTTCTTTTGAGCTAAATGTGATTGAAACTATTCTAAGGCCTTCTACCACTGATTAAATGAAGTAATGTACCTTTCAAAGAGATTTATATTGTGTAAATAATTTCAAAGTGCAACAATAAAGTTGGTTTCTAATGGCGCTGTTGGTATATTTTGTGATGATTTTGCTTTCCCCAGGTTTGGGAACTCTTGGTACAGAATAGCCAAGAGTTCATAAAGGGTTTTGGCAGGTGCCCATATGCATACCTCTCCATGGGATTGACAATGCAGCTAAAAATAAATACCTTGAGCCAGAATTTGCCTTGCACCAAGTTAACAATTAACAGTTGTGCATGTTCAACAGGCTTGGTCATTGTCTGCTGCAATGTAACGTGGGAGACAGGATTTATATGGAGTGTGGCTGTCAGGAGGGATCACTGCCACTGAGGAAAAGAAGGAAAGCATGCAAATAACTCCAGGGCTGCACTGGAGCTCAATTTATGCCTCGTAAATGCTGTTTTACCCTGGAGGACCATTTTATAGGCTGATCCATGATGCTGGAAATGAGCTCTGCATGCAGTGCCAGTGCACTGGCTTGGATACTTGCTTGTGGATCAGCTGGAATGTGCTCAAGGCCAGGCTGGATGGGGCTCTGAGCAGCCTGGGAGGGTAGAAAGTGTCCCTTTGTGTCCATCCAGTTGGAACTGGATGATCTAGGGTTCCTTCAGACCTGCTATGATTTCAGTTTAACAGGAGATAGTTGGAGTGTGGCTGGGTTTCTGAGATGACTGTCCCTGCTGAATTGCTGCTCAGAGCCCTGAGAGGGGTGATGCTCTCCATGCACTGCTCAAAGCCTCAGAGTGCCACAGGGAGGGCCCAGCTCTGCCTGATCGCTGTTCACTGCTGTGGCTGCAGTGGGAAGGAGACCTGTGCTGGTGAGTTAATCCAGGGTAACCTGCAATCTTTCTTTTCTTCCCCACATAAAAATCCTTCCTTCATAGTTTGGCCAGAACATTCCGAGTAAGCTCAGGCTGAGATGGAAGTTGTCCATGGGAAGTAATGAAGAGATTTTTCTGGTCCTGAGTAAGTTATTAATTCTTCTTTAAGAGCAAAGTACAGACATAAAATAGAGGGGGAAACAATGGCATGTGTAGTGGACTCCAATGCCTAGGATGCTTAAATGTCAGCTGTATAAAGTATGCACTCCCAGGAGTTTTCCTATTCCAAAACAGGACATTTAAAGTTACTAACAATAGAAAACTGATTTGGGTTATTCAGGATGTGTATAGCATTATAGGTTAATATATTTGACATGAATCCATTGTTAATAGATACAATGATTAGATCTATATATGTTTCCTTCCCTTGTTAATATTCCCTACAACCACTAGGCAGTTTACCTTTATCCTGGTCTCTTGCTGTGCTCTTTAGAATAACCTTGCTCATCTGGTTTTTAGATTTTTAGGAGTGTGAAAGGATCAATGTATAAAACTGTTGAAGTACTCACCTGAGGCCAAAGGTGATGAATACTTGAAACTTTTCTGGCTGACCAGGTGTTGTGCCATTGATGGGGGTGATTTAAAGGGCACAGACACCAATGGAAAGAATGGTCTTATTTATTTTACTGT
>JAWWEY010000055.1:71140871-71153643 GCA_035582745.1 Loriotus luctuosus | reverse complement strand
TGGTGCCAGCCATGTATATTGCCCAGGGTGCATGTTGTAAGGCAGCTCTGGCTGAGGCCTGCTGCTCATCCTCAGCCTCAGCACAGCCCCAGGGCCAGTTAGAAGCATGGCTGTTACTTCTCATCCCCAGGGCCAGTTAGAAGCATGGCTGTTACTTCTCATCCTTCTTTTCTGTGGATCCTTTCCCCCTGTGCTGTGGGAAGTGAAGCAGGATGACAGACTCCAGCACTTACCCGCAGGTGGCAATGGAGCTGCAGGCTGTGTCTCATTGTTGGAGAAGCTTTTTCAAGACAGCTCTTTTCTGTAGTGCAGCATGTCATACATTGAGTTAAACAGGAAAAAGGGTATTCTTTTATCTCTCAATGAGTTGCAGCCAAGATCTGTAATTGCCTTGCTCTTAATGTTGCATAACTGTTAGCAAGACTCAAGCCAAGCATTAATGAATTTCATCAGAACTTCATTTTTTAATGAGCATCATTAATCATTAGTCATGCATGCTACAACCTACACTTTTCTAAAGTGGGGCTTTGCCAATCCTGTTGCACTGTAACAACAGCAGCATGTCCTCCCCAGATTTTGTCAGTGAAGTAACAAGAAAAGACTGTGGAGAGAGGGAGACACTCCACAAAAACAAAAACTTTTATTTGACCCTTTAAATACTTAAGCCATTCTCTGAAAGTTGTGCTGAAGCTTGAGCTTGTGAGCAGCTGCTGCTCCACTTCTCTCTGGGCTGTGGTGGCACTGTGAGAGCTCTGAGGCTGCTCGGAGCTGCAGTGTTGATCCAGCCTCTGCACGTGGATTCACTGGGCTCCCCTGGCTCCTAGCACAGAATTCAGTGAAGCTTTGAAGGTAAAACTTGAAAATAAGTTTGGAAAAATGATGTCTAGGGGGCTACTGGCTGGTCTTAACTCTTGTGGACTGTGCAACAGGTTGTGCTGAGAAGCTACAGGAGGAGCAGTGGAATGGTTCCTGGCTGTCCCAGCACAGATTTAGCAGTTCTGGTAATGAGCAAGTGGCAGTGTTTCATCTGCACCAAACTCTCTCCAGCTCCTGGGTGCTTCTTTGCATAAAACAGAGCTGACTTAATTCACCCACCTCTGTAAGTTCAGCTGCGGGTGCCAGACTGGTAGAGCTGTAGAGGAAACCAAAGCTTTTCCTTGGTTTGTGTCCTGGGGACTTGCAGCTCCTGCCAGGCAGCCACAGCACAGGAGCAATGGCCCCAGTGAGCCAGGAGAGGTTCAGCTTGGGCACAGGAAGAGTTTCTGCACCACAGGGTTCTGCAGCCCTGGCATGGGCTGCCAAGGGCAGTGCTGGAGTCACCATCCCTGGAAGTGCTCTAGAAGCGACTCCACGAGGCACTTGTGGTTTAGTGAGGAGGAGGAGCTCAGCCAGAAGGGAGCTCCATGGTCTTGGGGGTCTTTCCCACCTTGGTGGTTCTGTGACTGTCTGACCCAAAGGTGCAGTCTCTCACTGCAGTTGCTGATTAGAAGCAAGATTTCAGAAACAGATTAACTAAATAAAACAAATGAAATAGTGTCTCATAATTCTACACAAGGAAAAGCTATTTTCTGTATCTTATGGACTAGATCAACAAAATGTTTTACTCTGATCTTGACCTCTGTGAATGCTAATGTTTGTGGTTAAAACTGGAGTTATCTGAGGTAGAGCTGTATAGGGGGAAGAGTAAAATCATGGATCCACAGAATCACTGAGGTTGGAAAAGACCAAACTTAGACCATCCACCACCTTGTCCACTAAACTAGAGCACTGGGTGCCAGTTATTTCTTAATTTATCACAGATAACAATATTAACAGTAGTATCAAGGGAGATTCATATATTGAAATATGGGATCTTCATTTGCAGGGATCAGAAAGGAGAATGTGTCTCCCTGATGGTAAGAGGAGAAAGGCAAGGGCAGATTTATGGTACAGGTAGTGGAAAAAAGGGATTAATGGAAAGGTGCACCGACATGGGATACAGTGGAGGGTTTAAGAACAGGGACATGACATGAAAGGGAGCAGCCAAGATGAGGGGGAGGAGATATTGAAGAGGTGCCAAGCAGATGCCAGCTCTGGTTCCAGGAGCTGGTTTATGCCTCACTCTCTGAAAGCTGAACCTTTCCCAGAGTGCTTGCTGTTAGCTGGAGTGAGCAGGGCTTGTCTCCCACTCTAACCAGGATCCACCACGTGTACATTCAATGCAGTTACAGAAACCAGCTGGCTGGCAAATGGGATTGCCTTGCCATGGGAAACGATCTGAGATTGCAAAGTGTTATCCCACTGTCACATTGTTCTGCAAAGAAACACATGGCATACAATGAATTCATTTCTTCAAATAATTCCATGTTTTATTGAAATATATAATATTCAAGTCATGGATGGCAGATAAAATCTCTGACTTGCACTTTTCAATAGAGCAGAAGAAGGACAAGCATCATCTATGTTACAAATGAGCTGGTGTGCTTCTTGCTTTGTGTGTAAGTAAGCACACACACACAGGGAGAGAGAAATTCCTCCACCCATGGATATAAAGGCAGAAGAAGCTCAAATTCCCATTTTGCATGTAGAGAAGAACATAATAGGAGTATGAATTGCAAACCCTGTTCTGCACAGTTAGTTTTGTGGCATGAGCAGGAATTAAACACTGATCTTATATTGATCAAGTTTTCATTTCTCTCCTGATGAAATGGTGCTTGCTGAGAGCAAAATGTTTGTACAGAGAAGTTCTGTTTGCTGAAAATATCCTGAGGCCTTGGGCAGGGGAGGGGGCACCAGGGAAGCTCTGATCAGGAAGGAAAGCAGGTATCCCTCTCGCCTCTGTGTCTCCCTGCCTCCAGGTCAGTCATTCTAGACCTGCTCTCTTTTTCTACTCCTAAAACAAAGGTTAAAAGCTCGGTCTCATTAGATTTAGTAGCAAAATTTAGAGTTACAAACAATTTTGTGAAACCATGTCCAGGACAGTGTTTTTAATCCAATCATCCACTTTCAACAACTGTTGACAGCGTTGATAATAAATTCCTGATTTTTGGCATAATTTGATTCAGTTAAAAAATCTTGGCTATCCTCAGATTACTCACCATGGTCAAATAATTGATGCGTAGACTCCCATAGATTATAAATGTAGTTGATATTTTAAAAACACTTATTCTGTTCTTTGCTGTGACTCAGGTTAGATAATTCCCCCCCTTCTTCTCCTGGGCTGAACCAAAGAAACTTGTGCCTTCAGTAAAGTTTTGATTTGAAGACATCCTGAAATGATAAGTTTATCATGTTGATAATTACCATGTTTCTACTGTCACCAGTAAAAGAAATTGCTTCATTTTTCCTCTGAACTTGTCTGCTTTAAAGTCCTTTTAAAACTCTGTCCCTAAAGAACCCCCAGTAACCTTTTATCCTCATTTTCCCTCATCACCTTTCAGTCTTTGATGGGCAAAATAGCAGAGGGCTCAGACTGACCTATCCTTTCCTCAGTGATTTTTCCCCTCTCCCAGTTGAAGTTGTTGGTGTCAGAGCAGCACTCCCCCTTCCTGCACTGGTGTCTCTCAGTATCTTGCTTGTTTCTCCCAGCTTTCCCTCACTGCTCAGGTACTTACCCATCAATCCCCCTTGGTCCTGTCCTGACCAGGCAGGGTTGTTCGTGGGGCAGGGTCTGCACTTTCCTGGCTCGGAACAGCTGATGTCTGAGTCACAGGTCTCCCAGAGAGATCCCACCCCCTGCGATGGCCCTGGTCCCTCTGCTGCACTCCTCAGCACCCAGAAACCTCCCAGAAGTGCTTTTGTGTTTATTTCAGGATCTCAGGTCAGAATATGAAGTGGCACTGGCCCATGAACTATTCCCTTTCATCATATACTTGACTCCCAGTCATAATTCACCACTGACACCTATTTGTTGAGATCTGTGAGTTAGCCAGTTTTTAATTAGAGCTCAGCAAAACAATTCTTCTGTAAAAAGAATTCTGTTTGTCAAAGTCCAAATGTTTTGCAAGAACGTGTCAATTTTGACAAATATTTTCAACAAGGAAAAGTCAAAACATTTCATTTTTACTTTCTTGATTTATTTTAATAATATCAAAACATTTTTTTGATATAAGATAAAATTGTTTTGACTTTATCATGTTTTCATTTCATTTCTTTCTATATTAAATTATCTTTAACATGTTTCATATTAAATACACCAGCTAACACATTACAAGAGATGCTCAAATGAGATGGATAAACACTATCCAAATGAATTATTGGAAATATGTTCACTGTTCTAAATTAAACTGAAAGCAAATTTTAATCCATTACTGAATTTTGAAGTCACAAGATTTTGCTGTGATTTGGAAATCTTTTCAGCTCCTCTCCACAGCCCTGAGTTTTCCACAAGGTAAGTTTGCAATCTCGATCTGTTTAACACCCACTCTGGAAGTGATAAGCAGTAACAGTGGTTTAGTTATAATAAATAACATTTATCCACCAACTAAAGTGAGCTAGTTTTGTCTCTTCATAATTGGAATTATATATATTTTAATGTTTTGGTTGTACTTTTTCATAATTTTGGCAGTCCAAGTTGTGTTCTTGCAGCTCTCCATCTTGCAGAGTTGTGGTTTAAGAGGAGGAAGCCTCTGTGTTCCCTGTCCCTTTCAGTTCCCTGCCCTCGCCCTGCCCCTGCTGCAGCCTGGCTGGGCTTTGCCCATGGCCAAGGAATGATGCCACTGCTGAGCCCTGTGGGCTGAGCCATCCTGACCTGAGCCAGGCTTGCTCGGTGCCCAAGAGCCCCAGGGACCTCTGCTGCTGCTCCCAGCTCTGCAGGGATGGCTGGGAAAAGCTCCTCTGGAACAGCTTCCTGCCACACAGGAGCCTGGAAAAGCACAGGGAGGGCATGAGAGGCAATCTAGCAGCTGGGGCTGCCCCTGGATCCCTGGCAGTGCCCAAGGCCAGGCTGGATGGGGCTGGGAGCACCTGGGACAGCGGGAGGTGTTCCTGCCCTGGCAGGGGTTTGGAACAAGATGAGCTTTAAGGTCCTTTCCAACACAAACCGTTCTGTGATTCCCAGCAAGTGCCTAAACCTGATGGGGTGGGGGCAGCCAGCAGCTCTGTGACCCAACTAAAGGTGGGCACAATATGGAAAGTAAGAAATTATAGCAGAGGTAAGAGAAAAATGGTCATGAAACTCCTCCCCCACCTTGTGTGTAGAAAAACAGCAGCTTGGTCAAAGTGGAAAATTTGATGAAATGGACATTCCTAGGGAAAATGTCTGTTTTCAATTCTGTATCATCCACCAAGACTGAAATCTGTTACTGTTTTGGTTTTCTCAACAAAAATATTTTTTTAGCAAGTGTTTGATTTGTTTTTTCTTTAAAAAGAAAAATTTTATTTCCAAAGTACAGTTGAACTTTAAAACTCTTTAATAATAGCCACTAAGTATCCAGCCTGGTGAAATATTTGGCTAAAACATCATGCATGCTATTTTCAGCTTCAGTATTTCAGCTTGTACACGTCCAAACCTTCATGGTTTGAAATTTTGGACAAAAGAAAATCTAAGAAAAAAAAATTCATTGCCTGCCACGTCAACAATTTTCATTAAAAGTAGCAAACTTTTACCTCAGCTGTGGAACTGCTCTCCCTGTGCAGCAGTACCATTATACCCCAAAATATACTTTCTTTATTGTATGGTGGTGATGTTGCTGGCAGTGACTAATCTCTCTAGAACTCCAAGTCCTCTCTCCATCTGCAAAGCTGAGATGTCACCTCTGAAGGAAAAATAACCTTAACCCAAGCTGCTTTTGAAATACAAAAGCTTACAGTGTTCCTAAAATTTCTGCAGGCTTAGACACTTAGATCTAAAGTACCATTTTAACTCATTTAGTGACTCCTTAATTAAATTAACAACTCCTAATCAGTAGATCGTCTGTCTCTTATCCTGAGTCATGTTCCAAGTGACAAAAAACTACTGCATTTTCTGTCATTAGCCCTGCAGAGCAACAGTAGCAATGACTGCCCTGGATGCTCTTTTGCTGCAGGAAGAGAATTTTACTAAACTTTATTTATATCCCCCATGCAAATTCGATAAATCACGTTTTTGACGGAGAACCCAACTTTTCTTCCAGGACCTTTAATGCCAGTGGCGCGTAAGAGAGATGCTTTGCTTACAGCACTTAGACTGTAAAGAACCCTGATGGAACAAGAGAAGTGATGGGATTTGGATTCAGGTGCTTACAGATTCTGAGACAGGGGCTGGATTTTGTGGTTAAGGCACACATTCAGTGCTGGTAGCAGAGTACATGGGCTTGGTGACAAACTGTGCAGTTTATAAATGCACAGGACCATTTCTCTGGCTCCTCCATCTAAAGAGGACACAGGCTCTGCTTTTCAAACCGCATTTCACAGAACTAGATAAAAAGATGCCTCACAAGATTTCCTGCTGACTTTGTGTCCCAGAGCAATAACTAACAAACTCAAAGAAAGCAAGGAGTGAAAGAGAATTAGGAAAACATTCAATCCAAACAAAACCAGCAGTCATGTAGCAAGAGATACTGAAGAAACGGAAGCAGAGAAGCGCAAGCAGGAAGAATTTAACATATGAACCTCTCTATTGCTCAGTGTGTGCTTTATCCTCACTGTGACATGACCAGGTATGTGCAGTTTTCTTTTTTTATTCAGGAGAAGCTTATCAGGAGAGTGCTGTTGAGCAGCCAGGCTTTTACAGCACAGTTCTGTTCGTTGCTCCATCAGAGGAGGCCCAGCAGGCAGCCTGTGGAGACACAGTCATCTGTCAGCTGGATTTGCAGAAACAGTGCTTTGCTGCCTTCAGCCCTGTTGAACCTGTCCAAGAACAGCAAAAAATGTGTGAAACAGTAATACAGAATTAATTCTAAATAGAAAGTCTGCCAGGTGCCCCCTAAGGTCTCTGGGCAGTGCAGGAGCAGAACTGATATTTTCAGATGGACACAGAAGAGAGGAGTTACAAATCACAGAATCACAGAAAGGCCTGGGTTGGCTGAGACCTTTGAGATCATCTCATTGCAGCCCCCTGCCCTGGGCAGGAACACCTCCCACTGTCCCAGGCTGCTCAGAGCCCCATGCAGCCTGGCCCTGAACACTTCCAGGGAAGAGGCAGCCACAACTTGTCTGGGGAAGCTCTTTGAGTGCCTCCCTACACTGCGAGTGAGGAATTTCTTCCTAACATCTAACCTAAATCTCTCCTCTCTTGGTTTAAAACTCTTCCCCATGTCCTGTCGCTACCTGCCCTTGTGAAAGGTTGCTCAGAGGACATTTTCAGTCCAGTCCATCTGAAATGTTGATTACACCTGTATGTAAGGCCCTGCAACTGTGAAATGTGACGGAGAGCAGGGTGGGCACAGCAGCTTGTGGCAGGCAGGGTGCCCCTGCACACCCTGGGTGCTGTGTACAGGAACAGGGGTTTTACAGCTTTGCCTCACTGTGCTGTCTCCTCAGTAAGTGGATTTTGCAGCCTTCAGTGAGAAGACTGATTGCATGTGCCTGAGGTAGTTAAAACCTGGTTCCATCTATAGCTTGTTTCATGTCTCTAACTTTCCCAAACTTTCACCATTTGAACTGGAGTTTTCCATGCCAGCCTTGCACACAAAGGTGATTATTTAAAGACCACTATGATCAAAGAAAAGAGGGGGGGTTTTATGTTTCCTTGTTTGTTTTTGAGAAGGACTAGATTACTTCTACATTTTTCATTGATAGCTCTGCTCCCTGGAGAAGAACACTGCATTTTGCCTCCAATCCATGCAGACTTCTCTGGATTTATTTGCAGTCACTTACTGCTAAAGCTTGTTCAGTGCGATGATGAGTTCAGTGTGCTCTAGGAGAAAATAGGACTGAAACCTGAGGCAGACTGGTTGCCACCCCCAGCCGTCTGCAGGATTTGGACAGGAATCTTCCTTCTACTTAATTTAGGATGTGACCCTGATCAAGCTTTTCAAACTAGTATTTTATTCCACTCTATAATGTAATCTGCCTCATGGAGTAGAAGAATCTCTGTATGGCTGAGCTATAAAAGGCACAGGGCACACCCTGCCCATGGGGAGGGTGGGTGCAGACAGGAAGTTTTCCCAACAGATCCTGCAGGGTGCAGCCAGCCACCAGCTGGGTCTGGGGACACTCCAGGGACAGCAGGCTGGGCAGCTCATTTGGGAACACTGGGATGGCAGCAGTGTGCCAGAGCAGACAGCATCTTCTGCTTCCTATGAGAATCAAAAAAGGAGTGCAGGAAGGGGGCTAATGTGTCATAAAGCTTTCCCCTCCCCATTGCTCAGGGATTTCTGAGCTGGAGACTTGTGGCTTTGTGTTGCACAGCCCGTAACAGATTTTCCTCCGTGGATTTGTCAAACTACATTTTCAACCATATTATACTTTTGGCTTCCAGAATTATCTGTGTTTGAGCTTAATTACGTGCCACATGGAAAAGTGCTTCCTCCGCTCATTCCAGTTCTGTTGCAAGATAATTCATTGCGTGTCCTTAGGTCTCAGATACTGAGAAGGAGCCACAAACCTCCCTCTCCTGCCCTTCACTGCAGCCCCCAGCCCATGGAAGAGCAGGTTCCCTCTCCTCCAGGCCGGAGAGTCCCAGGGTGCCTCTGTTCCCCGCAGAAATGCTGCTCTGAACAGGGATCCAGCTGTTGCTGCGTTATTTCTGTAAGTGCTGGGTCATTTTCATGGGCAACAAACACAAGCACAGTGATGTCCTTTCTGTCCCCTCTGCCCTTCCTGCCCCATGGCTCTCTGTGCCTCATTTGCCTTTGCAGCCTCCCTGGAGCAGGGGCTCGCTGTCCCAGTGGGGCTGTGCACAGGGACCTTTTCCTGATGATAGCTGCCTGAGTGCAGCTCTTGCTTTTCTTGGTGCCCCTGTGCTTTTCCTGGCTGCCTTATCACCCCCTCACCCAATAACTCTCCCCAGATGGACCTTTGGATGTGTGAGGTGCTGCCCATGCCAAGTGGCTGTGCTGGCTGGTGTCCGTCCCAGCCTGGGAGCTCAGCTTGGCCACTGCTGCCTGTCAGAGGTTTCTGCTCTGTGTGCACTCTCAGCTGTGAAATGTGTCTCAAATGTTTCCCAAATCCCCTCAGTACCAATGAGTTCTTCCTGGTGCTGCCTCCCTCTGTCCCAGCTCTCCTCCTACTCTGCTGAGAGGAGTTTCCCAGCTCTGTGCATTGTCCCCTCTGAAAAGCAGGGCTGTTTGTTTGGTGTGGGGTTAGGCTGGAGCTGTTTCCCTTGCAGAGGCACAGATCACCAAGCTGACTTGCTCTCCTTGATTGGCTGGTTAAGCTTAGCCAAGATTCAAAACTCAGCCCTGAACAGAACTGAATGTGACATTTTCTTTTCCAGCTGCTCCCCTGAGTTTAAAATGCCAGACGCTTGAGAAGGAGAGTCCCAAAATAGAGCTGCTTATTCTAACCTGGACAAGACACTTTACCAACACAGGAAAAAATGCATTATTAATAAAATTAATAAAATTCCCCTTTCCCTCTGCAAGGTGAACAGGGCGTGTGCCCTCAGGGCTGCTCGGGCAGAGGGAACAGAAGCCCTTGAGCCCTGGGTGAAGGAAATATCGTGTCTGAACTCCCTGTTTCTGTTAGGCTGCCCAAATGAAAAAATCACTGGCACTGTAAATTCACAGTAGCACATACTCCAGTCATCTCAGCCCATGGCACCATGGCTCAAAGGAAGGCACTGGGGAACTGCTGGGGCTGGGCTCAGTGCTGCTGAAGATGTCTCTTCCAGGATGTTTGTTGTTACTACTGCCATCACATTCCTTGTGATAGGACAATGACCATTTTGTGCTGTGGTCTCCTCTCAAAGCAATAAAAAACCAGTACCCATAGAGCTGTTTTTATTTTGGGCAACCAAAGCTTGGACATTATGGTGGTTTTGCTGAAGGAACAGTGTGCAAGTTACTGAGCATCTTACAGTTCTTTAACCCTTGTGCAAAACCATACTTCCTGAAAAAATAAAATAGTGGTAACAATTAATTCACTGCAGCTGGCAATGTTAACAATCCTACTCTATGTATTAAGTTGATGGTGTGCTGCTGCTGTTGCTGGTTTCCCACATTCCAAAACAATATAACAATCTATCTTCATGTTGAGCACAATAATGGTGTGAGGTTGCCATGACTAGGAGTGATTGTTAATCAGATCTCCTTATTATATATAATTACCTCACTGTCTAAGCAAGCAGCCACACAAAGTAGCTTAATTTTTGTTATATTTAATTCAAATCTGACAGTATTGCAAACTCTCAGAACACTGCAACAAAAGGACTCGGTATTCATAAAGTAATTTGTTGCTAATTTTGTCCAGTACCTTAAAAGGTTGCTGGAACTAGGGGACCACAATAGAATATACTGCTCTAACTGGGATTTTTATCACTTTCTAAATGACACAGTGAATGTTAGGGAAAAGCTTTGTGATAGTGCCTGAATGGGTATTGATGGTTGCTGTAGTGCTAAATGATGCATTGGCACCAAAATAGAGCCAAAGAACAAATCATCGGTGACTTTTTCAATTTTACTCTATCAGGGAGAAAAACTCACATCAAGACTTGCAGAACCTGAATTAGCTGAAGGAAAGCTGCAGCAGACAAGCCCAGTTGTGTGCCCATGTTCTCTCACCCATCACTGCAGCAGCACAAAGAGCAGGGAGCTCTGAAAAAGCACAAGAACAATTTTGTTCAGATCCCAGCTGTTCTTTTTACAAACCTGACAAGCTCTGAAGGCTGGAAAACTGCTGGAAGGAGCAAAAAAACCTACTAAAAACCCAGCTCTACCTCCTCCCCCAAAAAAGCCAGCCCAGAAAACAACATGGGAAGAGGCAATGACATGGTCCTTGTGCCTACTTTAGTACACCCAACCCACTTTAGTACACCCAACCCACTTTCGTACACCCAGCTCTGTTGCTGATATTAAAATCTACTCTTCCTCATTTTGCATGGGGTCAAGCTCTTTCTTCAAAACAAGCTGCCTCTGCTATCTGCTGTCCAAACCAGACTGAGTGCACTGCGTGTTAAACATTGCATGTGATGCTCTTGCTGGTAGCAGGGGAGAGAGCTGGGAGCCTCCCTGAATATTCCATAAATATTTCTCCATTTCAGGTTAATACACTTTGGGTCTGGGAAATGTGACTGATCTCTTCATTTGCCCTGTGGTTCAGGCACCCACAGACACCTAACCTGTGCAAACCAGATTTTAGTGGTGCATGGGACGGATCCCCAGGCTGGCCAAGTTCAGCTCTGTGGTGCATCAGCAGCTCAGGAAGTGCAGAGAGTAGGTGGATCTAGAGTCTCTTCCAGCAGAGAGGGTACAGGGACTTACAAACAACATCAGCTGGTGGGGGTGGACTGGCCTGAGGAGCAGTGTGGGAATTCCTGACCCCCCAGGCCCCGTGGCTGGCAGGGCTGAGCTCAGCTCCTGCTCAAACAGCAGCTCCAGAAGCTGGGGAGCGTAGGATCAGCATGGAGATGAGCTCACAGGGATGTGGGGTGTGGGCTCCACCCTCCTTTCTGCATGCTGGCTGATAGCTGCATGACTGCAAGCTCCCTGCCCCTGACACGAACACCAGCAGTGACCTCATGGGCTTATTCATTCTTCTTACTTCATTTGCCTTTTTTTGCTTGAAGTTTTCATTTAGCCATCCAAAATTTTAATTCTCTCAGTATTTTTAAGTTACCCTTGGGTCTTATTATCAGCCGAAAAAAAAAAAAAGAGGGAGCTAAGAATAATTTTGCTTACACTGCTAGGGTAGAGATCAGTCTTTGGCAGCAAAGATGTTTGTAGTTCTACTAATAAAAAATGACTTAAAAAAAAAACCAAAACACAACAACCAATCAGATCTCATACAAAGTGAGAGTTCATCCTCTACATCCCCTGTCTATCCAGGTTTGTTTCCTGGCAGACCTTTGAGGGGACACCACACCTCACTGTGACATATTCAGAGGGCATATAGGGAAGGGAAGAGCCAAAAAATGTCCAACAGTCCCTACACACTACGCTTTCTCAGGGAAAGAAGCAGCCCAGAGTGATGCATGTGAAGGAGCCCAGGGAAAGCACCGATGCCATGCCTGCACTGTGGCAGCAGCAGGCTGGGGGATGGAAATGCTTACACTCAAGCAGCAGAAGAGCTGCTGCCCCTGCTCTGTGCAACAGCACCTTTTGGAGAGCCCTGGAACACACCCAGCAGGAATGCATGGAAATAATGTGTGGAGAGAGGGAAACACCCTCTGGGCACAGCTGTGACCAGGGAAAGGGGATGTGGAAATCTCTTGCTTTATGGGGTCGCCTGTTTTAATTGGGATCAACCAGTTAACCAATGTTCTCAAAGCAGGAATTAAGGGGATGTGTCAGTAAAAGTGAATGAGCACCCTGGGCAGGCCAATGAAACTTCCATCAGTAAATCACTAGAGTGGCTTCAGCAGCATGTAGCAGCTCAGAAGTGACATGCTGCACTTTTAGGCGCTGCACAGGCAATTGATAACCTATGTACAGGATGCCCTGTGTAAGGTAACCATGTACCTGTGTAATTGATAGCCAGGAATATGTGAACTAACTGTGTTAACGAAGAACCACTCAGCCTTGCTTCCTGGGGTCAGCACAGGCTCTGCAGCCTGGCCTTTCACACCGGCCCTGGGCTGGGAGGAAACCACAGGTGTGCCCAGTCAGTGCTGATTGGGGTGGGGCTGTGCCCAATCACCCCAACTGGCCCCAGCTGTGCCCAATCACCCCCAACTGGCCCCAGCTGTGCCCAATCACCCCCAACTGGCCCCAGC
>JAWWEY010000055.1:71080759-71140771 GCA_035582745.1 Loriotus luctuosus | reverse complement strand
TTGTCCCATTCCAGCTTTAGCCCCTGCAGTCCCACCCTGCTTGTTTTTCTCTCTCCAGCCCACGGTGTTTGTGCTCTGGGGCTGAGATTTGGGTCATTTGTCCTTGGTGCCCAGCTGGAGCAGGAATGTGATTTCCGTGCCCTCAGCAGTGGAAGGGGGTGGCAGTTATCACCCAGCAGCTCACAGCCCTGTGCTCTGCTGAGCCTTATAGGTGGGGTCTGCTGTCACTGAGTAGGTAAAGCAATGGAGTTTGTACAAGTTAGCATGTTACACATAACAGAGATAGAGCTGGAATTCCTGTCCTCAGGTGAGAGCAGGAATGCAGGAATGCTTCTCACCTGGCTCAGCAGTGTGCTTATGGAAGAGGTGATTTTCTCAGATGGGCTTTTTGGACATCTCGGTGTCAGTCCAGAGGAGTGTTTGACAGAGACAGTTTGAGAAATGCCTGAATTTTTGACACCTGGAAGCAGGCTCTGTGCTGTATACCAGCAGAGGATGGAAGGTGATGAAATCCAGGCTGTGGCCTGTGTAGCCCCCAGATGAACATGGGCTCTTCTGCTGGGAGGCTGAGGCACTGGGGTGATGTCCTGGCATGGCCCATGTCCTGTGTGAGTGTGACACTGCTCCTGGGGTGGGGCACTGCTCAGTGGGACAGGGCAGCCTGAGAGCACACAGGTGATGGGGCAGCTGCCAGTGCAGCCAGCTGATGGGGAGCACCAAACTTTCAGAGAACAGCCTGGCTAGTCCTGAGGGTGGCATTGATTGAGATGCTGCTTTGGGTCTCAAATCTCGTTTAAGAAGTCCCTTTGCTCTTCCAGTCCTGCCTAGCCATGTGTTCCTGCCTGGTGCTGGGGTTTGCCCAAGAGATACATCCCAAGAGATAATTGTAGGCACAGTCACTGGTGATTGGGGTGGGGCTGTGCCCAATCACCCCCAACTGGCCCCAGCTGTGCCCAATCACCCCCAACTGGCCCCAGCTGTGCCCAATCACCCCCAACTGGCCCCAGCTGTGCAGCACAGGTGAGCAGCGTTACCAGTAACGAGCAGCAGGGCACAAAGGCTGGGCTGAGGGACACGGAGGGCAGATCCTGCAGCCTGCTGGGGTGGAAAGGTGTTGCTCTGCATATGCACGTGACTGAGGCCTTCTGAAGCGGTAAGGTGTTACTCGATTATTGTATTTTGAAGAAATATGGTATTACTGGGTTTAGGGTGAAGTTTTCTGAAGTTGAAATGGTGTTACTCTGTGTGGGCAGGCACCTGAAGCCCTTTGAGGAGGTTTGGTGCTATTGTATTTGGGGTGAAGCCTTCTGAAGAGATTTGGTATCACTGTGTTTGGGGTGAAGCTTTCAGAAATTGTGTGGGGATATTCTGAGCATTGTGGCTGTCTCAATGGTGGCATGTGCTGTGCCATTTGCTGTGACACAGCTGTACCTTGAATCCTGTCTTTAGTTTGGGTGCCTCACTTGCAAGGAAGACACCAAGGTACTGGAGTGTATCCAGAGATGGGGACAGACCTGGAGCACTGGTTTTAGGAGGAGAATTTGAGTTTAGTCTGGAGAAAAGGAGCCTCAGAAGGGGCCCTTAGACTCTCTTCAGCTCCTTGAGAGGAGGCTATAAAAAGAAGGAGAGCAGGGGAGGAAAATCAGTCTCTTCTGCCAAGTAACAGGTGGAAATGATGAGAGATAATGGCCTCAAATGGCACCAGGGGAGTTTTAGATTGGACATAAGGAGAAACTTCTACACCGAAATTTTGGTAAATCACTGAAACCAGCTGTCCAGGGCAGTTTTCAGAAGACATTTGGATGTGGCATTTAGGATTGTGGTGTGGTGCTGCTGGCTTAAAAGTTGGTCATGGTGACCTTAGAGGTCTTTCCAACATAAGTGACTCTGTGATTTGTGAGCTCAGAATGTCTGAGAAACAAGGTGTGTAGCGTGGCTGGTGGGGGCTACCCCGCTCCTACAAGCGCTGTGCTGAAGGTGTGGGGAGCCGTGAGCAGCTCCTGCCTGCTGGGGTGGCTGTTGGGCTGCTGAGGGCTGAGAGAAGGCTCACCGAGGCGGGGCGATGGCGCCCGTGTGTGTGCCGGGCCCGGGTGGGGGCTCTGCCCTCACCCGAGGCACAGTGTGCTGGGGCTGAGGGGCTGCAGTGCCATGGGGCCCAGGTGGGAGCTCTGCCCTCACCCGAGGCACAGTGTGCTGAGGGGCTGCAGTGCCATGGGGCAAGGCCCAGGTGGGAGCCTTGGCACCAGCTCATCCCATGGCCTTGTCCCAGAGGAATGTGTGTGGCAGGAGGCCCAGGCAGCTCTTTGTGCTCCACGTTTACAGAATTTACCATTTGCTGAGGGAGGAACCTGCTCCTGCTGCAGGCCTGTGCCCATGGCTTCGTCCCTCTGCTCAGCTGCTGTGCTGCTCAAGCAGCAAACACATCCAACAGGTTGGGGCAGGCACTTCCTTACCCACTCATTTATGCTGTAAATTAAAAGTGCTAGGTGAAAATGTGGACCTGATGTTTGGCTGCAGTAAATCCTGGTAACAAGGGAGTGCTTTATCTGCTACTAAGAGGTAAAAAAGGAAAGTACCAGGTGTTAACTCCACTATAACATGTTGTATCTTCACATCATTCAGGTGTCCCTTTCCCAACCTCCTTCCCAGGTGAAACTGTGTAGTTGGGATGGGGATCTTGGGACATGAGGCTGCCCTGGGGCTTGTTGCAAAAGGGCCACAGGCAGACACAGAGCAGTAAATGAACTCACAATGGATTCACTCTGTAAAAGTGAAGTTGTGGAGCTGTGTATGAAAAAGTGCTGGATGAAATGAGAGTTGGCTAATGGAATCAATACAAAAATATCTGATACTGATTTTCCAGCTACTACAACAGGAAACTGTGTGAGGAGGGAGGGATCCTCTTGCGGATGGGAAACCCTCTGACTCCCTCAGTTATCCCCCACTTAAAAGCTATCAATTTAGAGCTGTCCTGTGTACTGCCCCGTGAATTGAGCAAGCCTTTTCAGCCTTTAATTAAGGGTGACAAACTCTTTGAACATCACAGCATTCATCTGTTCGTGTGTGGAAAGCCTGGTATAACAAAAGAATTTAATCAAACTACAAGCCTAATAAAGACTACATTGCCTGAACTAAATGATGTTATTGCTGCTGCAGCTCATAGTTTTACATTTAAAAAAGCGGGTCAGAGTGTTCATTCATCTTGATTAGCAATGCCAACCTAATTACTTCTGGAGGAAACAGTAATTAGCTGGAGTCTCACCTCATTAATCATGACATTCTTCTAGCAGACTATTTTTATCTCATAAATGGCTTGGATTGGAACAAGGTGTATATTTGAATTCCAGTTAATTGTACACAGCTTGCTGCATAACATTTCACATTTTTATCATTTAACTGCTTCCCTCCTGTAAACCTCTCAGCTCTTTTAGCAGGCTGCTCCTGTTAAATAAGAGGTGAATGGCCCACATAAGATAAGTCAGCCTTAATTATAGGGGGAAGGAGATGAAGGTGTGCTCCAGCAGCAGTGAGATGGAGTCCCTGCTTGCACAGGGGAGGAAAGGCATCTTTTCTTCAGGCAGGAATCAGGGCACAGCTTCTATTGCACTGACACTTGGGAGAAGCCTGGAACAAGATTTTCAATGGGGAAACTGATTAAATACATCCTCATTGTCACAGCCAAGTTGCTGGGGATGTCTCCATGCGGGCACCTTGAAGTCAGTGCACCTGAGCTGCCAGTCACTTCTGCAGTATTGATTGTTACATGGTTTAAACATGTGTGTTGTTAGAAACTTGGTGTTGCATTTATTAAAAGCAACAAGGAAGCAAGCACTTTTTTCTATCTTTTTTTTCTTTTTTTTTTGTGTATGTGGGAGGTTGGTTTTTGAAAAGTTGCTTTAAAAATCTTAATTTTAGAAACCATGATTATTTTCTGAACTTTAAGGACTGGGAAAGAGATAGAGCTTGGAAGCCACGGTTCCAGATTCAGTTTACCAATAAAACTATTAGAGCCTAATTTTCTAGGGAGGATGATTGTGGGTGCATTAGTCTGGGACCATCAGATGTTTTTGCAGCAGTAAAATAAATTTTTGTATATATGCCTGTACGGTGTATGCCAAGTGTGTCCCTATCACTGGTCTGTTGCGAAGAAAGTTCTCCTGCATGAGGCCATGTGTTATATGTATTTTTTAAGGTTGAAATGAAGGGCTTTTTTTCCTTACCCCCATTCCATCTTTTTAAGCAAAGCAGTATGTTAACCTGAAACAATGAGAGAAGACTCACCAAGAAGTATAGGAAAAATAGAAGTTATTATTTCATTTTAAACTAACAAATATTGTCAAGTTTATACTTGGCATTAGTTGTATGCAATGTTGTACATTTCCAAGGCACACGAATGTTAGCATCAGCATTTTATTTGCTTTTAGTAAGTGATTAACTGTATTTTAGGAGTTGATCTATGTTCTGGGAGTAGCTTTCCTTTTCCATAATCAGGTAAGTTTACATTACTGCGAAGGGAAACTAGTAGCTATTTTTGAGTGCTCCTGCACGAATATTTAGTTATAACTGCCCCACAGATTAAGCTGTAACCCAGCAGCCATTGGGGCACTTTTGGAACCTGCAAATAAGACAGCAAGTATTCTTGTTATTTTTTTGGAAGTTATTAAATTATTCTTAATAATGAAAAAAATTACTCTGCATTTTTATGCAATTGCATTTTAAAAAAGTTCTCGAAGTCCCCTTTCCTCTCTTTCAATTACAAAAAGAAAATGGAAAACACCTGAGGAGAAAATCAAGTGTCCGTAAAATTGAGCAAACACCTCTCCCTCCATCCCTTGACCTTGAAAAAAGACATTTTTTCACAGGAAAGAATTTGATGTAAGAGACAATTCTAGTTGCAAAAAGATGTCAGATTACAGTTGGGTCCACACAGTGATAAAGCAGAAAGCTGCTTAACTTGCCTGGCAGAGCAGCCCTGCTTTTTTCTACATGTGAAGGAGCTGCAGCAAAAGGGCATATTTGACTCATGCATATGCTACATGTAAGTGACTTTTGGATATCCAAGTGACTAATTTACAAGTCTGTTTCAATAACTGGAATTGTTTCTGATGGTTAACTTTATTATTAGGATCCAATATGTTTGAGGCAGCTATCTTTGATCACAGGTCCCAGTTACAGTGTTATGCTAGAGGCACTGCTTGTCAAGTGGTAGAAATGTAGGAGTTTTCCTAATGAGTATGTACTTGTAAATTAATAAAACCTTATTAAATATTTAATGGAAGTTGTAGGCTTGTTTGCTTGCCTATTAGTTGTGTAGATATCACTGATGTCTCATCATTTCAGTCATGGATCACTTCTAGAGGATTCCTCAAATCTGGAGCAAATCACTTTTCCACTTCTAATAGACTGGAAGAAGCTCATACTAAGCTTTTGATATTTAAGTAGTACTTCTGACATCTCAAATGATTTTATAAAGAATTAATTAAGCCACTTTTGCACTTCTGATGGAGGCTGGCATTACCTGCCCAGCTTTGAGGAGGAACTGACAACTAAGTTATTTAAGGACAACTCTCAAACAAATGCTGGTCGTGTGTGTCGGGCTCTGAATAGCCAAACTTGTCCCTTGCTACAGGTCAATTGTCAGCATACCTTAAACCTGAGCCTTGTGAGCCAAGAGCAGCTTCAGACATGACAAGCCTTGTGTCTGTCCAGTCCTGTTCCTGCATTTAAAACGTCGGATCCTGCTCTCAGGGACTGCCAGGGTTTCAGCCTGTGTCTGCCTTGAAAGGGGAAAAATGTTAAACACTAAAATTCAATTGCAAACTCCATAAAATGATTCCAAATTGCTTCTGCTTGGTAACCAAAGGACCAAAAACCAGTTTCTGGAGATTGAGAGACAGAATGAGCCTGCACTTTTAAATAAGAGTGAGGGACTTGAATGGCATAACTTCTGTCACTGTCAATACCCTCTGATAGCTCTGTCCTCCAGATAATCCTAAAATTGATTACACTGCCTCTGGGATATTCCTGCAGGTCTTTGCTCCCACCCATGGCCATAGCTGAACAGAAAGCCAACAGAAACCAGAGCAAACTTTTGAGCAATTAAAAATATTTTTTAATACATATATTTAATAGCTATAATTATTTTGCTTTTTTCTAGTGGCGTAAGGTGGCTATTAATGGCACTGTGGGCAACTGGTTTGTGGGAACAATACAAGAATAAACCACCATGGTGACCATGCACTGCAAACATGGATGTCCCCAGGGACAGCCATGCCCTGACATGAAGATAATCAGACTTTCAGTGTAAGGCACCCTTCTGGAAAAGACAACTTGTGTGGTATTTCTGCTTGCTGAGGACTAACTTGTGTCTCCTAATTTTATATTGGTTTGAAGTTATCTAACACACATCAGAAAATACATGTAGTAAAACAGATATTTAAAAGTTTCTAACACATTTAAAAATAAAATCTAAGGCACAACCCTGTGACTGAAGGATTAAATCCTGCCCTAGCCAGTAAAAATAGATTAAAAGCATGGGAAACTATTTTAAGCACAGTGTTGGCTGTACTAGACAATTTTAGTTAGTTCTGTCTCAGCCTTCTCAGGGATTAGGATAGTCCAGAAGGCTGCAGTCGGTATGCCAAAAAATGGTTTTGGCAGGGGGAATAATATATTAAAAAATTATAGAAAGCCAATGTTTATAAATAAAATGGGACAGTAAACCTGTACCTGAGATCTGTAAGTGTGATAAAGATAAGCCTTGGAAACTGGTCACTGATGAAAAAGAGAGGAGGCTGTCAGTGACAGTCCTGCTGGATGCAGTGCAAATTCTGCCACTTGCATCTTCTGGCCAGGAGTTTTCCATGTGCAGTGGGCCCCCAGCTGGCACAGGCTGCTGCAGCTCTGGAGTTCCACGGAGCTCTGACGTGGTTTAACAATGTGGGATGGACCCAGTTTGAGGCTTTGCACCTTGTGCACTCCTTCCTATCAGTATGAGCAAGCTGGATCATTCAGGCTTTACAGGACAAAGGAAATAATTCAATCCTCTTGTTGCTATAATCACTTGTACTGGCAATGGAAAAAATTCCAGGCTAACCCTCAAATGCTTGTTAGACTTATTTTTCCTTTCAGTTTTGTTAGATTGCTTACATGTGAGATTAAAGTCTCCTAATTTGTGAGGAGTTTGCAGGTGATTTCTGGTCCATGCTGTTGTGACAGCCTGGTCTGGAGTGGACCCTCACAGTGTGCACCTTAGGGACTGGCTCTGGTCTCATTGCCATGGGCTTTAACAGAGGTGCAGGTGTGCCCAGAGGGTTTGGAAGGGCAGAAAAACTGGTGGGTGCTGAGTTTTGGTTTGTCCTGCTGAGACCACAGCCAGAAGTAACTGAATTTTAACTCAGTGCCCTCCAGAACAAACAGCAGCTTGAAGGGAGGAATTTTCAGTTCAGATTTGTGAAGTCCCAAAGAACAGTTGCCATCCCTTTCTGGTGGTGCACCTCTGTTCTGGGGACTGGGGGAGCAGCTCCATGTCACGCGGGATATGTGGAGGGCATGTTGTTATACCAAAAGCTGGCAGGGAAATTCCTGGTGACCTTTTCTCTCTCTCTAATAATATGTCTTGGCTCAGCTTTTTCTCTGTGGAGTCATGAATATTTTCAGTTTTTCCAGGAAATGCCAAGAGGTAGGGCTTCTGCTGCTCTTGCTCTGTCTCTGATGCAAAATTTTCAATGTCTTCTCTTCTTCTGACCTGGGAGCACCTCAGAGCCTCTGCCATACATTTGAATTTGTTGACAATGTACTGTAATCATTCTTTGCCCCAGGGGTGTGCTTCTGCTGACACACTGAAGCTGAGGGGCCCTTCCTTGAGTGTGTTTTCTGTGCAGACATAATTTGCTCACTTAAATTATTAGTGTGTTTATGCTCCTTGTGTTTGATCTTGATTATAAAAAAGTACTCATTGTGGGCCTGGGTTGTAGATAATGCCTGGCATTGATTAAGCAGCTTAATTTAAAGAGTAATTTTAGACTGATCTGTTAAGAGGTGTGAGAGAGGTGGGTTGGAGTGCTGTAGGGAACACTTTTCCCTGGGATTTGGTGTGCCAGGGGATGTGCAGATGTTGGGCACCCTCAAGCTGTTTGGGTTGGCTGGTTTTGGTTTTGTTGTCTGTGCCCACGTTTGCACCATGAAAGCACTGGGTGAGGAGTGGGTGGGACAGGAGATCTGAAGGAAAACAGCCTTTAACCAAGACCCTGGGTAGCCCTAAGGGTTCTTTTTGTTTCAGCTGTTGTGCAATATATTTATGTAATATTGGTGTTTCATGGCCAGCAGCTCTGCTTTCTGCTGCAGGAAGGGCTGACTGCCCCTGCCCTCTCCTGCTGCTGCCTCTGGAAAAAACCTTTTATTCTGGCTGAGTTCCTTTTGTGTCTGGTTAGCAATTCACCATCCTAGGGGTCAGCCAGATTCCTGAGGGGAGGTGGAAAATGTCTGGGAGCAGGTGAGAGAGGCCAGCAACCCTTCTGGGTGGAACCTTCTCCAGCACTGCTGTGAGCTCCAGGTAAACTGCATCCCGAGTCAGGGCTGGGCCAGGCCAGCAGGTCTCACCTGCTCAGGGCTGCAGGTGCCTTGGGTTCTGGCACTGCCAAAGGAGGCTCAGGTCCCTGAGGTCCTGCAGGAGAGTGTAAATTAACCTCAGCCAGCTCTGCAGAGCTCAGAAACACGTGTGAGCCTGGCTCTGTGCATGGTGCTGCCTCTCCCAGCCTGGCCCCTTGGCAGGACTGCTGCAGCGGGAGCAGAAATGAGGGGGAGTCCTGGCAGGCACAGGGTTGTGCGTCCTGGTGCACATCTGGTATCACACAATGCTTGTGTGCAAGGCACGCCTGATTTTCAGGTTTCAGTTTGAGTGGCATTCAATAATCTCATTTTATTCCCATTTAAAATCCAGCTTAATTAAAATGTACAGAGTATTCCCACAATGAGTATTGTTTCTAAACTGTGTGTCTCTTTCAAATTCCCAGTATAAACAATCCTGTAAATAGGTAATTAAAGCCATCTGCTTCTTGGTAGCCTAGTTACCTTTGCAGCATCACTTACATTTCTCTCTCCTTTAACTCAGGGAATTAAACTGCCATAAATTCTTACTTTAGTGGATAAACTACTACAAAATAATGCTTATGGGCATGGAGTTTTTCAAGGAAAGACATACTCTATTGAATTTATCTTCCAAATAAGCTGTTCTTCACAACCACAAAAAAATTGTGCTGGCAGGTGGTGGACATACCCACAAACTGTAATCCAGCATAAGATACTTAAAATCATGTGGTTATTGTATTCCTCCTTTCTCTGTGAAAATGGTGCTTTCTATCAAGTCATCACACTGATAGAAGTCTAGAACCTATTTTGAGCTAAAGATCTGGCTCTTGTTTTAGGCCAGAAGAGTAAAATGAAAGTCAATCTTTAGAACCATTTTTGGAGGGGAATAAGAACAGACCTCTGCCTTGTGGTCACTGAGGTGGGAGGAGAAGCAGCCCTTGTGGCAGTGTCAGGGGTGGTGCTGTGGCTGTGGGGTGAGGATTTGGGTGCACTGAGGTCACTGCAAAGGCCACACTGCAGTGCCCAAGGCACCTGCTGGGACTCACAGCTTCTGAGAGAGTTGCAAATTACTTTTTCCTTGTAGCAGAGGAGGGAAAATGTCTTCTGAGTCTTCTCCAAGTTATTCTGAGCTCTTGGGAACTTGTGCACGTTATTTCTGTGAGAGGAGAAACACTCTTCACTTCTACTTTCTCCCTCCTAAAAACAACAAGTTCACTGCTGATTACTCGCACGTGTAAGTTCTGAACTGACATTGTGAAGTGTGGGGCAAAATATTGCAATATTCCACCTGACTGGTATGTTTTAAAAGCAGAATCTGCTTAGAAGGGAGTAGAAGGCCTCCTGCCATCCCAAATGTAAAACCTGGTACGTAGTTCTCATGGCACTGGTGGCGCTTCCTGAAAGAATCCTTCTCAACTTCCAAGCACAAAGTAAAGGTATTTGAGCTCTTCAACCCCTTGAATACTTTTGGGCATCAAAGCAAGCAATGCTGTTGCAAAGTTTCCTATTACCAGACCTTTTTCTAGATATGGGAAAGAAAAAACCAAACAAACCCACAAGAGTAGCCAGCTTCTGCCTGTGACCTTGGGTTTTCTTTAAAACTCAAGCTGGATCTTGCTGGCGGAGGGAGCTGATAGTGCAGAGATGTAGCAAATAAATTACTGCCAACTTTGAGTTTATTCAGGAGCTACTTAGGGCACCTAAAACAGTGTGTGAGCACCATTAGGAGAAGAACCCAGTACTGCTGGTTATGGAGATTTCTGAGCATGGTGATGTGGCCAGGCTAGATATGTGTAGTTATTAAAAAAGCATCTTAAAGGACCAGAAATTGGAGAAGTCAGCCTAATTATGGGATTGCTTACTTAATAGAAATAGCCTTTTAATGGGTTTGTATGGCTGCATCACTGGGAGCTGAGACACACATAGAATATCATTGCATAACTGGACCATTAATCCAGCATTGCACAATAATAAACTACATTTGTATTTTTCAGTCATGGACAGTTGAAGGTTGAATTGTATTTTGTTTGCTCTGCAGGTAATACAAAAGGGGCTTTTGGATTTGCATTTTAAGAGCTTGTTGATAATTTCTGGGTGTGGTGGTGTTTCTGTCCCACACACAGTTTGTGTAAGAGCATTCTGTCTGGCAGATACATGGCATTGGGTTTGGAACTCTAGGAAAGAGCAGGTAGTTTTGGTGGAGGACAGGTGATGGATGTGTATTCCAGAAAGTACTGCTCCTGGTGAATAGGGAGGAATTAACGTGCATTCATACATACTTTTATGTATTTTAATTTTTGTCAGGGCTGGTAGCAACTTCTCATGTTTGAAGCTGAGATAACCAGATCCCTGGCTGCATTTCCAGGGCTATGTTAGGGATATTGGCTGAAGTGATACCATTTTGGTTTTTGCCTTTATTCTTTAAGGTGTTCTCTGTGTTCTTCATACATACATCTGGAGCTCTATAGCCTACTGAATTAGTGGCTAATTTTCCCAGTAATTTTCCATGCCCTTTGCCCTTTCCCTAAGCAGAAAGACCAAACATATTCCAGAGCTCCAAGGCCCCTTTGTTGTCCCTGGCTGCCAGGGCTGGGACCCACTCTTGGAGGTTCTCATGGACAAAGTACAGCCAGTGCCAAGGGGGCTCCAGAGAAGGGGCTTGACTGGGGGAAATTCCATCCCCACTCGTCCTGCTAACTGGTGCTTTCTTGTCAATGACAGTAATTTGCCAAATGTATAAAAACTGTATTCACCCTGTGTGGGTGAGCTTTTGTGGGCATCTTTCCATAACTGCCCCTGAAAGCCCTCAATGAAGATACACTTTTATTTTACCTCCTATACTGAACTATCTTGAGTTTCACTCCTGGGCTGGAAAAGGCAACAGAAGGAATTAGTTATTACGCCACCATGATGATGAACATTCCTTTATAAATCCAGTCTGTTTCCTCCCCAAGAGCATTGCTGAGATGGCTGCTCAACCTCCAAGTGCTGTAAAGTAGCACAGCTAATGCTCTCCAGTGAGGCCACTCTTAATGTGCATCTGCAGAAGATCTGGCTTCCTTGACTCTGTGATGCTCCCAGCTTCCTTTGGATGATGCCTATTAAAGATTCTGTTGTTTTTATAGCCTAGCCAAAAAACTTGTTTTCTTAATGATATCCACAAAAATACGGGAGCCAAGTTCTTTGTTACCTCACTGCAAATCACAGCCCTTGCGTTGCTGTCAGTGAGTTTTATCTGTTGTCCAGCTGTGCAGCTGAAAAGAATTTGATCCTGTTTGTCTGTAGGGTTTCCAGGGTGCGCTTCTGCAAATATTTTTGCTTTCTATCCAGTGAGCATTTCCACATCAGTTTAGTAACCTTGACTACAGTGGAGCTGTGCCTGTTTACACTCATTTGCACTAAATTTGTGCAAGGATTCTTGATGTTGTTTTATAAAAATAAATTATTAGGGTTTTTAAAATTAGAAATGGGATAAATTAAGTGGGAGCTCTGGCTTCTTTGAGGGAATTGTGTGATTAAACTCACTGGTATAAATTTTATCATCTTCTGTAGGTAAGAGAAAGAGACACTTTTTCCAACAATATTCAACATAATTTTCCACCAAGGAGACTGCAGCAGTTTGCCAGGGTTGTCACATGCCTTGATGTCTTTGAATTTCTTCCTTGGAAGCTGCTGAAATCCTTCATGCAACTGCTCCACTTGGGCAGGGTCCAGGAAGAGCTTGCTCCAGCTGCTTTGGTTTGTGATGTACTGGCTCCCAGAATGTGAGAGCACAAGGGCTAAATGTGGGCTCCAGGAGCCCTGGGCCCTGCTCCTGTCCCTCAGGGCACCCCCTGAGCCCTGGGCTTTGGGATGTTGGTGACAGCAACACAAATGCCATGCTGCATTTATGGGACAAAGGTTTTTACTGCTTGCTTTTCCTTTCTTTTCTCCTGTGTTTATTGTAAGGGGGGAGAAGCCCATTCCACATATCCTCCCTCACAAGCTAGAAATGAAGTGCTAAAGCTAAAATCTTGGCACTCAGGAAAACAGGAAGGAGGGAGGCTGAGGTCCAGCACAGTGAGATATAAATCTTTGATGCTGCAACACTACCCTTGCTGTTGCTTTTGGTCATATTTGTATGCTTTGAATTTTTTTCTCTTGAACAAATTCAGGGCATTCAAGCTTTTCAATGTGTTCTTATGGGAGATAAGCTCCTTCCTTCAATCTGATAAGAAAAACAGTGATTTATTCCTAAGGCAGAAGTGTCAGGTAAAGAAACATGGTTGAGGGAAATGAGGTTTCTGTAGGCTGGAGTGGGCTACCCAGGTTTGGGATGACCCCACATTTGTTTCCAATGGTGAAAATGGTGCTTTTTATCAAGTCATCACACTGATGTCTATAACCTATTTTGAGCTAAAGATCTGGCTCTTGTTTTAGGCCAGAAGAGTAAAATGAAAGTCAATCTTTAGAACCATTTTTGGAGGGGAATAAGAACAGACCTCTGCCTTGTGGTCACTGAGGTGGGAGGAGAAGCAGCCCTTGTGGCAGTGTCAGGGGTGGTGCTGTGGCTGTGGGGTGAGGATTTGGGTGCACTGAGGTCACTGCAAAGGCCACACTGCAGTGCCCAAGGCACCTGCTGGGACTCACAGCTTCTGAGAGAGTTGCAAATTACTTTTTCCTTGTAGCAGAGGAGGGAAAATGTCTTCTGAGTCTTCTCCAAGTTATTGGAGTTTCCAGGTTGGGGTGGCCCCACGTTTCCAGGCTGGGATGGCCGCGTTCCCAGGAGGGAGGCTCACCAGGAAAGGTTCCAGAGCCCATGTGTTGGGGGTCTGCAGAGCAGCAGCCCATTGAGCCCTCCTTGGCTCACAGGGCTCTCAGCTGGGCACAATCCCAAGGGCCTGCAGAGGTGGGGTGGGATGGAGATGCTGCTCTTTCTGCCCTGGAAAACTGCACAAGGCACAAACCCTGCTCATCATTGCCCACCAGAGAAGAAACTGGAGGCATGAGGAGCTCCTGGTGTCCCTTGTCCCCCTGGCACCACAATGGATGGGCTCAATGACTGGGCACCAGCAGTGCTTGGCCGGGGGCTGGATGGGTTCCTTGGCACTGCCCACATTGCTGTTTCTCTGTGTGAGAAACTGAAAACTGTTCTGTTTCAGTTTTTCTGGTTGAAAAAGCCCAACCTGTCCGTGCTGTGCTCTGATAGTGGATGTTCAGGAATGGGAGATGTCCTGTTCACAGAGCTTCAGGCTTCCAGCCTAGCCCAGCTAAGTGTTTAGGCATTCCTTTTGCAGAAATGAATAATCCCTGTTAATTAAGAGGATTCTTAAGTGCTTTCCTGAAATGTCTTGCAGGATCAAATACACTTTCTTCCCAGAGCTCTGTTTGTTGTTTTTTTTTTCATTTTATTCTATCATTTATGATTTAAGAACAGTGCTTGAAAAACAGCTGCTGTGAAGACTTAAAGATCTCTATAATTCACATGTTCTAAACTCAGCAATCCTAGGATACTTATGTTCTTTTACAAAGCAGGGGGAGGAAGGGACATTCAAAATCTTTAAGATGCTATTTAAAAAAAATGACTTCAAAGAAGAGGGAAAGATTTATCCTTTCATAGCTCAGGCAATGTATGCCAGAGTGATGCAGATAATCAAGCATCTTCTCCACACTTTAAGAGTGCAGAATGTGATTTGCCTCCTTCAGTTACATCTAAACACTTTAAAACTTGAAAAGCTGAAGTTGTGTTTTTAGATACATCTCAGGAAAGCTTAGGAGAGCCAGCCTCAATTAGTGTATGCACATTATGTGTGAGCTGTTGTGCTCTCTAGTTATAATGAAATGGTTTTTTCTGGCTGTGTGCAGGAGGATTCTGCATAGGATCTGTCTCTGGTTTGGTCTGGCTCCCTCACTCTTGCAAGGCAGAGCCCACAGACAATTCCGTGGTGTGTCCTGGGTTCCTGAGTGCCACCTGCAGCAGCCTGGGGAGGACTGGGCAGCTCAGGCTCAGGAAAAGGCTGTGACTGAGGAGGAGCAGAGTGGCTGGGTGAACTGTAGGACTGAATAAGTCTTTTTTATTTTTATTTTTTTGTTCTTCTTCCTGAAACAGAGAGCAGCAAAATGTACTATAATCCTAGTCTTGACTGCTGAAGTCAATGGGAATTTTGCCTTTTTTTTTAAGGTCTATTTTTTCTCCTTTCTGTGTGCTTGTCAGACAATATTTTCTGTGAGACAAATATAGCTGCAGTTCCAAGTCTGAATACATAGCTTGTACAATGCTAAATACTTAAAGTTTTGTCAATTTGTAGTCATGAAAGTCTAGCTATTGGGAATTTGAACTTCTTTGCTGAAGGTGCTCTCCCTCATTTATTGTTCCTTGGATGGGCTGCATTTTTCTCTGCTTTACTGTTGTGGCCAATGGACACTTGAATATAACAGGTGAAAGAACACCACAGCCAGTTACCACTAAAGCATCCCCTGCCTACCCTGTAGACTTGTCCCAGTGGGAGGCATCCAGGGACAAGGAAAAAAGGCATTTTCTTGTGCCTGAAACGTCCATCACTTTGGGTTTTAGAATTTGTGTTCTTTAACTGAATTCAAGATTTTACTTTTTGGTAAAATCTCACTGTGAATTTTTCATTCTAATTTGCAGCAGCAATAATTCTTTTTTGTTCCTGACTGAAGCAGTTCAGCTCCTCTTGCCACAGTTATTTTTCTCTGTTTACAGGGTTGAATTCTTGCCTTGTAACTAATATCTCCCAAGCCCATATGGTAATAAATATGTGCTAGCTCTTCCTTTTTTCCCCTATTTTTCTTTACAAGATAAGGCCATCCCTGTCATCTTTCTGCAAACGATGCTCAAAGCACACTCTGTGCTCAAGTGTGATTATTAAAAATAAAATAAAATTGAGAAGCAACACAAAGTATAGAGGACAAGCACAGGTTCTGAACATGTGAATTGGAGCCTGTTGTCCTGCTTCCATGCTGAGGGACTGTTGCATCTCAGACAGTTTAAGGGTTTTTATCATGACTTCACATTTGGTAGAAAGGCTTCAGGCTTATGGACTGCTCAGGGCCTTATGAACACTGATTTATATACTTACTTATACAAACATTTCAGTGTGTAGAGACAGCATGCACCACTCGAAGTTTTACCACCTTATGTGCTTTCCTTACATTTAAAACCAATGCATATTGTCACTGGACTTCATTGCTACAGGATAAAAGCCTTTTTTTTTTGTGTGTGGTTTTTAAAATAATTTTACACCTAGGTTATTTGGAGACTTGTTTTTTTATTTGCTCTGATTATTCCCTTAAGCAGAACTCAGACGTTTTCCTGTAGAGTTAAGCCCAGCCCATTGGATGGTTAATTTCAGCTGTTAGCATTTTTTCCCCACTCACTTTTACTTTTTGTTTTGCATGTTGCACCTTCAGACTCCAGCTAAGGGATTCCCATACAAACCAAAAGCCATTTTTAAGACTGGATTGCTAATATTTCTCTGCACAGAGTCTTGGGAGAAGGCATTTTGGACCTGTTCTAGATTTTCAGCTAGCTCAGGATGCATCTCAGCACAGTTCTGCGCCAGTTGTGCAAAAAGGACTCTGAATTACGAGGCTGAGAACCTGACTGGATACCTCTCCTTGGCACTTTGTAGCTTTGTTTGCTGAAGTTGATCCGTTTTTGCTTTCACACCAACACTGCTTTTCTTCCCTGTGTTTAGAAGAGCTCTGGAGCAGTGGTGGGGCTGCTGTGAGCGGAGTGAGGCTGCTGTTCCCAGCCAGGTATTTGCAATATTCCCCTGTCACAGTGCTTGCTGACAGGACTGTTCTGGGGCTGGGATTTCTGCCTTTCCATGGTGGGACTGGTTGCCAGCAAACGAGCACCATATGCTGTGTTTAGTTTAATAAAGCCTTTGGTGTGTTATCCATGTCATTATTCCTTCCATAGCAGATTTGTAATGTGAAATTATATCAGGAAATGGGGGGAGCTGGGGAGTTGTGGAGATGGCAGAGCTGCTGCTCAGAACCAACCAGCAGAGAAAGCCTTGGCTTTTTGTCCTTTCAGCTTTCTTTAGGTGACAACAGAGAGCAAATCGTGTGCATTCTGGCTACTTGGAGACCCAGGAAAAAAATCCATTAGCAAGGATAGGACTGGAGTACATAAAAGAATTTATTTTAGCTGGAGCTAGGTGTAGCCACTAGTGAGCTTTTTCTTCTTGGCCTGACTCTAAAGGTGGAGTCCTGTACGTAACATTTTCTGGTTAAAACCTCCTTGTTTCATGTTTGTCTTAATCATGGATAATGTTCAGCTCTCTGGCTTGCAAAAATGTTATGCAAAACATTTCCTGTTTTCTAACCAGCTCTAGTTCTGAGCTTGGAGAAAGCTTTTGGCACTCCTCACCAGAGGAATTCAAACAGCTTCCCAGCATGCTTTTATGACCTGCTTAATACACAGGGACTTGGAAGCAAAAGTGGATGTAAACCAGGTTTTAGGGAACAGGCTTTACATCTTTTTTTTCTGCTTAGTTTGCCTGAATTTCAACAATTGATTTGCTTTCCAGAGCTTGTCACTGCCTAAATCTTGCATTAAGTACTGAGGGTGGTAGCAAACTCTCCATTTGATTTCAAGCAGCTCCTTTCAGGTATCTTCAGTCTGGTTTCAGAAAATTAGAGACATCCACTTCCAGGACTTTTCAAAACTAAGGCACTGCAGAAATTGGAGCTCTGCAATGTGTGTGTATGTGATATCTTGTATGCTCTTGAGTTTGTTCTCTATCGCTATAAAGCTATTTTTGTGATAGAGTAATTCCACTCCTGCTTGAACAAAAAGTGCAGAAAAGCTCAGTCTCATGAGGAACCAAGATTTGCAGTATTTGTGTTGATTTTTTGGAGAGAGCAGATGCTGGGAACGTGCTTTGTTGAGCTTTTAGATGCCTATTTAGGAATGAAGGAACCTTCGTGGCTGGTCATAGACAGTGGTCCATTCATCACTGGATTGTACCATGTCAGGGCAGAAATTCAGGAATCTCAGTGGCATTTGCAGGAGCTCCCAAAGAGCCAGTTGTTGGGCAGTCCTGCCCATCACAGACATTTCCTCCTGCTTGCTTGTGAGCGGTGGCTGCAGAACCCACCAGGCTTTGCTTGCTCTCTCTGGTTTCACAGCTGTGTCTCTGTAGCCCTCGTGGCAGGGCACTCTGCAGAATAACCAGGTGTTTGCTTTTCCTTGCTTTGCTGTCTGTGGGGTGTGACAGCTCTGTGCCCTGTGCTGGCTCAAACAGGGCACACAGGCAGTGCCTTTCCCCACCTCTGCCACATCAATTGCTGAAAGGTGCTGTGCCAGCCCTCCCCAGGCTGTGAGCACACTGAGGACACAGTGTGGTGACCTCTCTGTGGCAGGCTATTGCCACTCCATCCCACTTTAATCTACATTAGCTTGGTCTGTGACTTTAGTGGTGTATCACTGGGCTGGGACTCTCATCAAACAGCCTGTACTTTCACTTAAAGCCCAGCAAAGGCAGGGACCTGCTCCCAAGGCTCCTGAACACAGATTATTCCCCTTGAGCCCTGCCAGAGCAGTGGCAGAGGTTCCCAAGGACAGCCAGGGAGTGACCTTGGGCACCAGGCCAAACCCAGCTTTTAGGTGCTGGTGCTGCAGTGGCAAACATGATGGATTGTGAGGGATCAATGAAGGGAGCAGGGAGGAAAAAATTCTTATGACTGGTATGGGCTCAAGTTTTGAGCCAATTGCAAAAATAATTCATGAAAACGTGGCAAGGAGGAGTTGTCATTCTTGGGAAAAACTTCCAGCACTGTGTGAGCAGCTGTAAACAAACCTGGGAAGTTAGAGCAGGGAGATGCTCTTTGAGAGCAATGTGGCCACGAGGGGTGCACTAGAAATCTTAATCCATGTCAGAAATGATAATGCATACCTCTGCCAGGCAAGCAATCTCTGGGACCTCTTTTGAATGCTGTGTGAGAAAAATCATAAATCAGCAGTGTTGGTGTAAAAACATTGCATTGCAGAGAGGAGATCCTTGAAATTACAGAGCATGGACTTTTCCTCTCTTGCCCTTTGAACCTGAAACATTGGTATCCATTGTGCATTTACTGTCTTCCTATTGTAAACTTCTCTCAGTGGGGTGTCAGGGGGGATTTTTTTTTCCCTTCCGGTAGCGCCCCCCCCTTCCCTCTCCTGAAAAACTTTGCATTGTTGGATGCTAAAAGACCTGGGGTGTACAATGAACACCCCTGTGTAAGATTTGTTATAAAGTTGCAGGAACAGGCAATGTTTCAAAGTGCTCTGAGATTTAAATATTAAAAGCTCTTATCTTGTGTAGATTCCTGCTAAGAGTACTGGGATATGCCTCTGTACTGGAATATGCATTATGTTTTAATCCCTGATGGGGTATTTTTGATTAGTAAAATGCTGATATTTTTAGAGGTCATTGTAAGTCTGCTGTAGAAGTGTTGTGCTGGAATTTAAATGTAAATTTGGGGGCTGCAGTTAAGTGACTGTCAGGCAGCTGCCCATTTCAGGCCCCTTGGAAATCCCACTTTTTTTTGCATTTTTCATACAGCTCCCTATATATGGGTAAGACTTACTTAATTTCAGCTTTCTAGCATCAGTTGAAGGAGTCCTCTGGATTCTCCCTGTAGTTAATGGAAAGGGATGAGCACCTCCAGGCAGTGCCTTCTCTCAGGAAGGTGAGATAAATCTGCTTTTGGAGATGGGTATCCATTGCTGTTGACAGCAGAGGATCCTGCAGAGGCAGCTCAGCCTGGATGCCTGTCTTTAGGTGCCTGAAGTTAGGCAGGATGCTTGCTCCTTCTCCTAGGTGGGTTTGAGTCACTTTGCAGCTGTGGGCTATAGCAAGGTAGCAGTTCTCCAACACGATGCCTTGCCATGCCAGTGAGGTCTGGGTGATTCCAGAGGTGGGCTGGCAGGCCAGCAACAGCAGCTCCCAGCAGGAGTGGCAGGATGTGCCCATGGCTGGGCTCTGCTCTCTGGGAATGCCTGCTCTCAGTTCCTTTCTAATTTCCAGATATCGTTGTGTAGTCACAGGAAATAGAAAAATAATTGAAAACCAGGAGTTTATAAGAACTGCTCCTTCATTTTTACTGACATGAAACCAAGAACATGGAAACAACAGAGACCTTTCATCCTGCAGCATCCGATAATGCCTTTTTACTCCTCTGTGCATGATGTTAGTGGATCCTGAAAAGAGAACCTTCAAGGTGTGGGTTTTGTGGGAGCACCTGAAAAGTAAAAGAATACTTTACAATGGGAGAGTTTAGGAAGGCTAAATCTCAGACCTTTAAACAGGGAATTTTCCAGACCAATATAACGTGAAAGCCCATCTTCACACTAAATAATTGTTGGTTATAAAGGTACCAGGGCGTGCATTAGGAGATGAGCAAATTTGTCAGTAACTGTAACATCAGACCAATAAATATCCAATGTGACTGGCAAAAGGAATATATCAAAATGCCTTCCTCTATTCCAAATTTCAAGATTACATTAGTAGTAGCATGCTTGCCAAGATCACTTCTTTTTGTTATTACCTTTTTGATGTTGATGTGTGCACGATGAGACACATTTCTTTTCTGCACTCTGTGCTTCGAGGAGATACCCCAGCGTTTACAGGGAAGCTGAAAGCAGCAGCAATGGGTGGAAATACCACAAGATGTCACTGCTAACCTGGCAAAACGGCTGCTGCTGCCGAGCTGCCAGACAGCATGCTATTAATTTATAATAAAAGGTATCTGACAGCTTTATTCTGATGAATTATGGGAATCCAAAGCACAATTCCAAGTCTTTGGTTTAAAAATTGTCATTGATTTTAATGTTCTTTGTAAAGTTGTGGCACGCAACAAATTTTCCTGCCAAAAGCTGTTAAATAAATAGTCATCCTTTGCTCTGAGCAGTACATTGAACTTGTTAGAGTGATGAGCAGGATGAATTGATGGTTGTCCATAAACCATCTATGACAGATCGCAGAGCAGCTATTCCAACAATTATTGAATGCATTTATTAGAGTTGCTTTTTCAAGAATACTCCACTGAACAGGGAGGGAGGGGCACAGGTAATGCAGGAGCAGTTTGACACTGCTCTTTGCCTGATGCCTCCTCTTGAGTAACACGTGCCTGGGGCTGCCCCAGGATTGCTGAGCAGCACGTTTGCCTCCCCCTGAAATTGTCTGATTTCCCAGCATAGGAGATCTGGCACTATGAGAATATAGTTCCCACTCTCTGGAAATAGTTATTGTAAAGACAAGCTAATTTTCCTTTTTAAAAACTAACTACTCAATCTTGTGTTTCGTTGAAAAACTTACAAAATGGTTATAATAATTGCAATTAATTTTAAGCTCAAATTTATATATTTTGATAGAGTTATCTGTAGAGAGAAGGCTGTGGGAAATTTGTTTTTTCTCGTGCAGTGTCCTTTGTTGAACCTGACAACCACACATAATTACCTTTGAGAGGGAAATAACCCAAACCAACAATTGCAAACAAGCACATTTCCAAACCTTTGCCCTTTTTCTAGATCTGAAGTGAGATCAAATCCCTTCAGCAATTTAAGCAGGTAGGAAAGCGCTGAAGGAGTTTGGCCATGGAAGGACTGAAAGACTAGCTTGGAAACAAGAATCAGGTTGCTTGTATGATACTGTTAACCAAAAATAGAAAGTGGAGGTGCTAGAAATCTTACCAGTAAGCTTGGTAAAGTTTGCAGCACCATTTTGGAGAGGCAGGACAGATCCACAGATTATATAAATTGATTTAGCTCAAAGTTTGGGGAGAAAAAGTGATTTTCCAGCAGCTGAACACAGGGAGCTAAGTATGTTCTGTCCTTTCACTGAAGCTGCATGTATGCATGACTGCTGTGCTTGATTAAAGAAATTATACCCTTCAACTTTGGTATTTACAGATCCCCATTTTCTAAAATCTTGGCAAGATTTCAGTTCATGTCTGTAAAATCAGAAGCAAAGTTCTTGCCTCATATTTTTGCTTTTTGCAAAAGCACAACTGAGCAAGGAATTTTCTGGGTTTTACTTATTTGTGGAACTGTCATTTCCAGATATGGTACATCAGCCTTAAATTTGAATATATTTTGTCCCAGGGGCTGCCACAATGTGAGCAATGTGTACTCATTTTTAAAAAGAAAGTATAATGGAAAGTTGGGAACAGAAATAAAGAAACAATTAGAAAGTTTTTGTAAAGCTGGCTCCTACTGACAGCTTGTCTGGAAACATTATGGTCTGACATATAAACACTGTGTTTACTAACATTTCAAAATGCAGCCTATAATCTGTGTACACTTGTTATTTTATTAATGCTTTTTATTGCAAGTTACGGGCAAACACAAATGTTTGAGTGCAGTGTGGCTTGTAGGTATGGACAGATGTTGACACACTTAAAAAGCTTTTAGTTGGATGGATTCAGAGTGTAATTAGATTTTAGTTCTGCAAAGCTGTAGAAGTTGGGGGAAAGATTGGCCAGTGCACGTTTCTGTACGTTTTCAGTCCGTGGGAGGTTTGGGTAGGTGTGAATGGGAACTGAAGGTGGTGAGGGCTGTGTTCAAAGGTTCTTTGCCTTTTCCTGGGAGTATTCCAGCCCTGGCAGGCACTTCTGGGCACTGGAAGGGCTGCAGGGCCAGGGACCCAAGAGATGCTGTGCTGCTCTGGGGAAAGGGGGGTTTGTACTGACACTGGGTGCTCTACCAGCAATTCCAGGGTTTGTATGTGAGGGTGGGATTGTGCAAACCCTCTCTGAAATCCCTGTGAGAAATCACAGCTGACCCTCCCCATTTAACATCTGCAAACTAAACCAACAGCACCTTAAATCCTCAGCCCTCTCAGCCAGGTTAGCAGAACAAACCAACCCCACAAACAGGTTGGGAGTGAGTCTGGGGTCCCTGAGGAGGGCTGGATCTCATTTCAGAGAGATGGAGCAGCCAGGGCACATCCCTGTGCTCATCCCCTGTGTGAATTGTTCTGTTCCTTGCAAGCTGCTGGAGCTGGGATAATTCACTGCAGCCCGAGCTCTGGCTCCCCCAGTGCAGTCACAGCTCTCTGCAAGCCTTTCAAGCTCGGAAAAAAGGAGATAGAAATCTTTCTGTACATGCTTTCCCCTTGCATTTGGAAAAAAAGCAAAGGGAAAGAAAGATATGAAAGGCTCCCCTAGCCTCCCCAAAAGCTCTGAAAAAAATGGTTCACACAATTTTTATGGGACCTCTGAGGACCCTGAATTTTTAAGTAATCTTTTTTGATGATTTTAGACAGACCATTAAGCTGAGGATAAAAGTCCCTCTGTTCAATATCTGGGTACATTAAGCATTAGGCTTAAAATTTACAGCTTTCATTTTGACAAGAAAAATGGCATGTTTGGTCTCAAGTGCTACCTTGAACTGTTTCTCAACATTAAGACAGGTTGTCAGGCTGAGGGGAGGAGGTCTGGGCACCAGAGGCAGCTGCTGCTGCTCTTGCTGGGTGCACATGCAGGGATAGAGATGCAGCACTGCTGCCTGTCAAGGGCTGCAACTTGAGAGTGCTTTGGCTGTTTTAAAGTAAAAGGGAAATTATGCTGATCCGGGGAAGGCAGAGAGCAAATGGGGTGTCATTTCTGACTGTAAAATGAGTGGTGCATTCAAATATTTGAAAGAATCAAAAGCAGGGGAGGATGGAAAATGGAGAATCAAATTTCCAAGAAAGCTTTAGGGATTAAAGTAATGAGGAGTTTGACTTCCAGCTTCCCTGGTGCTGGTTTTCCAGAACTACTCGCTCTTCTCAACATCTGAGCGTCTCTTACCAAGCAGCAACCACTTGGAATTTTGTCCTACGTCTGAAAGAGAGATAGAAAGGCAGACATGTTTATTGGCAGTGTCCTCGGCTGGCACCATCCAGCAAGGTGTCATTAGGAACCTGGCAGGGAGACTTTCACTGTGGTGATTCAAGGCACAGCCAGTGTACAGCTGCTTGAATGGCATTCTGTATGGGGAGAAACCAGCCCAGGCCATCCAGCAGTGGAGGATCACACAGGCTGTCTGCAGGCATTGCTTCTTTGGGGATTTGCCAAGGTTAGCAGTTCCTTTTGGTTTGGTGGGTTATTGGGACCTTAAGTAATCTCATTAATTAGATGGAAGGGGCAGGGGGGTCACTGCCCCCTGTGCAGGACCATGTGCTGGTCTCTGGAAAGGTGTGGAACTGCCTCAGGTAGGGAGAGTGCCCATCTCACAGACAGGTTTGCTGGACAGCGCCGCAGTTCAATGACTTTGTGTTTTAGGGACGCAAGCTTTGAAGGAAGTTTGCAAAAATTTCCTTAATGGTAGTGGGTGAAGAGAACTTCAGGAAGAGATTAGCCTTTTGCTGCTTGGCTGAAGTCAGTGAGTCTAAGAGAACAAAAATTAATCCATTAATTGGTCATCTTCCAAATTAGAGCTGGAAAATAAAACAACTGTACAAAAATGCCTCTGGGCTTTTCCCATGTGAGCAGAGTCAGTAACTGCTGCCAGCATCTCTGGCCTGGTAATGGTCACAAATCTTGGGGCAAAAAGCTTTGATAAGCAGTCAAAGAAAGATCTGAAGCACCTATAAAACTGCATCCTCTCTGGCTGCAGGAGGCAACTCATGATCAGGCCCTGCAAAAGCAGGAGGCATGTGACTGGTCTGCTGGCATTAGTCTGCATTTATTGTCCCTGCAGTTATTGGTAAGTGCAGGCATCTTGTGATGGATCTGATCCTTGACAAGAAGGACAGCAAACAAAAGGAGTTGTTGTTTGTTTATTTGTTTCTGGTTTTTTCCTTTGGAAGCAGTAAAATATGAACTCAGTGCAAGTACACTGGGCTGTTGTCTTCACACAGTCAGGAGAGAGATGACCTACCACCACAAACACCACTCACATGTTTTTCAGAGACATGAAATAGGAAAATATCATCTCCAAAGTCACAAGAGAGCTGAGAAAGTGAGCTGTAACAGGGTCAGTTAAACAGGCTTAATTACAATGGATCTTGTGAGTACTGGCACCCTCTGGGCTGAGGCTTCCAGCCTCATCCAGGGTCACACACTGGGCCAGGAGGACTTGGAAATACTTCCATGCAAAAACTGCAATTTGGTGATCAATAATTCAAAGTGAAGAACACTCTTGCTGTCTCTCTCATTGCTAAAACATGACTGAAAATACCTGAATGATTTAAAGTCAGTGGTCTTGAGGAGCTGCTGCTTGGGATGGGTGAAGTACCCTCTGAGCTGCCACTGCTTGCTTTTGAGACACAAAACTCTCAGGAAAAGGAGCTGGGGTGTTTTGGCCCTGCTGCCTTTCCTTTAAGGCCCAGAAAAATTCTGGGAGAAGTAACCAATGAAATTCTTTGTAAGCAGAGAGAAGTGAAGAAGGTGAATAGCCACCAAATGGATTTGTCAAGAGAAAAATCATGTCGAGGTGATCTAACTTCCTTTTGGGAGAGGCTGTCATACTCTGTGGCTGAAGGAAAAGCAGCAGAGGACATATCTTCACTTTCTTTAGGCTTTTGTCAGTGTCTTGTGATATTTTTGATAAATAACCTAATACTGGTGAAATTACTGTGGGTGGGGCCCAAAATTAGTTAGGAGACTGAATGTAGAGAGTTACCAGGGGTTTGCTGTCCTAGTAAAAGGGTGGGTTTAAGGTGCTCTGCAGGAGTCTGTCCTGGGTGCAGAGCTAGTGAGGACTTCAGATGCAATTTGGGTGACAAAAGAGAGCACACAGTGAATTCCCATGGGCTGTGGTGCTGGGAGGGACTGAGAGACACAGAAGAGCCAGATTAGAGCAGAAAGTACCCCTTGTTAAAACAGATTCAGAGCTTAGATGAAATTGAATGCAATGTAAAGGAAGAACTGCAAGTGTCACACTCAGGCTTGTGTGACCACAAGTTCAAGTTGGGGGCAAAGCCTTTGACAGAAGCTCTGTGGAGCAGCACCAGAGAGAGACAGGAGAGCAAAAGCCAAATGTAAGCCAACAATGTTGTGCTCTTGTGAAAAAGGCAAATGTCATTTTGGAAAGGATCAACAGCAGTATAACCTGCATGGCCCATGACACTTTGCTGCTTTTTTGGCATCTGTAATCCCTCAGCTTTAGGCTGTATCTGCTTTTGTGTAGTGCAGGTCAAGAAAGATGTGGGCTGGAGAAAATGCAGAGGAGAACGGGGATAGTGACCAGAGGCCCAGGAAATGTCACCTGTGAAGGGAAAGTGAATTAGTTTCCTCCTAAGATACAAAAGCAAGGGCTGGGGCATATGTGGCAATGATGTGCAGCTACACCAAAGCAGAGGGATGATGCAGGGGAGGTTGTGGGAGCTCCATCACCGGCTCTCAGAGGAAACATGAACATCAGGATTGGCACAGGAAGATGTGAGAAAGCAGCACATCCCCTGGCAAAGGCTGGGGACCACCATGCTGGGTGGAAGCTGCACACAGACAGGATCTCAGTCATACCTGGTTTTGTTGAATGTTAATTTTTAGAAAACATTTGGATTGACTTATTTGAGGCTGGATGTCCTAGTTCACACAGGTAAAGCAGAAGTCATTATTGTGTAACATTGAGAAATCAAGGGAGAGTATATTTAATATACATGTGTGCAAGGGACTAACAATATTATTTTATTTCTAGAAAGCAGCCTTTGGGTCTGACAGATGTGTAGCTAAAAGTTCAGTTTGGAAGTTTGCCTTTTATATATCTAAGTATTGTAGAGTGGAAAGTAATGCTAAGGAGTGTTGATATTATTTGCTCTGCAATGCTGACCACAGGTGTCTGACTTATGCTTCAACTATGAGCAAAGACAGAAAAATGAGGATCCCAAATCTAATAGAGGGTAATATTTTAAAAAAATCCTTCTAAGTTCTGTCTTCAAAAGTGATCCAGGCACTTAAGAATCTACACTCCACTGAATTCCAAGTGACTTTTGAAGCATGATGGAGGTGGGTTATCACCTTGGGATGGGTTTAAGCAGTGGGAATAGCTCCTGCAGTCGCTTTCATTGCAAGAGTTGTGGGAATGTTTGTATTTGCCATCCAATTCCAAATTCACATTTGCAGGAGAATAAAACCAGGGAGAGCGTGGGGCAGCAGATGAGCCTGCCTGAAGATCTAAATCACCAAAGCAGTGGTGTAAAACAAAAACTCTGAGCAATGCATACTGCCCATCTACCTGTGCTCTGCCGTTTGACAGTTTCACTCCAGGCACTGCAGGACAAGTGGTTCTGGCACAGAAATGCAGGGGGAGAGGCTGGGAGAGACTTTGAGCTCCTCAGCTGTTTCACAGGGCAGGGGAGCCTGCAGGGAAAGCCAGGGGAAAAGCAGCAGAAGTGGTAAACTCTAAAACAAGTGAGGTAGGCAGGACATGAATACGCCAAGAGCTGCAGGATCAGGATTTCTAACTGTGGGTCTCCATCACAAAATCTTCTCCCCACTGAAAAGGGCTGAGAAGGGCAGGTGGTTCTAAGTGAGAATGGACATAGAAGGCAGCATCAGAAATACAGTGACAGGAAGGAAGTGGGAAGATGAGGTTTTACCCAGAGTGGATTGTGTTGAGATGGAGCAGAAATTCCAGCAAATGAAAAGGCAGGAGCAGGGAACTTGGAAAAAGAAGGGGAGATTTTGGGGAAGTCAGGAGGAGAGGAACTCAGGGCTGAAAAATTAGTATTAGAAACATGTGAGTCAAAATGATTGACACATAATTCAGTGAATGGTCAATTCTTATCTGCCTTCACTGAGGTTTAAATATGCCTTTGCATGTGTTTGTAAGTGCCCTACCTGCATGCTGTCACTGTTGTCTCTGCATTTGATGAACTGAACTGCTGTGAGTTCTGAGAAATCTGACCAACACCAAATTAGTGGAGCCATTGAATAAATACCTGTCTCCCTTCAGAAACATGCCAGCTTGTCAGACCCTTGCTACAGCAAGCAGCACAGAACCCTGCTGCTTTTTAGGAGGTGTGTTTGCAGAATGGGTCTGCAGAACCCTGCACATGACAGCAGAAACAGCAGCGCATCTTCTGTAACTTCAGTTTGAGTGAGGTCTGAGCAGAGCATTTGCTTTTCTTCATGGCTTTACTTCTTTTTCCTGATTCCATTGAGTACAACCTATTTGTGCTTTGGACACAAAGCTGGGATTAGCTAGAGGAGTTTTAGTTGGCTGGCCAGCAGTTCTAAATAGTGAAGAAAAACCATCTTCAAAGCCAAGTGCATTTCAATAAAAAAATGAAGAAAGGGACATGAGGACTTTACTAAGGTCATGAACTAAGAGAGAGAAAATAGCTGTGTCAACAGTCATTTAGTTTTAGTTTCTAACTAAATCCAAAGTACAGGAAAATGAAGGATTTGTAAGCTATGCCCTCAATTATTCAGAAATCATTGCTGCGGTTCAGAGCAGCATGAGATGATGCAGATCTCCATCTGAGTGACTGTCTGAACTCCAGGTGATTGTGTGGAAAACACACAACCATACCTATTGTAAGTAAATAAGATTTACAGTTTAATTCTCAGGGAGTAGGGAATAATGTTGTTTGTTTTACCTCTGTGTGAGCTGAGGAAATGGTGTATTGCCCATGGTGGCCCAGCAATCTGGGCAAGAGTCCTGAATGGAAATGAATAATGGTGATTGCCCTGCAATCCTCTTCAGTCTGCCTCTCACAGATGCTGTGCAGCACCCTCAAACAAGTCCCACTTTTGAATATTTTAATGGGACTTTCAAAGAAATTTGCATGAGTTAAACGTTCATAACCCAAAGAAATTGAAAGACTGGCAACTTTGAAATCCCAGCTCTCACTCCTAAAGACGGCAGTTGTGCCTTTCCTTTAAAGTGCTGAAGGGGAGTTCATGGATCTGGGCCCCACAGCAGGCTCTCAGAGCCAGGTCTCTATTTCTGCCCACTAGAGGAGGGTCAGGGCTATTTGGCATTTTTGGAGGAGACCTTTCATTAACCAATATGTTCCATATTGCTTCAGCACTTACACTGCAGCTTTGCTTCCCTGGTTTTTTATTGGTGTTGCACCTTTAGCATTGCCCATGTCAGTGCTGGAGTCACTGGGAATCTCTCTGCTGCTGCAAACAGTGTTTGTGTTTAATCTCTCCACTTGGCAAAACTTAACTTTCTTTTCTGTTTTTCTCTTGCCTGTAAAATATTTAAGGGAGTTTTTCTCTTCAGGCAGGTTGAACACTATAATGTCTTTTTCTGTTCATGGACCAGTGAGCACTCCAGCTTGTCAGAATTCAAATTACTATCAAACTCCTTAGTACCTGTCTAATTAAAACAACTTACTTGCTGATCTCTTCATGCTAAAGCAAATGAAATCCTAATAGGAAAAGCAATATATCACTTAGATCAAAAGAAAATTAGTAACTATAACATAACCACCTCTCTTCTATTTTTTTCCTTTTTCTTGAAGTGGGGGAGGAGAGTGGCAGGCAATTCCTGTTTTCAGATAAAAACATATGTTCTGTCACAACCTTCTTATTGATTCCCTGTACTAGCAAAATCCCTGCATTTACTGTAGCGAGATGGAAATTTCCATAGCTGAGGAGAAGCCTAATTCCAGGGATGGAGCACGGGGAGGGGAACAGAGAGGGCACATGGGGGAACAGAGCACAGTGGGCAAAGGGAGTGTACCCCTAGAAAGTTTTGGGCTGAACTTGGAGCTTTTGCAGTTGCTTTGCTGACCGAAGGAGGATGCTCTGTGGAATTCCCATTCCTTTTGTTTGGTTCCATTAAACTGCCCAAGTATCCTTGGGGAAGGGGCTGTCTCAGCCTCTCTGATGCTCTTGGGCTACTGATAAAAATAGAAGAGAGAATAGCTCCTTGTTCCCAGCCCATTTGCATAGTTCTTCCTGGAGCAGAATGGTCTGTTCTTCTTCCCCCAACAAAGGCTCCATTTGTCTGGGGTACTGACTTGTTCTATGGGGCCTTCCAATCTTTTCCCTCCTTTTCCTTTTTTTTTTTTTTTCCCCTTTCCCTGACCCTTTCTCTCACTGAGCTGTAGCACACTTGCCTCTGGCTAGGAATATTAATGAGCAGCGTTTCTTTTCAAGAGCTTATGCAGATTGCACTTTGTGAATCAGCTGGCAGAGGTGCTGTCCAAGTAACTTACCCAGAATGGTGCCCAGGGGCAGATCCTGAGAGTGCCTGGCATGTCTCATTCCCCAGCCTGAGAATGAAAGGTCAAGGAGCTGACTTTCGGTCTGGGGTGCCTTGCGTGGCATGGAGGGCTCAGAGAGAGCCCTTCACACAACAGAGGTTATTTAAATAACTCCCATGTCTCCAAAAAATGGAAATGTGCAAAAAAAAAGGGAACTTAGCAGCTCAGGTGGCTCATTATTAACAGCAGGAGTCTTTTCCTTTTGTTTGTTCAGATCTGCTCCCAGTCAGAAAAGACACAGAACATTAAAAGTGTCTGATTGGGGTTCAGTAGCAGGCATGAAATTAATCTAGCTGGCCAAATGAGAGTGCATTTTTTGGTAGAAGACTCCTGACCACCCTGCACACTTTAACTGGAGATAAACAGACTTGGGTAATGTAAAAATGAAAATGTAAAAATGCTGAGCAGAGTGGCCCACAAAGGTGTGCCACTCCTGCCTGAGAGGAGGGGTCCGGGTGGCAGGACAGAGGAATGCACTCTGCTTTTTATTTGAATCCAAACTGCTCTTCAGTGACCCAAACCCTTGTTTGTCCTCCTCTGCACCCTGCTGCAATCTTGGCCTAGGCATAATTTAACTGCAAAAAAAGATAGCATTTTGCTTGTAGGTGTCCAAACCATCATGACTTTACCTAAGAAATAGAGAAAATATAATTGTTAAAATCAGTGTTCTTGAAGGATTTGTATGGTTCCTTCCATCTTTGTCCTGGATAGGATGATGACAAAATGATTATCACATTTTTTTGCAATATTTTTGTATTTTTAACTGGTTGTCCCACTGAAAACAGAAAAATAGATAATTTAATTCAAAGTAATTTATAAATAATTTATAGATAATTTATAGATAATAAACTCTGTATAATTTCTTGTTTCACTTGAAAAACCTAATCTTTCTTTCCTGTCTCCATGATGCAGTTCTCTCAGGAAAGCAGTTTTCTGCTCCTACCTCGGATGTTCAGTTTGGTTCAGTTGCTCATTGTGGAGCACACACAGCATCTCAGCTGAGAGGCACTTTTGGAGGTGCTGCAGATTTTATCTGTCAGCATGACATATCAGAATGGCATTACTCTAAACAGATTTCTCAGCATGACATAAATTTTCTGCAGCTGATTGTGACACTCGGGTCTGTAAAGTTATTGTTACTTTTTTCCATTTTGCTGAAAAGCTGTGCCAGGATCACTGTGATGTCTGCTGAAATCTAGGGCTTGTGTTAGTTTGGTGTTCACCCTAATGCCAGTGAATGTCAGGTGAATCCCACAAGTCAGAGATGGAAAATCCCCATCAGATAAAGGCGGGCCATGGCTGTTCCCCCAATCCCCAGTGAGTTCTCAAGTGCTTTGTCTCATCTAGTTTCAATTACCTGCAGCTGAGATGTCTCTGGGGGGCTGTTCCACAGCCTGATGTACCCCTTGCCATTGAGAAACATTTGTTCCTATTCAGACTAAACTTTGCTGTTGCTTATTCTTATCAAATGACTTCCACTGCACTGCTTGCTGTTGCTGAACTCTTGCCATTCCGTGTTTACTCTTTCCAGACTTCAGTCCGTGGATCAATATTGCCATCCTTGTTTATTGTGTGCCCGTATCCCCAGGGCATTTCTCTCCTTCTGTGCCACCTCACATCCAGGCTCTCCTCTCCCTGGTGTCAGCCCCAGGCTGGAGTGGTGGCTGTGGGAGCAGAGCCCTCCACAGACACACTCCCATGGTTTGGGGTGAGATTTTTGGGGCCATTTTAACTGATTCTGGCATTTCTTAGCCCTGCTCTGTCGCACCCACTGAGGGCCAAGGACCTTGGTGCACCCTAGCTAGAAATATGTGAGGAGGAAGAGGCCTTACAGAGTTCCAGGAATTAGGGCTGGGTGACTCAAGGTGTCCAGCTGGGTGACAAGCAGGACAGGCACCTCCACACCTCCTTCCACCGAAAAAAAGCCATTTAAATAATCCTTTGTGGAGGATTTCAAATGATCTTATGGAAGAGTGGAGTGTTTGGTAGTTATTTGTAGTTGAAAAATAATTGTGGAGAGCCTTCTGCCAGTGTTTGCTTCCTTCAGAGCAGCTCAGGAGCCAGCCCTCTCACTGCCTGAGGCCTCCTGAGCTTTCCTGTTCCTCTGATCCCCAGGTGCTAATGCACACCTTGGATTCTTTACTGTGAATTGTTTAAAACACAACCAACCTCCAGACTCAGGGCTGGAACCCTGAACCTTCTCTGTAATTGAGAGAGACTGTGGTCACCCCTGGGGTGACAGGTAAAGCTGAACACCAGGTTAGGGCTAATTCTTACCAATCTTTTATGTGTTTGGTAATGAAGGATAAATGTTTGTGAGACATTTTTTAATTCCTCAGATACCAGGGAAGATTAGTACTTAGGCAACTTCAAAAACAAACAAATCCAGGATAAAAAGGGAAATTGTTTTTTCCAGCTTTTCTCCTGGTAAGGAGGAGTGCTGTTTTGTCCTATTTTCTTTCTTTGCATTTAGCCAAAGTTGCTATTGTTGCAAGTCATGGAAAAATCAAATTTGCTCTCCTTTCATAAAGTAAACTCTAGGTGTTCAACCCTAGTTGTCACCTCTTGCTATAAGTGCACTTTTCCAGACCTTTTCCAAGGTTTAGTTGGAGAACAAAAAGGCAAAAATATGCACACGGGAGACTGCAAATGCACTCTGACTGTGAAAGAAGAGCAAGTGATTGTTCATTAATATAAATATCAAAATGCAGGCACCTTTTCATAGATCTTGAGAAACTCTTATGACAAACACAGTGCTTTGTTCATGCCTATGGTTAATTTACGAAGTTTGTTCCATGACTCTCGACAATAGCAACTTCAGGGAAATGCAAAATTCATCAAGAGCTGGAGGAAGCTCAAATAAAGTGAGTGAGTTTTGGATAAATGGCTCCACTTCTGGTCTGTGTCCTAAGCTGAAAGCCATCTCTGGGCCCTCTGGAGTTGCTTGGTTTTAGTTGCTGTGTTTCAAATTTAAAGGGCCTTAAGTGATGTTCATTGGCCTGGTTTTGGATTCAGGCAGGTGTGCCTGTGTGCAGTGCTGTTACCTTCAATAATGCAGTGCAAATGGAGAGAAATCCACTTCACTGCCTGCTCGTGGTTTGCCCTTCACTGTTCCGTGTGCTGGGTGGAGGCTGGATCTGAATTCTGCACCAAGAGCCTCTTGTTCCTGCAGCACCCTGGGGAATCCTGGGGTAAAATGGGAGTTCTGTGGCAGCTACAAATAAGTTCAGGTCCTGTCCCTTTGTACTGAATTAAATATGTACCTGAATAATACAATTGGAACAGTAAACCTTGTGGTTTCCATTATCAGATAAAATTCTTAAAATGTTTTCCCTGCATTTCCAACGTGCCACCAAACTTTGTTTCAATAATGTATGTCTGCACTGTAAAAGCTTTCAACAGAAAAAAAATAACAAGATAGACTTTAGTTTTGTTATATTCTGTATGTGAAATGACTTGGCTCCTGGGCACCTGGCACATGCTATAAAACCAATCACAGGATGGCTTGGTAGGAACCTGCAGGTCATCTTGTTCTAGCCCTTGTCATGGGTAGGGACACTTTCACTGTCCCAGGCGGCTCAGAGTCCATCCAGCCTGGCCCTGGGCACTGCCAGGGATCCAGGGGCAGCCCCAGCTGCTCTGGGCACCCTGTGTGCTGCAGTTGTTTCTGAGGCTGTCAGTGCCCTGGAACACCTGGCACAGGTGATGCCATGCAGGTCAGGGCACACTTTGGTCCCAGAGGTGAGCCATGCACAGACCCTGCCCAGGAGAAGGGGTCAGACTGATCCCAGAGGTGAGCCATGCACAAACCCTCCTGGACGGTTTTTTCCTCCTTTGTTTTTAAGAAAAGGGGTTGTATTTCACAAAGACTTCCTCAGGGATAGTTCTAGAATGTTTTGCAGTGTTAAATTGCAAAATGTATAGGAATATGCTTAAAAGTTATCAAAGTATCCCTGTCCGTTTCCTACTGGTACAAATACTTGGTATGTACTGAACCTAGTGGGTGGCCAGGTAATTAATGAAATCTTTCCAGGACTTGGTAATGGGCTCTCTCCTTTTCTTCCTGGTTAATAAGAAAATGACTGGGCTTACAGAGAAATTCAGCTGGAGTTTTTCAGCTCTGGAGCTAAAAGCACAGTTTTAAGTCCCCCTTTCCTGTGACCATGAGTTCCAATGAAACACAAAAGCAGAATATGTCACTCCAGCAATATGGTGTTTCACTTTTTATAGCGTGAGACCAATGGTATTCTGCTTCTAATTCTTGTGCCAGGGCAAATTATCCATTTAGGTTTTACTGCTCTGTGTTTTCCAGTATCATAGAAAGGCAGAGATTTGGTCAGGTCAGATCCCTGTTCATCCTTCTGGATGTGAAGGATGGTATCTATGTTGGACATGGTCCTTATGTGAAGGAATGAACCTCTTTGTCTATAATGCCATTTAAAATGTTTCTTTTATAATTAAATTTAAATTTGGGCAATGAATACAGACAGAGCCGAGCTTGGTACACTCAAACAGACCAGGAAGGGACTATTTTTGGGATGTGCATCAGGGTCCATGTGAAACAGGATGCCTGGGCTCCTACCCTGGTTACCCCAGGCTGCTGGCTCTGTACAAATAATTAATTTAATCAGCAGAACTCTTTATTGCTGGGGCAAAGCCATGCTTTGTCTGTGTGGGTGGAAGCTGCTGTGATCTCAGCGTGGCTGCCCCCTGCCTGCATGTGCTCCATGGGAAGGGAGCTCTGGCCCAGAGCTCCAGCAGTGGGTGTTGAGCAGAGCCTTGTGCAGCATTCCTGCACTCCCAACATCAGAGCTGAGGCAGGCAGGGCACTGGCAGGGCCTGCTCACACAGATGTTGTGGGTGGCTCAGATAAACAGTAACACCTAGGCTGCCAGATGTTGTGATTCAGCCCTGGTGCCTGCCAAGCTGCAGCTCATGTTCCAGCAGGGGCTACTGCTTATTTATTTCTCAGCCCACCAGAAGTTTAATTGGCTATTTCTCCACCTATTTTGCTTTTCCCCTCTGCTCTTTCTTTTTCTCATTTACTTTTCTCCTGCCTACATTAGTATTCATTTTGGCCTGAAGCATGGAGAAATCCCATCAGCCACCCAGGGACCCGGTACCCCAGGCCAGAGTATCCTACTAAGGCTTGGTGAGAGCATCCGAGTAATTCTGCATTTTGTGTTGAGGGGAGCAGATGGAAGCCTCTGCCAAGCAGCTCTCTGTGCTGGGTACCAGAATAAGTCAGGTAGCAGCTGCCCAGCCCAAGCTTGGGTGTGTGTGAGCTGATTCAATATCCCAAAGAGCGGGGAGCTGTGGTGGTCTGTGAATCCTCTGCCAGGGCAGGCACTTCCAGCTTGCAGATATTTCTCTGCTGAGGGAGGACATCCTGAGCTCTGAGCAGTAAAACACTGTTTTCTTCGTGTTCAAAAAGAACGGCTGTTTTTTCTTCAGGGATGTTCTTGGCATAGACCACCCCTCTTCTTTTCTTTGCTGTTTCTTGGGAGTATTGTGAAAACTATTGATACAGTGTGCAAATTCAACACAGGAAATGTAATGTTATATAAGTGTAATTATGCTTTTATTCCAAGATGTTTTTATTTGTCCCTGCGTATTGTAGTCCTATAAAAAAAGATAAACACAATTGTATACATTGTCAAAAAGAAAAAAATTCAGAGGAAGATGGTACAAAGATCAGACAGTAAAAAGTAATTGAGGGATTAGAGAACCACTAATAAAAGAAAAAATACAGATATCACTGGAAAGGCACAGAATGGGACCATTTCAGGAAGAAAAAAGTAGGAGAACTAGACATGGCAAGAAGAGAATGGAAAATAAGATCAAAGCTGTAAAACCATTTCTCCTCCCTTCTTTTCAGTGTCATTTCATAAGGAGTACAGGGAGAGGGGGAGTGAGGGGAAGAAGGGGGCCAGGAATCCTAACAACCAAAATCTGGGGATGCAAACACCTTTAAATGTGGCACTGCCTGCAACCAAAATCTGGGGATGCAAACACCTTTAAATGTGGCACTGCCTGCAAAGCTCTGAGGGTCAGCTCCCTGCTCCTGGGCAGGCAGGATGTGCTCACAGCAGCACCATGGCTGTGTTTGCTTCCCTTCCTGAGGTGGAAAGTTGTTGTTTTTATGGCTGCAACATTTTTATACACAAATATGCCTGTAGAATGTTGGGGCATGAAAAAAAAATTACTTGGATGCAGTTAGTTTGAAGAAACAGCTGGAGAAGTACAAGAGAGAGGGAAACTGTTTTGTACAAGTTGCTAGGGTCCTTTTTTAGTTCTCTACCAGGATTTCCCTTTCTTTTCTAAAATCTGTGTATTTTCTTTGACCTACCGTTTTTTAATTTTTTTTTTTTTTTGCCCACAATGAATCTCTCCTTATTGCTTTCTTTCAAAACAGGATTCTGGACAAAAGTCACAGTAACTCCACTGAAGTCAGTGGACTTTCTCTGGTGTAAGAGATGAAATATCCTTTTCTCTTCATTGTCTTTGTCCACTTTGCCCCATTTTTGCTGCCTCTCCCACACAAGACATGCCCTGTTGAATGACTTCTTCCTTGTCCTTTTCTTTTGCTTTTTTCTTTTTCTTTCTTTCTTTTTTCTTTTTCTCTTTCTTCCCACCCAGCACTTTCCAGTAAATATCTCTGTTGTTCTCTGCCAGTACAACTGGCAGGTTGGTTCCTTCCATTCACTGACAGGAGGGACATTTTATGGCAGAGCCCAGAGCTGGCCACAGAACAAGCCCAAAAATGAAATTATCACCTCCATCACAAGCAGCAGTGGCAGGGCAGGTGCAGTTATCTCAGGTCCTGGCTAGGCAGGAGGGGATGGAGTCAGAACTGAAGTTTGCCCTAAGCCTTTTAAGGTCATGCAAACTGTGTTTTTCATATTGCTAGACCTCTCAATCTTTCAATCTGAATCCTTAAATTCCTTCTAGAATCCAGCCCCTATTTCACCCACAACAATGCCTATGTATCTTCTAATTGCATGGAACCACTGCAGGCATCACAGGAATCAATCCACATACCTAACACACATTGGTAACTGGCATAACATGAGTTATTAAGAGTGTGGTGCAGCAGCATTTGATTGTCTGTGAAAGGATGGGTGCTCCAATGAGACAGGATAGTCTTTGTGTGGAGGGCAGAAGAGTTTCAGCTTCCACAAACACAAATGTACCAAGAGCTAAATCTGGGCAAGTTCCACTCGGGAACAAAGGGATGCTGTGATTGGAACCGGCCTGCTCTCCTTGTGTTCTTGCTCCCAGTGGGGAAAGGTCTGCTACAGATCACCCAGAAAGGGTTAAAAAATTACTGCCTTTGTCCTGAACCAACAGTAATGTAGTAATATAACAAAGAGACACTTTGGACAGCATCAGAGTCTAACAGGGCTCAGGAGAAGGAGGCAGGCTGAAAAGAGCTGTAACCCAGGCATGGGTTTAGACCCAGCCATGGTTTTGTCTTGTCTGCTCATGGGGAAGGGTCTGTGCTTTTCACTTCTGCTCTGGGTGTCTGGGACAGAGGTACTGTAAATGAACAATGGATATATTGAGGGCACTATTGATATCTGGAAGGCACAATGCCTCCCAAATCCTCCTCCTGGATCTGCAGAACCTTTTTGAGAAAATGTGTAGAATTTTGGGTTCCTTTTTGATGTTCAGAATGCAGAAACAGAGATGATCTGGGTAACTTTAGAGTATACAGAATTAGGTGTTTAAACAAAGTGAGAAGAAGAATTATTCTGGGGGTTTTGTGTTATTTTTCCTCCAAGATTTACTTGGTTACAGGAACGGATTCCTGACCATTCAATTGCTTGTGTGTCCATAATCAAGTCTTGGTGTGCTTTTAACCCACTGACAGTGTTCTTCATGCAGATCAAATCTCCCAAGCTGCAGGGCAGCTGATAGATATTTCCATGTACACAGTTGTTATGAGCATGATTAATGCTTGGATACACTGTTTGCGTTTTCCAGTGCCACGGGTAGGATTTACAAAGCCCAGACTATCTCATGTGTAGCCAAAGTCCAAATAAACTTTGGTTTCTCTGTTCCTGAAGAAGAAACTTTGACAATAGAAGAAACAATTGCTTAGAAACAGTATACACTTCCTAAAAGATGTGCTGACCTACAAAAGAATACGTTTCAAAAGTTTACACTGTTTTTACAATGCTTTTGGTGTTTTATGCAAGCTGTCATATAATGGAAATAATGACCTCAGGGACATGTGTTTATCTTGGGTTTAGCCCACTTAAAATACATTTAGCCTTTAACTGTTCCATAGGCCAAAACCACATCAAATGGGCCAGGGATGGAATAAACACTCACACTCCTGAGGTCATTATCACTTCATTGTAGTTTTGCAGGAGAAAAGGAAAACAAGCACTGTCTCTTTGTGTTGCTTTTGGAACTCAGCATGCCCAAGTGATGGTGTATACACTATTTTATAAATATTGTCTTTTTAGGGATGTACTTTGCTTCTTTTTACTTTTTAAAATTTTTTTCCCCTGCCACTTATTATTTGTAAATTCTTCTCTGTTAACAATTTAATCTTGAAAACATTGAAAAGCTGGAATTGTAGGAATTAGAGCTGGAGTTGCCAGTGCAGTATTAATAGCTGGCATTCTCCACAAAGAGAGGCACAGATGGAAACATTTGAAGAAGAAGAAGAATTAGCATGGAGAACCTACTCCTTTTATGAGCTGAGCCCTGGAAGAGTGGATGGGGTTTTGTTTGTGAACAAGAAAATGTACTTTGCACCCCAATGCTGCAGGGCAGTTACTGACCAGTACAATGTATACAGATCAGTGCTATTCCTATCACTCCAAAAAATGCCAGTGGAAAACAAACTCTGCCACCTCATTGTTAGGAAAGGCTTGCTTTTTCTGTTGACCCTACTTTTAACATGAATATCATGGCTTACCCCATCATGTTCTGACAGAGTCACCGTGGACCGCAAGTGATGAAATTTTACTCATCTTTTCAGAAGCTTTAGTTTGCTTCCTAACCTTTAGTCAGGAAGGGGGAGGAAAAAAGATTTCTCTGAGACGTTCAACTTAAAAGCAAAATGCCAAATATTTGTTCTGTTGAAGTCATCAGCAATTTTAAAAATGCGTTTTATATGGTGAGGATTTCACTCTACACCCAAACAGTACTTGGGCTCCATGCTGTAAAATAGAGCTTGTGGAAAGCTGCAGGTTTTGTCTCTGCAAAGCCACCCAGAACAAGCTGACTTTGTGTTGGTAGCACAACTTTGGCATCAGAGGGGCTTCAAAGCCATGTAATATCAGAGAAATGATTATAAAACACCATTTGAGCTTGGAAAGCATCACAGCTTGGCATGGAGCAGAGCAGTGTCCAGTTTTGGGGTGTCCAGGGGCTTGGACAGGAGCAGAGGAGCTGGGGGCTCCTGCAGGGCGGGCTGGAGCTGGGGGAGCCTTTGGGAACGTCTGTACATGTTGGACTCATTTTCATGCCCAAAATTCAGTGTTTCTGGCAGCCCTTATTTGTAGTTTGAAGTTGTATGTAACAGTTTCTGAGATTGGGCAGTGTGGTAATTTAGCAGCCCTTATGTGAAGGAGAGAAGGCTGCAGCTTCTGCACCACTTTTAATATTTGTTTACCATTGCAATCTTGTGGCATGCCGACGTTTAAGTGTTCTGTTTGCTGTTATTTTGACACCTTCCCTTTATTTGTGTGTTTTTAATCTGTGAAAACAAAACTTGGTGCTTGCTGTTTAAGATCTGGGGATTAGAGCTGACTTCTCTTTGAGAGTGGCCTGGGTGTACCTCAAACACGGGTGAGGAAACTGGGCTGGAGGTGATCAGTCACTTTTTTCTGACTTCAGCTGAAGTATGTACCCAGAACTTTTCCTCCACCACTTTAAGCTTTTCTGGTCTAAAAGAGAAAGGAAAATAGAAGTTGTTATGCTGTAGTAATTAAAGTTTTCCAAAACCATACAGAAGTCAATAAACAGTTTTGTTCTAAAATAATTGTTTTGGATTTCAGAACTCCTCTGCCTTGTCTTGACTCTGATAATTATCTATACCATGGAATATCTTCACAACAAATCATGAAACCAGAGAGCAATGCAGTCATGGATCTCAACCCAAATGGTTAAAAGTGTTTGCAAGCTACAGAGCTTGGCATGGTTTTGATTCTACAGTTCCAAGTGAGACCAGGCAACTTCCAGAAGTGGAAAATGAGTTTCCATCATGATTCTTTAGAAACAGAAATTCAAAGTAAAATTCCAAAGTAAGAAATTCACTCAAAAAGGCACATTGGAGGAAATATTTACAGAGTTACCAGGAATGATCTGAAAGCAGAATTATGCAGGACTGTGTTTGTGAAAACAAAATCACACAGGATCTTCAGAGGCTGCCAGACAGATTCCCCTACAGGTGGTCAGAAACCCAGAAGATCATCTCTTTCATTGTTTTTTTTCTTTTCTCTTGACATATCCTGTTCTGTGGAAATCATTGCTGTGTTGCTGTTCTTCTTTGATTTCTGTGCTTTCCAGCAGCTCACCTGTGGCCATCTCTGCCTTCTCCCAAAAGCAAATCTCCACAATGTTCAGGGATTATTAAACCTGCATCTTCTGTATTTGAGCAGAAGGGTGAGAAACTGCAGCCTGGCCTGGCAGGGTGGTGGCACCTCACCCTGGGCTTGGCAAGGTGCTCATTCATGGCCTTGCATCCAGGGCTTAACCACAGCTCAGCACCATTCAGTGCAAAACCCAGCTTCAAATCTCCATGCAGAGTTGGTCAGGGACAAAAGCAGGTTCTGCTCCGTGGCCCGGAACTGAAAATGCAATTTCCTCTTCTTCCCAGAGGAAGCCTCTGCTGGTGCACAGAAAGGAATGGTCCTCTGTGAAAGGAGAAGGGAAGTTGCTGTAACTTTTATGATGATATGAAAATGAATTTGATTGCAATGTGGTTTTCACAGGGCAGCCCACGCCTTTACACCAGAATCAGCTGGCACCTTTGATCATCCTCGGGGATGTCTTGTCAAAGATTCACTGGGAATTCAGCTGGGTGGCCAGAGTAGAGCCAGCAGGATCTGGGCAGTTTATCAGTTTGCTGCTTTGGAAATTTACCCTGCTGTATTTTAAAACATGCTGTCTCCTTACACAGAAATAGAGAGGGTTTCTCTGATATCTTATTGAGATAGCAGATGTGGGGCTTTGTGTATTTTTGTTTTCACTGCATCTTTTGATTAGCTGCCTATTTCTTCTTAAGCAATAATAGGAAAACATTTCTTTTGGATGTTTTTCAGCTTCAGTCTTCTCTGTGAAAGTAAAAGAGGGAGAATTTTAAAGACCTGTCCTGTGAAACTGTTATTTCTTTAACATTCAAAATTCTGATGCTTGTTTTATCAAATTAATGTAACTTTGAAGAAAGGAAAAAGGCAATACTGATTTTTCATAATAGGTTTTAATTAGGATGAGTGTTTGAGTCTGAGGAGTCCGTCCCATGCATGTTTTCAGATCTCTCTCATCATCCCAGAATCAGAACTCTCATTACCACCTGTACAGACCAGCTTGTGTTCTGAAGCTATCAGAAAATACACAATGAAAGATTTCTCTGTTTAACTGCGTTCTTGTGACCCCTGCTGTGGTTTCTATTGCCTCCAATGTGCTTGCCCTGCTCCTGCTGTGGTTTTATTGCCTTGGCTGTGGGTGAGCCTGTTGGGTACCCTGGGAGAGGATCTGTGCTTGGGCACCTCTGCTCTCCCTCAGCTTCTGGCAGAGCCTGTGTGCCTCTGTGGAAACTGAGCTTTCCTTTCTGTATGGATCATACCCTTATGTGGGGGTATCTCTTTTGCTGGGGATTTTCAGATCCAGAGTTTTGTGGATTTTTTATTTTTCCCCGCAGTCCTGGTTACCAGGGCATCAGGACTGCAGAGTTCTGGTGCTGTGGTGATGACAGAGATCCCAGAGAGCCCCTAGAAGAAAAGCACGGATTAACTTTTCAAGAAGGGCTTGCAGCCCTCAAGGGTTCAGCGTTTGCAGTGCTCTCTTGCAGCCTGCTAAAAACACAGAGAATCAGGGGAGGAAATTGTCCACACCTGTAAATTAGCAGCTAACTCCCACTGAAAGGCCAGAATGGGTCAGGTGAAGTGCTGCTCTTCACAGAAGGAAAAAAGGCTTTAAAAACCTTGTTCTAAGGAAAGGGAATGTAAGGACAGCAAATGGCACAAGATGTGAACCTTGAGATAAGGTTGGAAGAGGAGATTTAAAAAAAAAAAAGGATGAAATGTCACAGGCAAAGACTGGCAATAAGACTGTCTAATCTGCATTTTGGATTTGGCAATTTTATATTAGTTGGCAGGAGAAATTAATGTATTAATGAGTTCATTTTTTTTTATTTCAACTGATAACTAGAAACAGGCAGTGACCAGGTTGCTTTTCTTTATAAATACATTTTTCTTTCCCTCCATATATGCTGAACAGCATTGTGGTAAAAAGGTAAAGTTGCCTGTGTGTGAACTTCTCACCATGCATTCTCCTTCTGTAAGGTTATCATACTTTTATGTGACTTTCACATGTGACACTGACTTTCTATCTGAAGATGTGGCACAGTGGGACTGGGCCCCCAGGGAGGGTGTTCCTTCAGCTCTTTGTCACAGTCTGGCCTTTCCCCCAGTTTCTGGCAGAGCATGTCTGATATAATTGTAAATATCTCTTATGTCATGCCTAAAGGTTTGCCTTGATTAGGTGTTTCATATTTAGGGGGTGTTATGTTCATCCAGTGGCTTTGCTTGGCAAATGTCAGTGCCAGGAGGGTGACTGTGTCCCTGCTTACCCAAAGACCCCACAGACCATTTACTTTTTCAGAACATAGCTGAGGGGCTTGGCTCAGCTCAGTTTGCCAGGAAAGTGCCATGAGGCTCCTGCAGAGCTGGAGCTCAGGGCTAAAACCAGCAGCCTTTGACTTCCAGGCTTTTAAAGAACTTGTTTCTAACATTTTTGGTACTTTCTCACCACATTATACTCTTGCTTCCTAGACTTCATTTACCTTCCTCTTCAGAGAGACCTTCCATTCCCTCTGCTGGCAGGGCAGCTCAAAGGGCAAAAAAGGTTTTATATTGATATTCAGCCCCTGGAAAAGGAGAGGGGACACTTGGCATACTCAAGGGCACTCGACATATTGCCAGCATTTTTGCCCATGTGGCTTTTTGACCTGTGAACCAACATAGCATTAGCTCTTCTGAAATAAAAACATCTCCATTCCAGAAAGCTCTTGGCATTGTATCTTGATTTTATTTATGTTTTTATACCAACTTGTATTTTTATACTAACTCTTGTAACTTGGGAATGATTTTTCATTTCATTGTAAAATATCTAAGATGCTAGATAAGTGACACATAAATATTATTGTTATGGATCTCTGTGTATTTCTGAGTGCAAACTTGAACTTGCATTTGACAAAGAACATTTTGTTCTACCCTTTTACACTGTTTGTTGGTCTTTGCCATTTATAGAATTTTGTAAGGCCAGTTAACTCCTGGTTATAATGCCAATACATGCACAGCTCAAAAGTGTTTCCTGCAGATGAGACACAAACATAGGGGAGAGGGAAAGGTGGTAAAAATCTCATGGAGTGTCCAGGTTGGGTTTTGTCAGCCTGAGCCCCACAGTTCAAGTGCCAGTTTTGTTTTGGCTGGATTTTCAAATGGACTGCCATCAGAAGGAGCAATTCCTTTGTGTTTTAAGGGATCAATGAGCCCCAAACCCAGCCTGGCTTTCGCTTCCATCGATTTGAACAAGTTTTCAAGGTTGAATTTGCTAAAAATAGCGACAGCTTACATTACCTGGAATGAATTCACACTGCTCATTTTGCTGGTAACCAGGGGAGAGATACAGGCAAGTTAATGTCCCTCTGTTTCACAGTGATTCAGTGCAAGCAGAAAACCTGTTATTTAGGAGATAATTTTAGTTTGCTGTTGAGGTTACAAGGCAGTAAATGGCTCCTTGCTGCACCCTCAGAGTTTGCCCAGCTCATTTATGAGGCTATTTATTGCCCAGTGTACTTAGAACCAAGCTGAGTTATCACTACAGTATCAAATGTACATTAACTCCCCTCCCTTTCATTCATCCCTTCCTTTATTTCTTTTATATCTCTTTCCCCACCAGATACAGCAAAGTGCTTGCTTCCTCTGTATTGCTTTTTCAAATAGAATCAGAGAAAATAATATTCACATTTTAGATGTTAATTGCTGATGGTTTTTATTAGTTCCTTGATTTTAATTGGTTAAAATTTTGTAGGGCTATTTTTTCCTTGGGGGAAAAATGTGCTCTTGGTACAATCAGTTTTGTTAGAAGAATAATTAATTGCTCATATGCAAAGTGAAGTGGTTCACTTATTCTCTTTTGGATCACAACCAACTTGTAAAATCCTATTTGGATGAAAATTGTCCGAACTTAAGATTCCCTTATGGTAGTGGAAAATATTCTTGTAACAGTCCACATACCTCAAGTTTTTCTCAAGCTGGATAAACACTGCCCCAGTGTTGTAGGGTTGTGACACTTTCTAAGTTTTACTGATACAAAAAGTTTCTTCTGTAGTTTGTGAGATTTTTTCTAAACATTTTATACTGTGATATCACTTGGTAGAAATTGTCTGTGTACTTTTTTTGTGTTCCACTTGTAGACCATAGCTTAGAAGTTCATCTCCCTTGGTGTCTCTCCTGGTACCCCAGAGATTTGCTCCTTATTTAAATGCCTTTTGTGATGGGTGCCTGACATGGCCAGAGAGACCCAAAATGCAACTGGTTTGGCAGCTCTGGTACCCAAAATGGAGCCGGTTTGGCAGCTCTGGTACCCAAAATGGAACTGGTTTGGCAGCTCTGGTACCCAAAATGGAGCCGGTTTGGCAGCTCTGGTACCCAGAATGGAACCGGTTTGGCAGCTCTGGTACCCAGAATGGAGCCGGTTTGGCAGCTCTGGTACCCAAAATGGAACTGGTTTGGCAGCTCTGGTACCCAAAATGGAACTGGTTTGGCAGCTCTGGTACCCAAAATGGAACCTGTTTAGCAGGTGCTCTGGGCAGCACTCATGAATTGAAGCAGCAGCTCTGTGAAAAATCCATCTGGGGTCAGCTATCACTAGGCCCTAACCCTTTGTTTAGGAATATTCCAGACCAGAACAACTTCTGAAGGCAAAAATCTTACGTTGGCTTTTACAATTTTTTCCCATGAGCACTTTCATTTTCACTTGGAAAAAAAATTTCTTTTCCTAAATCAGTTCCTATCTGCAAGTGATTGCTGAAGCCCAGCCACCTCAAACTTTCAATCTATTCTAAAGCAGTTCTTCGCTGACTTTGGTGAGGCTGGTCTTCACTTCTGCAATTTATCCCTGACACCCTGCAAGTCCTGGAAACTCATCTGTAAAATTTGGTCCTTATAAAAAGAAATTTAAAGTTCTTTAAAATAATGAGCTGTTTATTAATTGCACATCAGGTGTAAACAAGAATCAGGCTTTCAGATTATTTAGTCCAAAAAATAGAAGCCCTTTCCAAGGGGATCTGATGATGGTGCATCAGTAGCACCTTCCCAATTTCCAGACATTCTATATTGTCACTCATGGTTACAGTGGTTTTCTGTAGGGCTCATTTCCTTAGGTAAGCCCCAAGTGACTTGAATTTAGTAAATGTGTCTTTGCATTTTGCAGATTATGACATGTGTAATGTTAGGCAGAAGGGATTTAGTGTTGAGCAGCATTGATGCACCTCTGGCAGATGTTCCTAAGGTGAATATGACATGCCAAATACTGTTAAAGTGCCCAGAGACAAAGCCAGCATGAACTCTGTGTCTGTGAAAAGGAGCATAAATGGAGACACCCCAAGGGTGCCAGTGGGCAGGCTGTAACCCCTTATTTCAGCAGCACTGACCTGCTGGTGTCAGAGATGCACCCACAGTGTGGAGCACACGCAGCTCTCATCATCTGGAGGCACGTGCTAGCAATTACATTATCTCATTGCACTGAAATACAGCTTCTGCAATAATTCCAGCTCATGTGGGGTTCTGCTTTCTTTTAAGGGAAGTGAAGAAATTGACTTGTTGATGATTCATGGAAGGAAAGAGCGGGGTCTATTTATTTGGCTTTAATCTGAAAGAGGGTGGGTTTGCATTAGATATTGGAGGAACATCCCTTGCTGTGAGGGTGCTGAGCCACTGGGAAGGGGTTTCCAGGAGCCCAGAGCTGCCTCTGGAGGACAGGGCAGGGCAGCTGCTCCAGCTGCTGCTCTGGAGCTCAAACCATGGCTGTGATTAGGGACAGCACAAGTGCAAGGAGAGTTTCAATATCCAGCTGTGCCTGGGGAGGCTGCATTCCAGAACACAGCCATGGATTCTTTTTTGTCACGTCCCTGTAGTCTGTAATTAAATTTTCATTGAATGGCTGACTCTGACTATTACAATGTAATCACTTACAGCTCTTGTGTGTAATTCATTAGAACAATAATGAGTTTCAATGAACAGGCTCCCCAGCAGCGATGAACTCTGAATGATTCCTACAATAAAAATTAATTTGGGAGGGTGGCAGATGTAAGACAGATCATGGCATGCTCAAGATCGGTGCATACCTAAGTATAAATAATAAACACCCCCCAGGCAAATGTGGAATGTTGCAGCTTTTTGTGAAGTCATTGTCAGAGGAGCTTCTCTGCATTCTGGTGCCTTAAAGCAAGAGCTGCCTCATCACTCAGGCTGTTGCATTTTTGCATTTATCATCCAATTCTCCATACCACCATTTTTGTTGGCGAGTTTTCCAGCAGCCCTGCATCCCAGTCAATGGCTTATCTCCAGAATTTCAGGCAGCAGATTTGTTGATGAATCCCACAGGTTACCAGGTGGGCTGCAGTCACTCAGACCTCAGACTAAACCCAAGGTCTTTTGCTTGGGTAGGTGCAGAGGAGAAAATTTCAGCCAAATATTCTCAGGAGGTAAAAATACACAGAAGTTTACTGGCAGACTACAGAAAATCAAGTCACATTGGCAAAAGAATAACTATCATGTCACTTATCACAGCAAAGATTCAGCCTGTTGAGCATAGAAACCATTCAGGGTTCTGTGAGAAGAGAATCAGAAGAAGAGAGGGAGAAAAACTCAAGGACAGGAAAATTATCAAAAAAGCAGAGCTGCCTGTTATCCTTCCTCTGGTTTTCCCAGGAGCTCTGCTCCCTGGTTCTACATTTCCCTAAATGCAGAGAGCTGAGCAGCCTGCCAGCTGGGCAGGCAGCAGCCAAAAAATCCACTAGCATATTTATATTCAGAGAGTTCTACCTTGGGAACAATTTGGATTTTTCAGACTAGAACTGTCTTTGTGGGGCAAAAGGGGAAAAAAAAGGAAAAAAAAAGCTTTTGGTTTGTCAGCTTTTTCCATGTGTTGGGAGTTCCATTTTTATGCAATCTCTGTGGTTGGATTATTAACACCTTGGCAACACAAGCTTAAGAAAAGACCAAGAATTACAACTAAATGAAGAGGCAAATTTCTTCATCTGGTTATCTCTGATTTTGCATGCAAAAATGGAAACAAAACAGTTTCCATAATAGGTTTTGCTGCAGAAAATTCTATTTGTAATGCATTTTTAAAGTCTCTCTGAAAAACACCCAAAAGCTGAAAGATGCAGATTCCTACATATTTTGTTTTTTCTGTGGAAAATGGGAGTTTTATACCCTGCCTTGACTTGATTCCATTGAAGTATTCACCACACAGCTGCAGCCTTGCCATGCAGAGAGCTGCCTTACAATGGGTGAGGAAGTCTTGGGGGGCAGACAGGAGTTGAAATAATTCAGATTTCAGACAGTTGTGTTGCTTGACAGCAAGAAAACTTTCCATAGCTGTTAGCATCCTCTCAGTTGCCTTTTTGAGCTTTTCTGTGGGCAAAAGGGAGAAACAAAAGCAAGACAATTATTAGTCTGCCTTCTCTCTGTGTAACCACAGCACTGTGGCTGTGTGCAGAGCAGCAAATTCCCAAAGTGGTGTGTGAGTGCACAAAGTCCCCTGTGGGTCACTCTTTTGTGCAGGTCTGGAGCACATTGTGTGGCCAGATGTTGGGGCAGCTGAAGTGATGCTGAAATAAAGGACCCCAGAGGTGTCAGGAGGGTGAGCTCTGTTGGTAGATGTTAATGATTAAATATTAATGGTTGTCATGGACTAAGACTTTAAAGCACAGATCTTTCAGCTCCCTGGCTGGGTTTTATTGGGTGTTAAGGTGCCCAAAGCCACCAGGTCCTCAGGTTTCCCTGCAAGGGCTGAGCTTCATCCCACTGGTGCTCCCTTCAGGCTGCAGTGGAGTCAGGGGGACAAAGATGCTTGCACAAAATTCATGGCCAAATGTTTCTTGTGCTGAAATCAGGATCAGTTAGGGGATGAATTTAGAAAGAAATTCTTTGCTGTGAGGGTGGGCACACCCTGGCACAGGTGCCCAGAGCGGCTGGGGCTGCCCCTGGATCCCTGGCAGTGCCCAAGGCCAGGCTGGATGGGCTCTGAGCAGCCTGGGACAGTGGGAGGTGTCCCTGCCATGGCAGGGGATGGAATGGGATGGTCTTTGAGGTCCCTTCCAACCCAGGCCATTCTATGATTCTATGAATTTTTTAGCTGTAAAACATGTATTTTTTCATGTATCTTTGTGAGTCTGCAGTGCATCTCCAAGAAACAGCACAATTTACAACATTCCATCTCTATAGGGTCCTGATGTGTTTATTTGGGGCTGGACAGATGGGATCTTCTTCGTTTCAGAAAAATGTTGAAGCAGATCCATAGGCCTAGGAGTTTCTGATCTATTTAGTGAAGAGAACACTGTAACTTTTCTTAAAGGGTCAAGAAATAAGAAAGGTAACCAAAATCTTCTTGCACTTAATTCCCATAGATATTGTAAAACAGTTGGGAGCTAAAGCACCATTTTAGGAATTCCTTCTTTAGTTTTTCTGTCAAATAGATCTTTTGATAATGTTCAGAGAGCTTTTAAACGACTTTATTTTCCTTTCAGGTCCATGTGAGGTTTGCCTAGTGGTCAGCTTTCGAAGCTATTGCACTTCCCACTTAAAAGGGAACATAAAGATCATTACCTTGCAATTGGCACACATCAGGGTTCCCTCCTATTTTACCACCAGTTGAGATTTTACAGGTTTTTGAGCTGTTCAGGGGTTGAAAAGAAACCCAAAGAAACCATTTTATCTAGCTGAAGATAACTGAGTTTTTCACAGGAAAGGTAAATGAAACCAATGTATTTTGCATAATGAAACAGATGACAAACTGGGCAAACTGATCTGTTAATGAGCTTCCTGTAAAGCAAGAATGCAGGAAAATGAGCAAGGAGCAGGAGAAACCACTCTGATCTTCACATTTAACAACCACTTCTAATCAAAGAGCGTTCTAGGATCTGTGAATCTTTCAGCTCCCTCGAATGGTCAGCACTATTTGAAGTAAAAAAGGTGTTGTGAGGTTAAAATGTAAACCTCATTACAAGCAACTTATTCAGGTGTGCACTATCATTATTTGGAGGGAAACTTATCTGTCAGTCAGAGATGGCAACTTGCAATGGTAGGGAAGAACAGCAGACGTGGAGAGGTGGGGCTGATCTGGCCACTCAAAATCCGGTTCCTTCCTCCTCTCAGTTCTTCATGGTCTCTGGGACAGCTCTTCATGATCCCCTCTGCCACAGGCTACTCCAAAAACAGAGCTAAAGGGCTCTGAAATGAAGGGGGCCTTGCCCACTGTTCAACTTGGCTTTGACCAAGGCTGTGCCAGTGCAATTTGTAGTGCTGCTCCTTCCTGAGTGCTTTGGTGGGAGCTTCACAGAGTGCTGGGGCTGCATCCTTTGGGTGGCTGCATGGAGGGAATGCAGGGCATCTCCTCCTGCAAGGCAGGTGCAGTAATATCAGGGCAGCCCCAGTGTCTGGGCATGATTGGCACCTGACTCCATTGATTCAGAAGGCTGAACAATTGCTTTATTAAACTCTATTACATTATACTATAACTACACTAGAAAGAATACTAAAGAAAACTGGAGACTGTCTGAGACAGCCAGGACAGGGCTTTTTCCAGTTGGCCAAGGAAACAAAACAATCTCAGCAGAATCCAACTGGCAAATCCCTTCAGGTTCACAATCTTCCTGACACGTTCCACAGGTGCAAAACAACAGGAGCAACAAGCAGAGATGAGAATTGCTTTTCTCTTCTTTTCTCCGTGCTTCTTCAGGAAAAAAAACCCTGAGAGAGAGAGAGTTGTGTCTCTGTCCAGAGAATGTGAATGCCACACCAGGGTGTGCCCAGCCCTGCACAGAGAGCCCGTGGGAGTTATTGATACCAGCACTGGTATTGCCAGTGCTGTGCCTGGGGAGCTCCCTGAGCTCCATGCTGCACAAATGTGCTTTGTAAATGGCAATGTGAAAGCATTTAAACAGCCATCATCTTCCTGTCCCTGTGGTGGCTCAGCATCATCTAGAAAAGAAGCTTATCAAGGTAATAAATCTAATTCTCAGCTTCCCTTAGAGGAGCTGAGGTTTGATATCAGGAAATTTTTGATAGAGAAGTGAAATCCAAGTGCTGTTGCTGAAGATGCCAACAGTGGAGAAACTGATTTTTCTGAAGTTATACAAGCCTCTAATTTTGTGGATTCCCACATTGCAGCACCTTCACAAACGCAGAGAGGGGCTGGTGCTGGGGGCAGCCCAGGACTCCCCTGCCCTCAGCACAGGGCTGGGAGGGCTGTTCCTGCTGGGCACGGCCGTGGCTGTGTGGGTTTGAGCTGGAGTTAGGCTGTGTTCAGCCAGCCTCGTGTGGAACATGATTTCCCATCCCTGCCACAGCACAGTCATGCTGGAGCTGTGTGTCCTGTCCTTCCTCAGATGGGAAGCTTTTCCTGCTTGGATCTCTTAGAGTTTTAGTGTTTACTTCAGAAAGCACACAGTCAACTAAGAACATTGCAAAAAAGGTCAGCTTTTGATTTTCTTTGTTTTGGTGGTATGGATCTTTTGATGTTGTGATGTTTTCTGGTTTTTGACTTTCTTTGGTTTCCTTTAAACTCCCCACAGAAAATCAGTTGTGCTTGTTTGGGTTTTTGTCCTGGAGTGAATTTCATGTCTGCACAGTTACATATACTCTAATATTCTCATTAGGGAATTATTATTTTTAGAATTATAATGCAAATTGGATCTCAGATTGGTCTGAGCCTCCAGCATAGCTGCATATTGAATGAAATGCCTCTACTCACAGGACTGCATTTGAATGCATCTTCTGCTTTGTATGCGTTTAATTCTACGCAGGGAAGACCTCGTTGCTTGAGGGTGAAAGGAAATCAATTTTTACAGTGATTCCTGCATTAAGACAGAGGTGTCAGAGGTCATTCTTGATCCATGTGCTGCCATTGTTTATTCATGGGGGATAAGGTGGTTCCTAAGTTGGAAGAGAAATTTTCCATTAGGATTTAATATAGCACCTCCAGATATAAAAGCCTAATGTCTTGGTGCACTCTGGGAAAGTGGGGAATTTAAGTTATTACAGAATCACAGCAAGGTCTTGGGGGCCTCTGTCACAATGATTTGGTGTCATCTGAGGTAAAATGGAAAGCAATTGTCCAGAGGAAGAACAAAAGAAATGCTCTAGTTACCAATCTGTGCTATTTACACAAAGACCCAACAGAAATGGAAACTGAAGATGAAGAACTCTGCATCAGCTCATCCTTTGAACCTCAGTAGGAGTAATTATTTTTTTAAAGTCTGGATTTTTCTTTTTTTCTCTCCCATTCTTTCTTTAGATCTTCTTGTTTTGTTTTTACACTTGAAGGAAAGAAAAAGAATAAGAAAAAAAGCTATAACAATTCATTCCTGTTCATGGGGAGTAGCACACAGGTCATAGAGCAAGGAACTGTATTACTACATTAGTGCTGAAACCCACCAAATGAATTAAATAAGTGAAATGAAATAAATAAGGTACAACTTGCTACAAGGTTTCTAAAGAAGAAACCTTGCACCCAGCAGTGACTTTGAAGTTTTACTTCTCTTTTTTTTTTGGTATGATTGTTGCTATTCTGTGCTGATGTGCTGGTGTTCAGAGTCCATGACCCAGTGCAGTCCCTTGGGGATGTCAGAGATCTGAGAGCCATTGTTGTGCCTCTGTTCATTAGGGATGAAGGGAAAGGGACTGATCTGAATGCAGCACTGCCAAAGCTCCCCCGATTGTGTTGTTGTTGTTGCTGCTGAGGACAGAGCAAAACAACAATCCAGAGCTGGTAAATTTCTGAACTCTGTTTTTGCAGAGTAAAATGAAATATCTCTCCTAAAGAGGTACTTTGCTGAAAAATTGAGTAACCAGCTGGATTTTAGGGGGGCTGATGGCAATAATGTTAAAAACCCCATATAAATGAAAAGAGCCCTGCTAAAATATGTTTTAATCCTCCTCTTACGAAAGTTTCAAAACTAAAAAGCTTCTAGGAAAACACAGACTGGACGTAATTATTCTTGGTGCTTGTAATGACTCTCCAAACTGCTCTGTGAATATTCAGTGTTGCACAGTAACTTCCCTGCAATAGTCCTGCAGGACTGTTGTTGCCAGTTCTGCTGATTTCCTTGTGGTGCAGTTGGCCTCACAAGTCCCTTCGTGTTAATAATCTTCACAGAAAGCAGAGACATCCTGTGCCTCCTCTGGAGCACTGAGGATGTGAGTGGTGTGACAAACACAGGGAGTATGATTCTCCTAAATTGTGGTTATAAATGTGAGCTACAGGGACAGAGAGAGGTTCTCCCCAGCCCAGCAGTGCATCAGAGCACCACCCAAGCCCTGGGGTGTCCAGGGATGTCTTCAGCTCACACCGAAACAGATTTGGGCAATTTGAAATTTAGGGACAGGGAGAGGTCACTGTGCCCTGGCTCCTGTCTTTGCCACGTGGGCTTACTCAGAGCTCTGTTGGAGCTTCCCAAACAAACCTCAGTCCTTTGGTTTGCAGAGTTTTCTGCTAATTGGGGGAAATTTTGTTAAATTTTTGAACTGTGAGAAGCATCATAAGCACTGGTATTTTTATATCTGTCTCGCTCACTGTCTCCTAATTCCTTTGGATGCACTTACTTCTTATGCTGCTCATTAAGAAAATAATCCCAATTACTCATTGTAAGGAGCTGCAGAGGAAGTGTGGGGCTCCAGCACCATTTACTTGAACAGAAGGTAGGAAACATTACCATCCATGCATTCCAGCACTTGCTAGCAAAGCACAACTAAATTTAGCAGCCAGAGATATTGATTTGATTAAAAATTGTTTTAAGACTTGTAAATGTCACTGGAACTTAGCAAAATGAACATTATTAAATCCTTCTGGTGATGGGGGAAACTAACAAAGGGATTTACAGTGGTTTCTGTAATTAATTGCTCTGTCATGATTTATATTAACTTACGGTACAACTCCATTAGCTCAGACCTGTCATCTCTGCTCAAGGAACCACCAAGTAATCACTAGCACATTAAAGAATAAATTAGTTTTTGGCTTGGAGCCTAGTTGTAGAATGTTCCATTTGTGTCTGCTGTAGACATATGTACCTAATAAAGTTGGGAAGAACGAGTTAAACTATGTATATATCAACGTCAGCTGACTGCATTTTACAGAAGATATGATCAGCATTGTTCATTAGGCCTAATGAATCATTTAATTTCTGGTGCTTGCCTCCTGTTTTGGTGAACACCTTTGGATGAGCTATGAAGCAGGAGATGATTGAAAATAGGTGGGTCTCCTGAGATCCTCCTTCCTTCTCGTTCTGCGACCTGTGGCTGTGGTAATAACTTCATATGGTTTTTGTTAACACTTCATTACCCCAGACTTGGATAAATTATCCTCCTGCTTCTCCCCCAGTTGCAGACACACGGGTGAAGCCAAAGTCTTAGCTGCTACTAACAGTAGATTATGGGATTTGTGAGGTTCTATCAAATTATCTCTGCCTTTGATAGTTTGAAGATGTTTTAAGTGGTTTTTCTGTTAGTGTGTTATGGCTTGCACAAGGAGCTGTTTTACATTTCCACATATGCTGTAATGTTCTTAGGAGCCTGCAAGCGAAGTTTTCAACCAATTTATCTTTTTTTCTTCTTTCCCCCCTGGACAAATCCCGGGTAAATGCCCTTGAGGCATATCAGCACGTGGCTGGGGAGGCAGCAGTGGCACTCTGAGCGTGAGGCTGCCTGCTCCCCTGAAGTGTCATGTGCTTAAACAAGAGCTGTGGGCAGCCTGCATGGCTTGTCACCGTGCATCACGTGTAACACCTCCGAGGCTTTGTTGTGCATTTGAAGCTTTTAGTCCTTGGACAAGCTACTGAAATGAAAAATGTGTCATTTGTTAGCTCTGTTGTTCAAAGCAGCACATTATCCCTTCCCTTTTACAACAATGGGAACCACTCTGACAGCCTTGCTAGTTTTATTGTTCCCTGCTATTTATGGGGTGCTGCAAGGATCTCAGTTCTCCTTCCTGACCTCAGAATGTTGCCCTTGGAGCTAAAATGAGGACGTGTGTGTCAAAACCCTAATGAAAAATCCAGACAGGTCCTTGTGGGTAGGAAAAATCTGACCGTGGGTTGCTCAAGAAGACCTAAGAGTCCTGCAAGCAAGCAAGAGCCAGGACAAAGGGGAATGGCTTTAAACTGAGGACAGAGGTTAGACTGGAGTGGAGATTGGGAAGAAATTCTGCCTTGTGATGGTGCTGAGCCCTGGCACAGGTTTGCCAGGGAAGGATGGATGCTCCATCCCTGGAAGTGTTCAAGGCCAGGCTGGGTGAGGCTCTGAACAACCTGGTCTAATGCAATGTGCTCCTGCCCTTGCAGGGGGTGGGAACAGGAAGGTTTCAGAGCCCCTTCCAACACCAACCATGCTGTGACTCCATGCATGTGCACAGAGCGGGAGGTGAGTCAGCCTGGCATCCCAAGCACAGGGATAATTCGGCCTGCAGCAGAGAGGTGGGCTGTTCAGTGTGTGTTGGAGTGTCCAGGACACACAAGGGGTGCCTGGGGGTGATGTCTCACTGCTGTCAGCTGCAGCCTGAGATGGTCACAGCTGCAGCAGGGTCAGCTGCAGAGCACACAGGCCCTGGTGTGCACGTGCATTCTAAAACACGTGGTGTTTCTGCAGGTTCTGCTGGACACCGATTGTAGGTGATTTTAAACAATGACATGTTTTACATTAATGGTAATTTCCCAGTGTCCCAGAGACAAAGTCAGAGCCATGCCTGGCATGTTCACAGGAGTGGCCAAGGCACAGATTTTTGTGAGCCCTCCATCTGTTGATGCCAGCACAAGGACAGGAAGGAGTGTGAGTTTCAAACCTCCTTTCTCTGAAGGGCTCTGTGCCACTCCTCACTGTTTGCAGTAGAGAGCTACATAAAACTCAAACTTTTTTTTTTAAATCTGTAAGTTTACCAGATCTCTTGGCACGATGACTGCTGTGCCTTTCTTTGAATGCCACAGCACAAGCATTAGGTTCAGTGGCAAGAGACACTGTCATTTCTAGTGTCCCAGACTGCTAATCTTTAAATATTGTTGTATCAGCCAGCTCTTTTCTACACATGCCATCGTGACTGGCACTGCCAATCTACTATTTATGTGGATTATGTTCAAACCATCTGTTTTAAAATAATAGTAACGATCTCCTGAATAGAAATGTGTGTGCTGACGTCAGGGACAGGGCAGTGCTGGGGAAGCATTGCAAAATGGAAGGCCATTAATTTGCAAATGTTCACTGGTGGAGGAGATATATATCCATTAAGTGGTCCCAGGAGGAAGAGAGAGGCAGGCCAATAACGCCCCCCTGTTATTTTGCTGGCCATAACTTGGAGCAGAGTTTGTTCCAGGGTTTAGAGACAAGCCCAGTATTATTTTTCAGTTCTGATCTAGTGGGAATTATTCAAAATGGTGCAGTTGTGATTCCTAATACTCCCCCCCAAACTTGCAGAAAGTACAGATCACCATCCAAACTTTGTGGTTTGGTCTCACATTTCTTAGGCAAGTTTTCAAAATTAGCCATGAAATGAGGTAGTGCTTTTGTACAAACTTGATGGAAAATGGGAGGTAGAAAATCTCAAGAGAATATCAGTTTTCAGGAGATTTCAGTATGTCCTGAATTCCGTGGGAATAGAAAATCTGTGACAATAGCTTTTCTTTTAAAGATCCATCTAAACCTCTAGCTGTAAATCTAGGCTTCTAGACTTCTGGCTCAGACCCATCACAAAATATTTTAGCGCTTCCCTTTCTTGTGCCAGGCAAAATCAGGCGCTGTTGTCTCATTTGCATTTCCAAAGAACCCATAGCTGCAGCCTCTCCACTGGGTGTTGAAGTGCAGAGACATACAAAACCAGTTTTTTTATATCTTATTTTACAAACCTCGGGGAATGTAGTGATCTGGTTTAGGTCAGCTCTTACTTTATGTGAACATGCTCATTTCTTAAGTCAACATGGTTCTTGGCTGTACTTTTTTTCTGCTGAAGCTTTGCTGTTTGAGTTTGAGAATGTGTTTGCCAAGCCAGTGTCTGATGTGATCACAACAAGCCAAGGGGGCACATTCTCCTGTCAGATACCTTCCATTAACACCAGAGCACTTCCCACTTTACTGGGACAGGGACTAAATAATGACCATGGACCTTGCCCGGGGTGATTTATCGTCTTCCAGGCTGCCTTACTAGCAAGAACAAAAACTCCCAGTGAATTATCAATACACACACCCGTTTCACCTATTGCTCTTGAAACAAGAGATCTAGTTGGGTATCTGGGGTTCTGCTGCATCACTTCACTGGTTCAGAGCTCCTGCTTGGATTCTGTCCCTCTGCAGCCTTGCTCCAGTTCCACATTGGTAGTGACTGAACACACAGCTGAGTTCAGTGTATCCAGCAGTAAAATGTCAGTGTGTGATATTTGCACTATCAGAAGTGCAGCTAGATGTGACTATAAAAGCTTTTGCCCCTTTCAGGAAGGGCAGTGCAGGAGCCTTTGTAAGTCAGAAGAAAAAGAACATATAATCTTATGGCTTTCACATTCATGTTTTAGTGTATGCAGGAATTGTTCTTGCAGGCAGAATAATTGATATTAATGTTGTTATTATAAATTATTATTCTGCAATCATTGCCTTTTAAGAATGGGCTGGTGATTTATGCTTTCCATACAAGCACGGATTTCTTTAAATGGAAAACAGTCAAAGTCCATCAGGGTTTGAACATATAAATTTAATCACTCATCACACAGTAATTGATAATCTCATACATAAATATGTCATATTACCCATTTAAAGATGCAAACCCCATATGCCAAAAGGAATAGAGTCCACACTTAGGGTCTAAAGGATTAATCAACATTTTAAATACATTCCTCAGTGATCCTGCAGACCAATAAAATCCTTGGCCATGACCTGATACCAGGTCCTTTTCACTCTGGAGATTGCTCAATAGCAGCTGAATACTTTTGTTACATGATACTAAAATAGATTATAGGTTTTGCAGATGCTTCTCCTCTCCTAAGACCAGCACTCTCATAGCTCAGAGATTCAGGTGCTGCCACTTGCCCAGGGCTCTGTCTTCTCTTTCTATCCCTTCAGGAAATCACATTGTGTCTCCACCTTGCTCATTTTGTTCACTAAGACAAGGGAGAATATATTTATTCCTGAGAATAAATAAAATTCTGTGTAATCTCAATGCATTCCCTTTGCCATCCCCTGTCCCCTCACCAGTTGCTCCTGTACCAGTTAACAACCAGAGACAATTTGCCTCCCCTGATTAACTCAGTGGGTCTGTTAAGGGTCTAAGCTGGACCTGAGGAGCTCAGCAGCTGCTCAGAGCTCAAGGCCTGGGGTCATGGTGCAGAATTTCAGGCTGGCCCTTGGCTCGGCGCAGAGCATTTTGGAGAGCAGCAGTGTTGTTTATCATCACCCCAGCCCACTGCAGGGCATCAGCAGCCCTCAGGGTCCTGTAAAACTTCTTGCAGGACAGCCTGGTGACCTTGCTGCTTCATCTCCTCCAGGTCCAGCTTTGCTAGCACAGGTTGTCTCTTTGGGAATTTAAATTGCTCATTGCCCAGCCTCAGACACTGCTGCCATGCTCTGCCCCTCAGCATTTCCCTGTGCTGAGTAACCTGATTTCTGCAAGTGTCCCTATCTGTCAGTACCTCAGCTCGTCCTCTGCTCTGAGGAGGCAGCAGCTCTGCCAAAAAGAGCTGTGAATCAGATTAGCAAAAGCACTGGGATCAAATGCTCAGGTCCCAACCTTTCCAAACACTGAACTAAACAGGGAACAGAAGCTGTAAATCATGCAGCTGCTCCTGACTTTGTGAAGGTGTTCCTGCAGTGCTCTACCACAGCCTGCCAGATCAGATATTTTTGGACTTGATCTTGGAAAAATGAACTTAAAAAAATATTGTAGTAATCTAGGATAGAAGCCTAAAACTAAAATAACTGGGAACACCGTGGCGAGGAGGCCTTTTAATGGTGTGTTTTAAATTGCTTTTTTTGGATAATCTTTGGCTGGTAGAGGACAAGGGGTAAAACTGTGTGCATGGGCAGCAGCACCCCCTGGGACAGAGGAAATGGGGCTGCCTGAGCAGGATGAGCATGCAGTAAAATGAGTGAATGCAGAGTGAATTGCAGTGCTGGGAGGTTATTCCTCCATCAGGATGTGCAGTTTTCCTTACTGCTGTGATTAAAAGTGAACATATTTTTCATATTTTTGACTGGCAGAAGAGTGAGTGCAGTACATGCTGCAGCTTTCTCTGAGGTGTTTTGGTGTGTGCTATCACTGGCTAACCCACCTAAAAAATTCCAGGCCAATTAGAAGTCATGAGTGTTTATAGAATTGGTTAGCTTGGGATTTTTGTGGATTTGTATTTTTTTTTTCTTGTATGTACCTTTCAAAATACTTGTAGGTTAAGCATGCGAGCCTTTTGGCATTTTCAGAAACCCAGGTCTCAGGGCTTGAGGTTTTGCAGCACCAAAAGCATTTTCAGCAGGGTTTGTGCCACTCCTGGGTAGGTTTCCTGCCTGCCTCTGCCATCAGTGCCTGGCTCAGGGCTCACAGGGGCTCTTGGTGGCCTCTGAGCTTGGCCATGGCCGTGGCAGAGGTGGCAGCTCCACAGCAGCCCTCCTGGTCCTGCAGGTCTGTGCCAGGCATCATCCCAGACTGGTGTGCAGCTCACCCCTTTGCCCAGCTGCCTTGGGAAAATAATAATAATAATGCTGCTCCTGAAACCAGCTCTTGGTGTTGTGTGTTGTCTGGGGCTGGCCCTGTCCCTGTCAGGGCAGGCGTGGGAAGGACCAGGAGCAGAGCCAGAGCCAGAGGTGTCTCTGAGTCCCCTCTGGTGTCCCCAGGCTGCTGGCCTGGCCTGGCCTGGCTCAGTCCCTGCTGCTGCTGCAGGAGCTGCGCTCTGCCTCCTCCTTGGGCTGCCCTGCCCTGCCCGGGTCACACTGGTGCCACCCCCTGCCCAGGTGCCACCTCGGTGCCCAGCAATGCCCTGTCCCTGCAGTGGCAGCTGCCCTGGTGCCTCTCCTGTGTGTCTCGCCAGGAAACTCCCTGCGAGCCGTGGCAGAGCTTGGCAGTGGGTGCTGGAGTGGAAGAGTGAGCAGCCTGTAGGAAAGGCTGGCTGTGCTGCTGCAGGGCTGCAGTCAGTGCAGGGAATGCAGAGCTGCTGTGCAGCACAACCGCAGCCTGCGAGTGCCCAGGGAGCCTGGCCAGTGCCCAGCTGCACAGCCACACTGACTGCTCCTCTGGCCAAAAACGGCTCTTTGGGAAAGGAAATCAGAGTCAAGCAGAGCAGAAAATAAAATGAAAGAATGAAAACGGGAGCAAGCTCAGTTCTGTAGGGATGGCACCTTTAGGAAGCTGTGTTATCAATGGACTGATCCCACCAAGGGTAAAACACTGCTCAAGAGCACCAGTTCTTGTTCATGAATGCTACAGAAACATCTGCAGAGCACATATTGCATATGAATGCCAGTATTTGGTCTTCTTCTGCTCATGTGAATACATCATTTTCATGTTACAAAATTGTGACGGTGGTCACAGGAGTCTTATGTTGAAGGAAGAGACGAGGATTTGACTCCATGTTTCAGAAGGCTTGATTTATTATTTTATGATATATATTACATTAAAACTGTACCAAAAGAATAGAAGAAGAGGTTTCATCTCAGAAGGCTAGCTAAGCTAAAAATAGAAAAGAATGAATAACAAAAATTTGTCTCAGACAGAGTCTGAGCCAGCTGACTGTGAGTGGCCATTAATTAGAAACAACCAACATGAGACCAATCACAGATGCACCTGTTGCATCCCA